>CAUYUJ010012191.1:343033-370533 GCA_963575745.1 Prorocentrum cordatum | reverse complement strand
TTTGCGAGGGTCCCAGGGCCCGAAAAGAGGCGACAACGCCCATCTCGACAAACATTGAAACGTCAAGATCTCAAGGTTAGGAGGCCTGAAATTTGGGCTCGAGCTTGAGACGCTTACCGGGGAAACGCTCCGCGTTTCCTAAATAACCAGGGCCACAGGCGAACAACTGGCACACCCAGAAGGGGCCGGCACCTCCCCAAACGTGCCGTGGAACCGCCGTCCTGGGACCCCAGCGGGCGGTGGATGTGGATTGGCGTATGTCTCTATAGAGCTGCGCGCAGGAACCTGACAACTGTCTTATCTGGCTGTCGGTGCAACTTTGGAGGTGTCGGCGCGCCGCCCGTGGCGGCCAGTTGATCCCAACAGACATGGCAGATTGAAGGAGGAGGAAAAGGCAGGAGGAGGAGGAGGAGGAAGAGAAAGTGGCACGCCTCCCGAGCGCCCTGCGCCCCGACCCTCCAGACCTGGCCCCCCCCCAGGCATACCATGTTTGGCCTCCCCGGGGCCCGAATCTATCCATGATTATCCACCGCCCGACGGCGGCCCCGAAGGTCGACCCCCCAGGCGGTGGTCATGGATAAATCCCCGCCTCGGAGTCCCGAAGCCCTGACGCCTCCCCAGGGACCGGCTTTTTCACTCCGGGCCGTTTCTTGGCGGTCCCCAGGGGCCCCTGAGATCCTGGCGGGCGCTTTCGCATTTTCTCGGGCCCTGGGACCCTCGCAGATCGATCTGGCGCGAGAAACGGCGCAGAAAGATGGGGTCTAAGGCTCCAGGCGTGACTGCTCACGATGCTGTAACTTCTTCGCTACGTCGGATCTCAGAGAAGGCTCGGAAGTCCCCCGGCCTTACGAAAAGTGTTCCGAGACATCCCCCACGGCACAGAAAATGTCTCAGGAGGCACGAGGGCTTCTGAGAGGCCCCGCCGCCTTCTAAGAAGGCCTTCTCCTTCTCATTTCCCCCCCCCTGGGCGCGACGCCTAGCCTCAGGTCGGGCATGTCCTTCTACAGGCGGATTTTGGAAGAAGCCCCCCCCCCCCCAAAAAAAAACGACAAATAAACACAAGTAATCGAACATAGTCGCAGCATCGTCCCCAGACTATTTTGTTTACTATGTTTGACTACTCATGTAGAGGGGAACATGCCCGACTTGAGCCTAGTCGAATCTGTGCTCCGTCGCTCGCGCCGAAGGGACCGATCTGCGAGGGCCCTGGGGCTTATGTTGCTCCCATCGTGCTCAAGGACCACGTGCCAGAAATACTTTCGAGCACCCAGAAGAGTGTCGAGAGACGGTGTCGAAAACGTGTCGACATGGCGTCGGACAAAAGTGTCTCCCAGGGCCCGACACGTGAAAACCTCCAATTTCGGTACCGCACTGTCGGGGATCTTCTGACCCGGGTCAGTCCAGACCGGGGTCAGCAGGAAACCAAAAACTGCAATGCAGAAAAACAAAAACAAATATATATATATATATAAAGAAAAAATGCAACGCAGGTCTTCGCAAACCCGGGTCAGCCAATATGTGCGGCCGCCTCGCGGCCACGAGCGGCTCGCTAACCCGGGTCAGCCAGAGGGGGTCTTCGCAGGATCCTGCAGGATCCAGTGCCGTGGCTGACCCCCGTTTGCATTGACCCCCGTCTCAAGGCTCCCGACCCTGGTGCTCGACATTCCCTCCGGTGGTCAAGGCTACAGTGGGTAAGAGCAGCACGGCCCGGGGCCCGAAGGTGTCCCCGCGGGGAGCGCCCGGCTCGACGGCACACCGCGGGCCGCGGGGGAGGGCGCGTCCCCCTACAGGCGGATCGCATATATATATATATATATACACACACAAACACACATACATACATATATATATATATATATATACATACATACATACATACGTACATACATACATACATACAGACAGACAGACATACAGACATACATACATAAATACATACATACATACATACATACATACATACATACATACATACATACATACATACATACATACGTACATACATACATAGATACATACATACATAGATACATACATTACATACATACATACATGCATACATGCATGCATACACACATACATACATACATACATACATACATACATACATGCATACATACATACATACATGCATGCATGCATGCATGCATGCATACATACATACATGCATATATGCATGCATGCATGTATGTATGCATGCCTACCTACATACATTCATAAATGCATAACTATATCTATATACCTATAAACATATATACAACTATACATACATATATATATATACATATACATATATATACATGTATACACACATACGCATACCAAACAAACTTGTTGTTGGTCTGCGGGTCGAGAGCGAGCCTCTTCCGGTTAAGAGCTAGGCGGGCCGCGCAAAGCACTAATTGAGGAGACAGAGCATAGGCGGGCGGGGGATACCAAACAAACAAACAAACAAACAAGAAACCACACCCAAAGACACACAACAAGAAACGTCCCCAGACTATCTGTTTAGTATTTTGACCATTCCCCCTGTAGAGGGACAGGCCCGACCGAAGGCAAGCGAGCAGGCGGAGGCCTCCTCGGAGGGCGGCGGCGCCCCGCAGAAGCCCTCGCGCCCTCCGAGAGGTGCTCCGCAGCTTCAGCGGGAGGCCTCCAACGCTTCTCCCAAGGCAGGGGGGGGCCTCCCGAGCCTTCCGAGAAGGCGCTCTCCTTCTCGCTTCCCCCCCCCCCCAGCGCGCCGCCGACTGGAGCAGGGCCGATGCCCAAACGCCCCGCCCGGCAGAGACAGGGCGCAGCCGCCCGAGCGGCTCCGGGTGCTGCACCACGATCTGCTCGATCCACGGCTCCGACTCCGCCGACGCCTTGCCAAGCACGCTCTTGTCCACCGGCACCTGCCCGTGCGCCGCGGCGCGCGCGCGGGGGCAGCCGCCTGGTCTCGCGGCTCGGAGGAAGAGGAGGAGGACGAGCCCAGTGTAAACCCAAGATGCTTCGACGATGCTGCCGAGGACCCCGAGATCCGACCTAGCGAGCCAGCTGTCTGACTCCTTTTTTGAGCCGGATCGATCTATGAGAGCCCAGGGCCCCGAAACTGGGCGAAAGCGCCCGTCGTGGAAGAAAAATGCAACGCCAGGATTGAGAAGGAGGCGGAGCGATGTGGGCACTGCGCGCCTGGCGGTACCCGAGGATGTGGAAGCCCTCGTGCTCGAGCTTCAGCTCGAAGCGCTCCTTGAGCCTGGCGCGGGCCTCGGTGTCCTCGGCCGGGCTGGGCCGCCGAGCTGCGGCGGCGCCGCGCGTCCACACACGCCTCCTCCTCGTCCTCCTGCTCCTCCTGCTCCTGCTCCTGCTCCTCCTGCTCCTCCTTCTCCTCCTCCTCCTCCTCCTCCTCCTCCTCCCTCCTCCTCCTCCCCCTCCTCCTCCTCCCTCCTCCTCCTCCGCCTCCTCCCTCCTCCTCCTCCTCCTCATCATCATCATCACCATCATCATCATCATCATCATCATCATCATCATCATCATCATCATCATCATCATCATCATCATCATCATCATCATCATCATCATCATCATCATCAGCACCATCATCATCATCATCATCATCATCATCATCATCATCATCATCATCATCATCATCAGCATCAGCATCAGCATCAGCAGCATCAGCAGCATCATCATGATCGTCGTCGTCATCATCATCAGCATCATCATCATCATCATCATCAGCATCAGCAGCATCAGCAGCATCATCATGATCGTCGTCGTCATCATCATCAGCATCATCAGCATAATCCGCATCCTCATCCTCATCCTCATCATCATCACCACCACCATCATCATCATCACCATCATCACAATCATCATCACAATCATCATCATTATCATCATCATCATCATCAGCATCAGCATCATCAGCAGCATCAGCATCATCATCATCCTCATCATCATCACCCCCACCACCACCATCATCATCACCACCACCACCACCACCATCATCATCATCCTCATCCTCATCCTCATTCTCATCATCATCATCACCACCACCACCATCGTCATCATCATCACCACCACCATAATCATCATCAGAATCAGCATCATCATCAGCATCATCCTCATCATCATCATCATCATCATCATCATCATCATCATCATCATCATCATCATCCACACCAGCCTCCCCTTCCGATCACTCCGCGAAGTACAAGCTTACTCCGTGTAATCAATCGTATCAAAACCATCGTGCTACCATAAGGAACGCCGAGTAAGAGACGAAGGTGCTTTTCTGGCCGCAACGTGCCTCGGCCCCGAATAAGTCCCCCGACCTAGGTCTAAGGAACGGCCCGAAAAGTAGATCCCAGAGTGTGTCCTAATTTTAGCGTCTCGACAGTCTGTTTGTTGCGACTATTGCTGAGAACCCAGGTCGTCTGTCACCACCTTCGCTCGTTCGTGAGATGCCTACGAATCAACATAACAGCAGTCATCGCTCACATCATCCTCACCGTCATCATCGTCGTCATCATCAGCAACATCATCTTTGTTATCAGCATCATCATCATTATCATCATCATCATCATCGTCATCATCATCAGAATCATCATCATTTTCATCATCAGCATCATCATCATCGTCAGCATCATAATCATCAGCAGCATCATCATCATCGTCAGCAGCAGCAGCAGCGTCAGCAGCAACAGCAGACAGCATCGTCGTCAGAAGCAGCAGCATCATCAGCATAACCATCCATCATCATTATCATCATCAGTATCAATCGTTATCAGCGTCAGGAGGAGGGGCGTGCGAGTGCGCGCGGGAGCGGCCCGGCGGACGGGCAGCCCCGGGCGGCTGCCGCGGGGCGGCGGCGCAGAGCACCCGGGGGGAGGACACGCACGTCGGCCCGCATCGGAAGGACGCGCGGTAAGGATGCAGCAGTGGCAACGAGGGCCGCCCATGAGGCCCAAAAAGAGGAAAACGAGGGAAGGGTAGCGGTACGGGTGCCTCTTCCTCCTCTGGCCGAAAGCGGCCGACCACCTCGAACCTCAACCCTTCGAACAGCTGGGACCCCATCTTTGGGGACGGCACCAGCCCGAGCCAGCGCCACCCCTAGACAGTTGGACGCCCGAAATGGGTACAGGGCAGTTTTTTATACATAGGATTTTTCGAAGTATAGGATGTTTAATACATGGCTAATGTATGAGTAAATTTATGCATGAACTCATCGTTGTTTTTGATGCCACATCCCTGCATGTTGAATACATGATCCGCACGCGGAGCATGTATCAAAAACGGCACTGTACAAGGGCCCAGGATCAGGTCGGGCCTGTCCCCCTACAGGGGGATTTGGGGCGAAATTTGTTTTTAAAAAATACTGCAAAAATACCCCCAGATGGTCAAACCATAGTCCAAACATAGTCCCCAGACTATTTTTTTGACCATTTTGGAATATCCCCCCTGTAGAGGGACAAGCCCGACTCAAGCCTGGGAGGCCCATGTGAACGTCTGTCGAACGAGGCTGGCCAGCGAAGGTCGTCAGGGATGGACCGAGGGGGCAAGGATGCAAGGGCACTCCAGATTTCGTAATAAAAGGGAGGGGGTCTGGACCCTACAAGACAAGCCATTTCAGACCTCCCCCGTGGGAGAACCCTCCAAAACATCGTCCCCAGACCCCCCAGGCCCTCCAAGATAGCCTGGAAGAGACCCCCCCCCAAATGAGACCCCCTCCCTTTATTACGAAATCTGGAGTACCCTTGAGGGAAGGTTGCCCATCCTTCCCATGCGGGTCGAGTGTACACACGTCCATGAACAGCAACAAACAAAGAAAGGGCCACGATCTTGTGCTGCATCTTCGGGGGGCCTTGCCAGTCCCGTCGCTGTCCGCGTCGGGGAGGGGAAATCGAACGTGCCGAGTCTGCGCCGAGCCCACGCCAAGCTCGCGTTGCCTCCGCATCGAACACGCAGCGGGCACACGAGTCGGACCGCCACGCACAGCACGGGCGAGACCCCCGAAGTCGCAGTACAGACGAACTCCTCTAGGGAACCGAAAAGTGGCATAAACAGAGAACCTCGGAGGTCCGCGCGGATTTCTTGGATCGGCGCTGGACCCTCCTCCCTGGCGCGCGGCGCGCGCCAGGGGCGGCGCCGGAGGCGCCGCCGGGGGCCCCCAGCGCCGATCCGAGAAATCCGCGCGGACCTCCGAGTTTTTATGTTTATGTCACTTTTCGTTCCCCTATCCTCTCCACATGGCGGGGGAGCAAAACTGGCACAGGCACCAAAACCTCTGAGGCCCGCGCGGAGGCCTCGGACCGGCGCCGACCCCCCCCCGCGCCCCCCGGCGCGCGAAGGCGCCCCGTCCTTCGTGAGGAACAGCATCCCCACCGCCACGCCGGAGCGGTCTTCGGGCAGCGCGACTTCCGCGGCGAGCATTTCCCTGCCGCCCCGCCCGGCGCAGATGGCAAGAGTGAAGGGGCCCTGGGACACACAAATAAATACACACAAATAAAAGGATTCCCCTTAGTTTCCAATATTTTCTGGGTTTCTGTCTTCCCCCCCACTGCACATATTTTCCTATATTTCCTTGGAAATCGACGATTAATTGCGTCTGTGTGTGTGTGATTTTTTCTCCTCCTGAAAGAGAGGACACGGCAGCGCCCGCCTGCCACGGAGAGAAGCGGACTGGAGGATCGAGAATCGCGCCGAGGAGGAGTGGGGGGGTCGGGTTCCCTGGTTCCCCATGGGCTTCCAGCCTCGGGATGCGTTCCAGCAGCTGCGCCTCGCCGAGGGCGCTCTGGGGGTGCTGGACTCGTCCCGAACGGCCCCCAGAGACCCGAGTTCTGACCCGAAAACCAAACCGGGGGCACGCCAAGGGGGGGAATCGAGAGGGGACGGGCCTGCTCAGAGGGCCGCGGGGCTTCTCCGAAGCCCTCTGTTGGGGGAACGAAGAATCACGGAAACATACAAACTCGGAGGTTGTATGTTTACGTCATTCTTCGTTCCCCTGTCTTTTGAAGAGTCCCACAAACACACACACACACACACACACACTAATAAATACACACAAATAACAGGATTCCCAAAATATTACTATATTTTCTGGGTTTTTGTCTTCCCCCCCGCTTCCCATATTTTCCCATATTCTGGGGAATCGACGATCAATTGTGTCTGTGTCTTTTTCCCTCCTGATCTTTGGCCTGGCAGAAGGCCCGGGAAAGGTCCTCAGGAAGGCCGGAGGCCATCCGAGCCTTCCGAAAGAGAAGGCGCGCCTCGCCTTGAACGTTTCTTCCACCCGTTTCGGACTGATTTGGCCTCGATCCATGACGCAGCAGGTTTGGATGCAGGGGAGGGGAAGGAGGAGGAGGAGGAGGAGGAGGAGGAGGAGGAGGAGGAGGAGGAGAAGGGGGACCCAGACATACGATGCCTTGAACTTCCCATGCGGGGACCACGAAGTCACGACCGTCTCTGCAAGGGAGGGGCTCTCACCGCATCTCTCATCGCACCTGCACGAGAAACTGCATGGACGATCCCGGGACGCACGCACACGTCGTGACCACCATTTGGACGCCTGCCGTTTTTAAGTTGCCGCCGGAAGAAACAAAATATGTTCATCGGGGTTACAATAAGCCCGACCACCAGAAACCATCCACAAGAAACCCAGCCCTGAGACCCCAGGACGTCCATGGATTTTTGGTGTGGGCGCGTCACGCTTTCCACAGCAAGACCATCGAAACCCAAGAAACCCAGGGCACCCTGGAGGCAAGCAGAGTGTTTCTCGGCATGGGTCCCCACTGTACGATGTCTTGAACTTCCCATGCGGGGACCACGAGGTCCCGGCCCTCTCTGCAACAGGGCAGGCTCTCGCCGCATCTCTCGTCGCCCGGGGCACGAGAAGCTGCCTGGACGATCCCGGGACGCCCGCACACCTCGCGACCACCATTTGGACGCCTGCCTTTTTTAGAGTTCCCGCCGGAAGGAAAAGATGGTTTCATCGGGGTTACACCAGTGAGTCGACGCCCTGGCCGAGGGGCTCTGCAGCAGTCCTTACCAGTCTGGAACATATCCCTATCCCTATGCTGGGCACCTCCTCATCACGATGCCAATCTTAGGGATTCCCTGATTTTTGAGGGCGAATCCCTAAGATTGTCATCGACTTTTGGCGTGCCAATCCTAGGGATAAGGATACGTTCGAGGCTGGTAAAGTCCGTCAGGATGCCGCGTGGCTGGCGCCCTCGTCCCCCGAGCGGCTCGCGGCCCGCCTCCGCGGGAGAGAGGGCACCGCGTCCGGGGAGCGGTGCCCGGCAGGGAGAGAAAGGCGGCCCCCGGGGGCTGCCGTGCGCTCCTGGAAGTCCAACGCCACGGAAAAAACTGGCATGACCCCCAAAAAAGGCCTCGGACTCCATCGTTTTCATCATCATCATCATCATCATCATCATCATCATCATCATCATCATCATCAGCATCAGCATCAGCATCAGCATCAGCATCATCGTCATCGTCATCGTCATCGTCATGATAATCAGCATCATCATCATCATCAGCATCATCATCATCATCATCATCATCCTCATCATCATCATCATCATCATCATCATCATCATCATCATCATCATCATCATCATCATCATCGTCATCATCATCATCATCATCAGCAGCAGCAGCAGCATCAGCATCAGCATCATCATCATCAGCATCATCGTCATCATCATCATCATTATCATCATCATCATCAGCATCAGCATCAGCATCAGCATCAGCATCAGCATCATCATCATCATCATCATCATCATCATCGTCATCATCCGAAAATGGTCATCAATTGTCATCGTCATTGTCATCTATTGTCATCTTGTCACCGTCGTCATCGTCGTCATGTCACTTCCTCAAGTGTTCGAGCCATATCCATCTGTGATGGCCCCCCCAGGGCCCCAAACTTCGAGAGCACGCCTGGCTGGAAAAGAAGGCAACGCCTCGAAGGAACGAGGGGGGACCAGGAGGAGGGAGGAGGGCAAGAGGGAGGAGGCATGGAGGGACATCGTGCAGAAGAGAGAAGGTGAAGTGTCGGGAGGTCCCCTTGGGGTCTTCAGAAGTCCCTAAAGGCGGGGCCGAAAAAAAATGGGAACGTGCCGACAGCAATGGGCTCACCCCGAACGGAAGATGGCACGACAAGGAACACGACCCTTTGTGCAAGCTGCCAAGAAGCTGTGGGCGTTCAAGCCTCTTGGGACCGAAATAAGAGAATGCCACAGGATGGGACATGGAGGGGAAAGACGCAATGGCGGCGATGGCCTGAAAAAGAAAATAAGTTGCGTGAATACGTAAGACGTCCCTCCGCTGGGCGAGGTAGCCTGCTGGGCAAAAGTGCCAGCGATGCTCCCAGGAGCCCAGGAAAAACTGGCGACAGCTGCGCAATTTGCAACCTCCATGGTGTCGCGAAGTCTCGCTTGGGTGTGCGTATGACGTCGCTAGCCTGGGCCTCGAGAGAACCCACGAGGGCGCAATAGTTCCGCAATAAGCGGCCCCCAGAACGTCCCGAGGCATTGTGTGTGTGTGTGTGCGTACGAGGTCCCTCCGCCGGGCCTTCCAACAGCCCACGAAGGTGGCGACAATTGCGCAATAAACGACCCCCAGAGAGTCGCGAGGTCCCGCATGGGTGTGCGTACGACGTCGGTCCGCTGGGCCCCCCTCAAGAACTCACGAAAGTGGGAACAGTTGCGCACTGGGGCCAGCAGGCAGCGCGAGCGGGAAAAGGGAGAGGACGGAGGACGAAGAGGTGGAGGAATAGGTGGAAGATGCGGAGGAAGCGGGGGAGGAGACCAACTGTGTCCCATTCAAACAGATGGCCCAATCATAAGTCAAGATGGAAATAAATAGCCTGCTAGCCGCGACTGCAACAGCATGACCATCTTGGCCGACAAAATGTCTACAAACTCCAGAAAGTCTGGAGCTCAAGGACGCTGGCTACTTAGATTCGAATACTAGTGACGTACCCGTCACTCAATCCATGTGGGCGATCGATCGGTGACCAGGAACAGGAGCAGCAGCAGCAGCAGCAGCAGCAGCAGCAGACGGCCCCCTCTGGCTTTAACGCAGTAGCAGCAGCGCGCATTCTAGTTCAATCGGGCTCAATCTCAGCCCAGTGGAAAAAAGGTGCGAGAAAGCGATCGCATCCACTTTGACTTTTAAAGCGAATTGCGCATGCAGAGCTGCTTTGCCACAAGTTGAATCCTCTCCGGAAGCCTGTTTGGTATTGAACAGCGCTCTGTCCTACGACGCCTGTGTTGTTAAGCCGCCAACTTTCCTGCCGCCTCCTCCTCCTCCTCCTCCTCCTCCTCCTCCTCCTCCTCCCCCTCCTCCTCCTCCTGCTCCTCCTCCTCCTCCTGCTCCTCCTCCTCCGCCCGGGATCGCCAGAGCAGACTGGGCTCACCGATCAGGCCTCTGCGATCTTGTCGACGGGTTTGCCCTTGCCGTCGAGAGCGCGGGGGGGAGGAGGGAGGAGACATGGGGGCGCGGCATCTGACATCCTGTCCCTCCCTCCCATCCCTTCCCGTGGCGCTGAGTTTTCTCTATCCGCAGACGCGTGCCACAGCCGATCTGCGACTCACACAGAAAGACCACTTCGTGTTATGCGCAATCGGAAGAAGGGGAGCTGCGTGCACAGGAGGAGGAGATGGCGAGTGAGCTGGAGGATGAGGGAGAGGAAAAGGGTGAGGACGAACAACAGCAGCAGGAACTAAAAGCGCAAGGATCGGGAGGACAGGAGGACCAGAGGAAGGCGGAGGAGGCTATATGAGGGGGCGACGACGATGAAGAAAGACTCGGATTCAGAAAAATTGGCCGCGCTGGGGCGAGACGAGCAGCAGCAGGAGCTGGAGTGGAGGAAGCACAGGAGGACCAGGGGAAGGCACAGGAGGGGAAATGATGAAGGGACCAAAATGCAGCAAGACTCGGATCCAGAAAAGTGGCCCGCGCTATGGCGCGAGCGCCATTCTGAACGACGGGAGCATCGCGCCGATCCGAAGATTAGGCCCACGCTGCAGCGGGAACACCATTTTGAAACACAGGAAAAAAACAGGAGTGCAACGAAACCGTGAGAAAATCTGCATTACACTGGTATTTCTTCAAAACAAAAAACATAACGTATCAAAAAACACGCACGGAGAGGCCGGAAGATCTTCCAGACAACTTCGGAGGCGGAGTGAGAGCAGTACTCATACGGTCCAGCTGTGCAGCGCGGGAAGAGCCCCTCCCCCCTCCACGGGATCTGCGTGAGGATGCCCGCGCCGTCTCCGCTGTCGTCCCCGCCGCACATCTGGATGTTGCTGTCCATGCCGCTACTGGCGCGGAGGGGGGGTGCGGCGGAGGAGGAGGAGGAGGAGGAGGGGGAGGAGGAGGAGGAGGAGGAGGAGGAGGAGGAGGAGGAGGAGGAGGAGGAGGAGGAGGAGGAGGAAAGCGGCGGCGGCGGCGGCGGGGGGCGACGAGCGCCAGCCCCGCAGGCGGCCTGGCGCGAGACAGCGAGCAACAGGAGTCCCATAGGCGACGACGACGACGACGACGCCGACGACGACGCCGACGCCGACGACGACGACGACGACGACGACGACGACGACGGCGACGACGACGACGACGACGACGACGACGACGACGACGACGACGACGACGACGGCCTGAGCGCTCGCAGGTGGCCCCGCGCCCTGCCCTCGGGCCCGGCGCCCCGCCCACCCGCGAGAGGCCTGGGCCGCCTGGCGGGGCCGACGAGACCGAACGCCACGGCCCCACCTGCTCCTCCTCCTCCTCCTCCTCCTCCTCCTCCTCCTCCTCCTCCTCCTCCCCCTCCTCCTCCCTTCTTCCCAGCCCCTCGGAGCGCGAGGGTCGCAGCGAGGCGCTGCATCAGGAAGACCAGGAGGGGGGGAGGAGGAGAGGCTGGCTACTGCCAGGTTCTGCCGGCGTCGGCGCGCGCATGGGGTCGTCGACACCGCGTCGATCGTTCAACCTCGATGTGGAAGGCAGAGAAGCCACCCCCCTAGTAGTCACCCCCCGGCGAGCGAGGCCGTCTCGTAAACGCACCCCGGGGAACGCATCGAAGAGGGCAGGGCTGTTTACCGACCACCGAACGGCACGGTCCCACCTGCGGCAGGTTCGCGCGGTGTCGGCGCGCAGAAAGGTTTTTGACACCGCGTACGAAGCAAGAAGTGCGCCCGCACATGGGCACCGTCCAGGGTGCTGCGGGTGCGGCGCCGGAGCGCCGGAGCGTCAGGAAGCGAGGCCTAATCAGATGTTGCCCGTGAAGCTGGAGACGATGCCCTTGAGGCTGGAAGTCGAAAGCTGGATGGATCGAGGCTTTTTTGACACCGATTCGATCGTTCAACCCTGAATCGATCGCCGCTCCCATCGTTCCGGGTTAAATTCCGTCGGGTCCAGTGCGTTCCGGGTTGAATTCCGTCGGGTCCCCTGGCGCTGCCGCGTCCCCCGACGTCGCAGAATTCGACCTCGAACGACTTCGCTGGCGTCGTCGGCACGCCAACGCCGCATGAACCTGACGTACGCCAAGTTCGTGTCGAGGCGACTTCGGAGTTGGTTTCTGACCACTGCGTGGATGGTTCACCCTTGGGCTAGGTCGGGCATGTCCCCCCACAGGCGGATGTTGGGAGAAAAATTGAAAATACCCAAAAATTGTCATCTCCAAATATACCATATATATATATTTTAAAAAAAAAAAAAAAAAAAAAAAAAAAAAAAAAAAAAAAAAAAAAAAAAAAAAAAAAAAAAAAAAAAAAAAAAAAAAAAAAAACGTCCCCAGACTATTCATTACCATGTTTGAATTTCCCTCCTGTGGAGGGACGTGCCCGCCTTCACCCTTGGGGCTCCTCGACCGCCAAAGCGGCCCACAGTGGCCGACTCTGGGCCGCCGCCGGCGCTCCACCCAGAGCGCCCGCGGCAGGGTCGCAGTCTGCGTCGGCACGACACGACGCGAACCTACCGCACAACCCTCGTGCAGCCATGAGGAACGCTGACCACGGAACGCAAGGGCTTCTTCGGCCACGGCGACCCTGGATTTCGCATGAGCTCCCCGACCTGGATCTGGGGAACGGCCCCAAAACCAGAGCCCACCCTGCCGCCCACAGCCCGCCCGGCAGTCATCCCCAAGCCCCCCCCCTCTCATCGAGGACCTCCTGACCCGGGTCAATCCAGACCCAGGTCAGTCAGGCTTTGCAGGATCCTGGAAAAACCTGCAGGACCCTGCAGGATCCTGCACCCAAGCCCGGGGTCAGTGCAGCCCCCGCCCTGCAAGCTCCGGCGCTTTGACTGACCCCCGTGTGCGTTGACTCCCGTTCCTTGAGCCCCGATCTCACGGAGGCCCACTCCGAGGAGAGGGAGGAGGAGGAGGAGGAGGAGGAGGAGGAGGAGGAGGAGGAGGAGGACGAGGAGGAGGAGGAGGAGGAGGAGGAGGAGGAGGAGGAGGAGGAGGGGAAGGAGGAGGAGGAGGAGGAGGAGGAGGAGCCGGAAAAGCAGGGGAGGAGGAGGAGGAAGGAGGAGGAGGAGGAGGAGGGGAGGAGGAGGAGGGGGAGGAGGAGGGGGAGAAGGAGAAGGAGAAGGGAAGGAGAGGGAGGATGAGGAGGAGGAGGAGGAGGAGGAGGAGGAGGAGAGAGGAGGGGAGGAGGAGGGAGGAGAGGAGGAGGAGGAGGAGGAGGAGGAGGAGGAGGGGCGGAGAAGAAGGAGGAGGAGGAAGAGGAGCCATGGGGCCCATCCTCGCGCCCCGGGCTGTCAAAAACGGGTCCAGGACACCGCGCTGACCCCCCAGGGGAGGGGGGCCAGGACCCCTGGAGCCGCGCATTGAAAAAATCATACCGGCGGATCTCTGGGAGCTTGCCTTGTATCACTTCCGCGTGCACTTCGGTCGGAAGCATGAAGCAGGAAGGCGGATAGCGCAGATTGGGCTCAGGCCCTCCCAGAGAACCGCAGAACACCGCAAGGGCAGAGCGATTATGTTTATGGCCAGAAAGGGGCGTTTGAGGTAGACTGGGATCTGGAAATCAAAAAAAAACTACTTTCAACGACTGGCGTGTAAAAAGGGTTAACCACGGAAGGAAGGGGGGGTCCTGGGTGAACCGGCACGGTAACGCCTAGGCGGGCTGGGGCACCCGCGCAGAGCCTGCGAGCACACCGCCGGGGCGCCTGCGAGCACACCGGCAGGGCGCCTGCGAGCACCCGCAGGGCCCACCCGAAACGCGCGATCGTTACCGTTTGCGGGGGGACCCCCTGGGAGGCCCTCGGCGGCGAGCCCGGGGGGGGAGTGAGAAGGGGCGGGCCTCCTCAGAGGGCTCGGCAGTCCCCCGGCCCTCTGAGGAGTTGTCTCAGCCCTCCCGGGCGGCGCAACCAAAAACCTCTCGGGGAAGGCGCGAGGGCTTCTGGGGAGCCCCGCCGCCCCCCGAGAAGGCCCCCTGCTTCTCGCCTCCCCCCCCCTCGCTCGCCGTCGCAGGGAGGGCGAGGAGCGAGGAGCGGGGCGCGACCACGCCCGCGCCCCCGCGGGCGGGCGGGCCACGCGAAGACAGCACAGCGGTCGAGCAGCCGGGCGCCCGCGGAGGCGAGCGCAGCGGCGGGCTCCGCCCGAGGCGAGCGCCTAGCGGCACACCGCTGGGGAGGGGGGCCCCGCGGAGCAGCCGCCGCGGCCTCGGCGAGCGCGCCGTGGCCCTCCGGGCAGGCTCGCGCCGCCGCGCCGCGAGGGCTCCCGTGCTGCCAGCCCGCCGCCGCGGGGAGCAGCACCTCCTCCTCCTCCTCCTCCTCCTCCTCCTCCTCCTCCCCTCCTCCCCCCCTCCCCCTTCCTCCCCTCCTCCTCCTATCCTCCTCCTCATCTCCCCTCATCCCCTCCTCCTCCTCCTCCGCCTCCTCCTCCACCCTCCTCCCCCCTCTTCCTCCCCTCCCCCTCCCTCCCCCTCATCCCCTCATCCCCTCGGCGCCGCCGGCTGCGAGCAGCAGCCGTGGCGCACGCCGCGCCCTCTGAGCGGCGCCCCCCGCGATCTCCACCGGGGCTGGGCCGGAGAGTTGTGTTCCGTTCTGTGTTCGTTCTGTTGCTCGCTTTGCTCTGGACCTGTTTGAAGGGGCCCTGGGACACACAAATAGATACACACAAATAAAGGATCCCCCATATTTCCCCATATTTTCTGGGTTTCTGTCTTCCCCCCACTGCCCATATTTTGACATATTTTCTGGGGAATCGACGATTACTTGTGTCTGTGTGTTTTTACTCCTCCTGACTGTTGTCCCGCGCCTCCCTGTCCAGAGCAAAGAACAGAGCACAGCCCCGAAGTCCAGCGGAACAGCGTCCAGGTCCAGCCCTGATCTCCACCCTGGAGGGACGTCCGGCAGACCGGGTGGGTGGGCGGGCGGAGGTGGGGCAGACTGTCGGCGGCGAGCGAAGGGGGGAAGTGAGAGAAGGAGGAGGCCTTCCCGGAAGACGGCGGGACTTCTCAGAAACCCGAGTGTCTTCTGAGAGGTTTCTGTTGCGTCTTCAGGGAAGACTAAGAAAACTTCTAAGAAGGCCGGGGGACTGCCGAGCCTTCTGAGAAGGCCCGCCCCTTCGCACTTCCCCCCCGGGCTCGCCGCCGACACTGGGATGAGGGCAAGCGGGCACACGGGCTCGACACTGATCGGATGGGCGTGAAGGCGCGGCCGCGGTGCACACTGTCACTTGATGTTGAACTTCGTGAATTTATCTTCCAAATCGTCGCAACCTCCTGACAATCCCAGCCATGATCATGAAATCCGTGCGTCCGTGAGGAAGTGTTGCATATCGTCTGCCCACAGGCCCACAGTGTCGACAATGGAGCAAGAGCATCGCAGGAGAACTCCGCCGCGGCGTTCTGGTATTCACGATGCAGACGCTACCATTGTTGCGCGACCACCGGTCCAAATTCTGTCGATAGCATTCAGCAACGTTCGGTACAAGCACTCACCTAAACCGGCCACTATGCTTGCACGGGTGTATCTGAAATTAGCGTTGCGCAAATAGGGACTGGCGAGAGCCATCATCTCATGATTTTCATACGTGGGGCTATCGTGCAAGAACTTGATATACTGGTCTATGTAGGCGTCGCCCAAGAGCATTAGCGACTCGTAGGAGAAAATAAAGTGAGGCGCAATGCCTGACCTCACCAGTTCTTGTAACATACTCACACCGAGTGCTTGTTCGTAAGCCGCTGCAGTACGTGAGTGCTGATGTGTCCACAACTTTGATCGCATGCTGATGTGCCTGTCCCGAGTGCAGATAACCAATCGAACCTTGCTGCAGTTCAGCTTCAAATCATTGACAATGGCAGTCACATTCGGGAAGGAATGGCCATAGGGCAAAGAGCGGTGCACCACCAAATTGTTGTGCAAACACTGACTGATGTTCGTGTGGCACGCAACATCACCGTGCATTCGAAAATCCTCCAAGCTGCCTGCGAGTCCAAGAGCTACCGCAGCTAGCTGACTAGCCAGCTTGGTGCCGGATGACTCCACACCGAAGATGACGGCACACGAATCCCAAGGGGTATGCCACCCCTTGCATAGTCCTGGGAAACGTTCTCTCACTTCGCCGTGGGGAGTTCTGGAGGAGGTGTTCCTCGGTCGGCGTGGACGGCGCCGCTGGCTCCACCCCTGATTCCTTGGGAGAGTGGCAGGTGCATGATCGTCTGCGACAGTGTCATTGCATAGCATCCTTCTCATTGGTGCAAAATCGTGGGCCAGATCCGTTATGATCGGCCGCATTTTGCTGAGATCTTCTTCTCGTACAAGTAGCTCTCCTGAGTCGAGCGTCACCATTAATCGGGTGTTGCTAGAAGTGCCCCTGGCCCTAGGTGGCCCACACAGCCTCCAGAGCACCCCTCACGAGGCCAAGAGGACCCCAGTGGCTCCAAAATTGAGCGAAAAGCTGGGGGCACCTGAGGCCATGGGCATCTTCAGCAACTCCCGAATGAAAGCCAAGACAACAACACAACACAGGAGCGAGAAAAAGCTCCTGCGAGTCTCGTGCAAGTGCAAGAACTTCCGAAAGCTCCACCTCCGGTGCTTGTCGTTCGGATCCCCGCACGTGTGGATTGGCAATGCCCTGTCAGGAGCAGAATGCATCTCCCAATCGCGAAAAATGCCGAGCACCGCGAAACAGAACACGTTGAGCCCAACACAGCTGCCGAATATCGCTTGACACGTCGCCCCCGTCCCACGGGCCAGGGCACGAGGAACATAGACGTGCCCAAATGCGTCACGAAGCTTCACGGAGGGCCATCGGGTTCCTTCGAGCCCTCCCTACTGAAAACTCAACGTGCTCTTCAAGGGCCTCAGGTCCCGGATTTCTGGAACTCCTGGGCCCTCCCGACCCTCCCCGCGTGGTTTCCTCGGAAGCCTCGGGGGCTCAACCTCCAACATGCCAAAGCATTCACGGTCGCGGGGGTCCGTGGCGGAGCCCTCTTGGGGTCCTCTTGGGCTGTCACGTGCGCTCACCGGGCATGCCCAAGACATCACCCAACACACAAACTTGGGTGCTCGTGTGACGTCCACATTCTCGGCGCTTCTGTCTGAAGGCGGCCAAGACAGCCCAAGAGGCCTGGGATCGTTCCGAGGCGGCCCTCGAGGCCCCCAGGAAGGCCCCAAGAGGCCGCCAAGAGGCCCCCAAGAGAGGAAGTCCCGCTAGCATTTGGAGTTCTCCACCACGAGATGGCTCCCGAGACCGCCAGCAGGCACCCGAGAGGTCCGCGAGAGGCCGGCCGCGAGAGGCCCCGGAGGCCCCCAAGAGGCACTTTTAAGGCCACCGAGAGGCCCAAAAGCAGCCCCTAAAACGTGCAAGAGGCATCCCAAGAGGCCCCAAGACGCATCCAAGAGACCTCGTGCCCGCGACCCAGGCACGGTGGCTGGATGCACCGAAGATCACTAGATACGTAGCCGCCCAAGCCGTGGACGCAAGGCTGGAAATCTCACACATGACCCCCAAGAGAAGCATGCCCGCGATGGCGGGGATGAAGATCGCGATGGTGGTGATGCTGATGCTGAAGCTGCCGGTGATAATGACAAGACCCACGACGATGTCCACAACGACCAACTCGCATGCCTGCCCAGCCCCAATTGGGCCCAGATTGGGCCCAGCTGGCAGGCTCTGACACTAGTTGGTTGTGTTTAGCCCGTGCCCACTCACCAACCTACCTTCTTCAGAAGACGAACTCACTTCCCCCAGGTCGACAGTTCGAAACAGCCCACCCTCCAGCTATGCCAAAGAAATATTTCAAAATGAGTGCGGGGTGACCGCCTGATAAACCACAGCTATGAGCAACGGGATGGGCAAGAGCAGGTAGGGAAGAAAAAAATGATAGGAGAACGACGAAGACGAAGGCGTCTCCTGCACGCACCACGGTGCTCCATGCACTGGCACGCCCGCATGATGGCTTTCAGCAGCTCGTGGGAAGGAGGCTTCTGCATGTTGGCCATCATGCCCACACCGCATGCATCCTCGAGAAGGGATAGAAATCGAATACTGGAAACAAATTGAACAGAGGACACGTACTGTGGAGTCTTCACCCATGGAGATAGCGTAGAGAAGATGCATTAATGCGTCGTAAGACACAACAACAAGATAGTATACTAGAGACAGAAAAAGTGCAAATGTAAACGTTCGGAGGTCCACGCGAATTTCTTGGATCGGCGCTGGTCCCATCGGTATTCCCGTTGAAGACGGCCCCAAGACGGCCTCCAAGACGGGCAAGATGGCCTCCAAAATTGATCAGATTGCCCCAAGAAGGCGGCCCAAGATGGCCCCAAAACAACCCAAAATGCCCTCCGGACGGCCCAAGAGACCCCCAAGACGTCTGAAGAGGGCTCCAAGAGGACCTCCAGGAGACAAAAAACATGGATGTCCCTTGGGTTGTTCACTGATTTTGGCGTTCTCGTCTTGGTGGGCTCACAACGCTCCCAAGACGGCCCATGGACCCCAAAAATTGCCCCAAAACGGCTCAAGAGGAGCCCAAGAGGCCCGCAAGACGGCCCACGAGAGCGTCAAGACAGCTCAAGATGCCCCAAGACGGCCTGAATCGCCAAAAGATGAACCCACGACTGCTCAGAGAGAACCCCGAGACGGCCTCCTAAGGCCAGGAGATTCCTTAGCGGGCCTCCAAAAGCCCCCGAGGGGCCCCCCCGAGACCTCAGAAGGCATACAAGAGGCCCCAGGAGGCCTGAAGAGGCCCCTCAAAGGCCCCGAAGAGGCTCCGAGGAAGCCCACCGGAGGCCTCGAGAGGCCTCCTCTGCTTCCTCCTCCTCCTCCTCCTCCTCCTCCTCCTCCTCCTCCTCATTTCCCTCCCTCTCCTCCTTTCTCTTCCACTCCCAAGTGTTCCCACAAGGAGTTCGTCAACGGCTGGGGGAACACATTCTCATACAACTTGGCCAGACTTTCCCGACCAAAAGGCAAGGGGCGGCGGTGATTTGTTGTAGGCGTCTTCGGCAAGAGCCAGTCAATGCTACAATGTGCTACACTGCTGACCTGCCACACTGCTGACGCAAACACTAAGAGAAAGAAACGCCTGCTCAACCCGAAGCCCTGCCCACACTCCCCTCCCACCCCGCTTCCCTCCTTGCCCTGCAGCCGCTGATCTAGCCTACAGCCGCCGATTTGGCGGGCAGCCGGCTTGTGGCGGTGACTTGGCCTGCAGCCGCTGGTCGAGGCCCGGCGGGCGGCCCGATTTCCCTGCAGGTCTCCCCTCTGGACGGTCTCAATGTGCATGATGTGATGTCAATGGCCGCTGTGGATACATCGATGGCAGACCTGAGACCTGAGGCCTTCCCTTCCTCCTCCTCCTCCAGTCTCGTCCGGGCCCCCCAGGCTGGAACCTCGAGGACCGGACGCCGACCCAGACAGCCCGTGGTCCGCCTCTTTGTGCACTGCTCCCAGGGCCTGCGACGTCGCGCCGAGACCTGCAAGATGGGCGCGGCTGGCTGCTGTTCCCGGCGGGCCAAATCCAATCACCGCATCTCCCGCGATATGTTTCCTCGCTTCGACTTCTCCTCCTCCTCCTCCTCCTCCTCCTCCTCCTCCTCCTCCTCCTCCTCCTCCTCCTCCTCCTCCTCCTCCTCATCCCTCCTCCTCCCTCCTCCTCCTCCCTCCTCCTCCTCCCACATGTTTCCTCGACTTCGACCTCTGGGGCCCGTTGTCGGGCCCCGGGGGCCATCGACCATGGATCCGGGGCGGAAAACGGGCCACGGGAACGGGATCGGGGACTCCGGGGCCGCGGATTGAAAAACTCAGGTAGGCGGACCTCAGTCCTCCTCCAGTCTCCTCCTGCCCCTCCCTCGCGCTCGTCCTCTTCCCCCTCTTCCTTCTCCGCCGAACCCGCTGAGTGCAGAGGGGCAGTGGCCGCGGGGGTCCTTCTCTCCCACGACGCGCTCCTCAGGATAGACCTGCTGCCCGCGGGTGCCAGCGCTCACGCTCCACCAGTGTCCATGTATGTCTCTCTCGCTCTCTCTCTCTCTCTCGCTGTCTCTCTTTCCCCCTTACCAAGAAGACATCTATACACCACCATCATGCCTGGTCAGGGCCATCCTGGGCTCTGGAACGGGGTATACCCTCACGGCCCAGAGCCAGGCATGGTGGTGTAGATGGCTTCTGCAGATCTCTCCCCCTCGGCCTTCTCAATTCACTTATCGTCTCCATCCCTCGAATTCCCATGGTTCCCACGTGTGGTTGAGACTCATGTGCCGTCTTGCTCAACGTCGTGCTCGGCCAAACTCTATAGTGTTAATGCTACTACTTGTATGTTACATGTATCAGTATGTATGCATGCATGTATGTATATAAGTATGTATGCAAGTATGTATGAAAGAATGAATGTATGCTTGCATTAATGTATGTATATACGTACATACGTACGTACGTACGTACGTATGTATGTATGTATGTATGTATGTATGTATGAATGTATGAATGTATGACTGTATGTATGTATGTATGTATGTATGTATGTATGTATGTATGTATGTATGTGTGTGTGTATGTATGTATGTATGTATGTATGTATGTATGTATGTATGTATGTATGTATGTATGTATGTGTGTGTGGATGGATGGATGGATGGATGGATGTATGGATGTATGGATGTATGGATGTATGGATGTATGTGTGTATGTATGTATGTATGCATGTGTGTATGTATGTATGTATATGTATATGTATGTATGTATATGTATGTATGTATGTGTATGTATGTATGTGTATGTATGTATGTGTATGTATGTATGTGTGTATGTATGTATGTGTGTATGTATGTATGTATGTATGTGTACGTATGTATGTGTGTATGGATGTAGAAAGGTAGGTAGATATGTATGTTGTATGTGTGTATGTATGTATGTACGCGTGTATGTGTATATGGATGTGCGAATTTATGTATGTATCAATGAAGCAATGAATGGATAAAGCAATTAAATAATAAATGAATGCGTGTGCATGTATGCATGTATATGTATGCATGCGTACGTGTGTATGTATGTATGTCTGTCTGTCCGTCTCTCTGTATGTATGTATGTATGTATGTATGTCTATATGTCTGCCTGCCTGTCTGTCAGCCTGTCTGTCTGTCTGCATGTATGTATATATTCATGGATACGTTTATAGATGTAACATATACATACACATGCGATTGTGCATCTGTATGTGAATGAATACGTTGTATGTAGACAAATGTGCACGTGCAAATACACCTACATGCATAATCATATACATAAGTTTACGCAAATGTAAATAAAAGTATTACGTATACATAGAAACAACGAAAACACAAAACAATCAACAACAACAAAAGCACGAATACTTGTGCATATGCATGCCCAATTGTTCATGATCACAGGCATGTCTCCAGGCGTATACATATACAAAAAAAATATTAGAACCACGCGCTCTTCGCGCGCTTAGTTTCTAGTCACAGCTGCGCCACGGTTTACGGCTCTCGCTTTCGCTCGTCTGATCGGCGACATTGCGAAGTCCGCTGCATGTGGGCGTTGCAGAGTCTCCATCCGCTTCGGCCCCCTCCCCCTTCCCCCTCACTTGTCGTCGTCCTTCTCCTCATCCTTCTCCTCCTCGCCCTCCTCCTCCCAGTGCTCCTGCTCCTGCTCATACTCCTGCTCTCCTTCATCATTCCCTCCTCCTCCTTCTCATCCTCCTCGTTACTCCATGTTCACTCCTATTCGTCCTCCTCCTCTTCCTCTTGTTGCTCCTCTTCCTCCTCATCATCATCATCATCATCACCCTCCGCCTTTTCTTTCTGTCCCACGTCCTGCGCCTCATATGTTCTGTTTGCAGCTTCTCCTCTTCCTACCTCCTCCTCCTCCTCCTCCTCCTCCTCCTCTTCCTCCTCCTCCTCCTTCTTCTCCTCCCGAATGTTCCCAGAGAGGTCTCCGCGAACAGATGGGCAGCTGTTCTCCACCGCCCTGGCAGGATCGTGGCCCAAAGGGAGCTCCACCTACGGCCCCAGAGAGAATGTTCGCATGGTGTCTTCACGCACATGTCAGCACACCCCCTCACACGGATCGCGCCCCACAGGGAGCTCCACCGACGGCTCCAACAGGAGGGATCGCATGGCGTCCCTCGGCATATTTCGGCACACCCCTGACGCGGATCCTACCCTGCAAGGATCTCCATCTATGAGAGAGCGTGATCCACCGCCTCTTTACTGTGCAATATTCTCCCCGCTCTTCCTCCGGAACCCGGGGTCCCCCTCCCCCCTTCGAAAATCCCCCACCCTGCTGGGAGACCCCCCCCTCCCTCCGCCCCCCCGAACCCCTCCGCCCCCCCCCCCTCCTCCCCGGAAAACCGGGGGGGGGGTCACTACCGGTTCGAACCACCCCACACCCCTCCAGAAAATTGTGGGGGTGTCACTACGGGTTCGACACCCCCCCACCCCACCTCCAGAAAACCGGGTGGGGTCACTACCGGCTCGACCCCCTCCCCCCTCTCCAGAAAACCGTGGGGGGTCGAACCCTCGCCCCCCCCCACTCACCGCCGGCAAACGACTCTCGGGACCCCACCACCGTCCGCACCACATCCCCCACTGCTGTCCCCTGCACAACTGTCCCCACCACCACTGTCCCCACTGTTCCCACCACCGTCCCCACTGTCCCCACCAGCGCCCCCACCATAGTCCCCGCTGTCCCCACTGTCCCCACCACTGCTCCCACCGAGATCCCACTCTCCCCACTTTCCCCACGGTCCCCACCACTGTCCCGCTGTCCCCACTGTCACCACTGTCCCCGCCGCTCTCCCACTGAGCTGCCCCACAGTTCCCACCACTGTCCCCTCTGTCCCCACCACTGTCCCCATTGTACCTCTGTCCCATTGTCCCACCACCGTCCTCGCCACCGCCCTCACCACTGTCCGCACCACCACTGTCCCCACCACTGTCCCACTGTCCCCACTGTCCCCACCACTGTCGCACTGTCCCCACACCACTGTCCCCACCACCAGTCCCCACCACTGTCCCACAGTCCCCACCACTGTCCCACTGTCCCCACTGTTCCCACCATAGTCCCCGCTGTCCCCAACAGTGCCCCCACCAGTGTCTCACTGTCCCCACTCTCCCCACCATTGTCCCACCACGGTCCCACTCTCCCCTGTGTCCCCACTGTCCCCACCTCTGTCCCACTGTCCCACGGTCCCCACCACTGTCCCACTGTCCCCACTGTCCTCACTGTCCCCGCCGCTGTCCCACTGTGCTGTCCAACTGTCCCCACCACTGTCCCACTGTCCCCACTGTCCCCACCACTCTCCCACCTGTACTACTGTCCCCCCACCGTCCTCACCACCGCCTTCACCACTGTCCCCACCACTACTGTCCCCACCACTGTCCCACTGTCCCCACAGTCCCCACCGCTGTCCCACCAATGTCCCGCTGTCCCTTCACCACTGTCCCCACCACCACCGTCCCCACCACCGTCCCACTGTCCGCACCACTGTCCCACTGTCCCCACACCTGTCCCCACCTGGACCGTCCCCACCACTGTCCCAGTTATCCCCACCACTATCCAACTGTCCCGAGGAGCCGGAATCGTTTGCCAGCGGCGAGGGGGGAGGGGGGTCGAACCGGCAGTGACCCCCCCCTCTTGGGGGCCCAATTGGGGCCTCTTGGGGCCCTCATGGGAGCCTCTTGGGGCTCCTGGGAGCCTCTTGGGGCCAAGGCTCGAAATTTGAAGTTGGTTTTCCCCCTCTGGGACCCCTCTTGGGCTTGTCCTGGGGCTCTCTTGGGCCATCTTGGGAGCCTCCTGGGCCGTCTTGGGCCCTTCTTGGGCAGTCCTGGAGCTCTCTTAGGAGCCTCCTGGGCCGCCTTGGGAGCCTCTTGGGCCGTCGTGGACGCTGTGAAAGCCCAAGAGGCGGATGAAAAATATACGCTTTCCCGAAGGAATGGGACGGCTTTTGCTTCTTGGGGCCCTCTTGGGGGGCCTCTTGGAGGGCCTCTTGGGGCATCTTGGGGCGCCTTGGGGCTGCTCTCGTGGGGCGCTTCTGGGGGCCTTGAGGGCCAATCGCCGCCTATCTTGGGCGGTCTTGGAAGAGTCTCGGGCTTCCTGGGACCTCGGGGGGTGCTCAGAGAGCGCCTCAGGGGGGGGAGGGGGGGCACCGTCGTACAAGGGAGGGGCCTCCTCCTCCTCCTCCTCCTCCTCCTCCTCCTCCCCGGGGCCCTGGGCCAGGATCTCCCATATCTTTATGTTATTGATCGGTGTGTCGTGCCCTTCATCGCACGTGGAAGCATGCGAGGCGCCTATCGCATGCGGAGGCCCTCGCGGAGGGCCCAACGCCACACGACTGGAGTGACGCTGCCATTCGCCAAGATATTTGTACACCCTCCTCTTCCATTATCACTTTGACAGTCATACCGTGGTACTCTGACTCACTAAATATGTAGCACCACAAGAATACGATGTCACGCTCGTTGTGCCCAAAGACGACTGACCTAAGGGGCTCAAAGAACTCAAGAGGGCCAGCCCAAGTAGGTGTGCAGATACCTTGATGATCCAGGTAGCAGATATTCTTCGTCCAGGAAAGCACGAGACTACTCCCGAGCCCGAGCGAGATAGGTAAATGACATACAGAAATGCGTAAGCGAATGATGGCATGAACTGCGTCGCACCGAAAAAAAACATGCCATGCGTAACAAAAGCATATGTCGTTCCGGTTATAACACAAACGTGCACAAACACCTACTAACATGTTGATCCCGCCGTGGGGCGTCACACTACAGCACATAATCATACATACGTACGCATTTCATAACAGATGCGGAAAAACATGGCACTCGGTTGCTCGGGTTGACACAGAAGGGGTTCCAGCGACAAGGGGTGGTGTAATACATTTGGTGCAATAGATTTGTGGGGTTGAAATACATTTGGGGCATGCAATACATTCCAGGGCGCAGATGTATTTTTGAATTTTCGCGTGAAGTACATCACTTGCCATACAATGCAATAAAATTCTCCTGCGCAATAATTTGCAATACAAGTACCCCATATCTATTGGACCACCCCCTTTCAGCTGGACCCCCTACTGGGTCACCCACGCTTACCCTCCACTGCGTCCAGTGGCAAGCGATTCGTGAAACAGGTTGCTACAAAACGGCTTGTGCGAACACGGGCCTTATCATATCGCCAGATCAACAAACGTTACAATGCCCAATCTCTCGCACATGCGAACACAAAATCGATAAACAATTGGCCCATGTATACTCTTTATACTCGCATGCTGAATCAGCACAGACGCTTGGTCCGAAACGACAGGTTATTGTCGACACGACACTTGGAGGGAGCGCGCTTCACGAGCGCTTGCCCTGGGAACATTCGGCGGCACGTTTGAAGCAGGGGGCTCCAACCCGCCCCGAACATTCGGCGCCGTCGAAAAGAACCAGGAGGACTCCCCTCCTTTCCCCCCCTCTCCCAGACCCCCCCCGGCGCCAGCCCCGGCGCGCCGGCGCCAACGGCGGCGGCGGCGGCGGCGGCTGGCAGCATCGACGCCCACAACCACGCCCACACCCACACCCACGCCGACAACCACGCCCACGCCCACGCCCACGCCCACGCCCGCGCCCACGCTCACGCCCACGCCCACGCGCGCACGCACGCCCGCGCCCACGCCCACGCCCACGCCCACGCCCACGCCGACGCCAACGCCAACGCCCACGCCCACGCCCACGCCCACGCCCACGCCCACGCCCACACCCACGCCCGCGCCCACGCCCACGCCCGCACCCACGCCCACACCCACACCCACGCCCATGCCCACGCCCACGGAGCTCCCCATATGGCCCCAGGACCGCCCAAGACAGCCAACAGACTCGCAGGGGGGGCCCAGGGAGGCCTTCGAGAGCCCTCCGAAAGGTCCCTTCGAAACCGATGAAATCCCCCGAGAGGCCCCTGAGAATCAAGCCCTAGAGAGGCAATACTAGGGCCTTCGTAAGAGCGCATCACATCTCATGACATTATTGAGCCTCGGGGTTGAGAGCTGACAAATATTATTATGAAGTGTTGGGCGATTATCACAAGGCCGCCACGCAGAGTAATGCGGTGGCAAAATGGCAGAGCTTACTGCCAGCAGCTGGCAGTGGCATCCACACGTCTGGCGTGTTGCAAATTTGTGGCCTTCACTGTGACAAGTAGTGTTAACCCCATCGCGACTGCACACATCTATCACAACGGGGAATCATGATCGCTGCGACCATCACTAAAACAGTTAGCCTGGCGAGGAACCCAATCATATGCAGTTGCGGGTACAGCCATTGCATGCACCGCACTCGGTAGAGCTCCCCATGAGGCCGCGAAGCGTGTGAGGGGTGTGCCAAAATGGGCGCGGTGGCCGCATGCGAACGCTGGCATTTGGGCCTTCGGTGGGGCCCCCGATGGGGCCATGAAACGTGTGAGGGGTGTGCCAAAATAAGTGCGGTGGCCGCATGCGAACGCTGGCATTTGGACCTTCGGTGGGTCTCCCTATTGGGACACGAAACGTGTAAGTAGTGTGCCAAAATGGGTGCGGTGGGCGCATGCGAACGCTGGCATGTGGGCCTTCGGTGGGGCTCACTGTGGAGCCACGAAACGTGTGAGGGGTGTGCCAAAATAGGTGCGGTGGCCGCATGCGACCTGGCGTGTGGGCCTTCGGTGGGGCTCCCTGTGGGGCCACGGAATGTGTCAGTGGTGTGCCAGAAAGGGTGGGGTGGGCGCATGCGAACGCTGGCATTTGTGCCTTCGGTGGGGCTCCCTGTGGAGCCGCGAAGCGTGTTAGGGGCGTGCCAAAATGAGTGGGGTGGCCGCATGCGAACGCTGGCATTTGGGCCTTCGGTGGGGCCTCCTATAGAGCCACGCAACGTGTGAGGGTGTGCCACAATGTTTGCGGTGGCCGCATGCGAACGCTGGCATTTGGGCCTTCGGTGGGGCCCCCGATGGGGCCACGAAACGTGTGAGGGGTGTGCCAAAATAAGTGCGGTGGCCGCATGCGAACGCTGGCATTTTGACCTTCGGTGGGGCTCCCTAT
>CAUYUJ010012191.1:328033-338033 GCA_963575745.1 Prorocentrum cordatum | reverse complement strand
TCCGCCACGACGCGCGTCCGCGGGCCGAGCAGAAAGCAGCGCCGCCAGGCGAGGAGACGCGGCACGGGAAGCGAGTCCGGAGGGTGCCCCGTGCGGCCCGAGAGGAGCATCTGCTCCTGAAAATCTCGCTCCGCCCGCCGCGTCGTCGGCTGCGCTGCCCGCCGCGGCCTCCCTCTCGGCGCCGCGCCTCGTGACCTGCCGCGCCACCTGCGGCGCGCTCCAGGCACGCGTCCTGAATGGGCAGCTGTTCCACCACCACTGCCACAGGCAGGACGGGGGGAAGGGGAGGATGGGGACCTCCTCCTCCTCCTCCTCCTTCTCCTCCTCCTCCTCCTCCTCCTTCTCCTGCTCCTCCTCCTTCGCCTCCTCCTCCTCCTCCTCCTCCTCCTCCTCCTCCTCCTCCTCCTCCTCCTCCTCCTCCTCCTCCTCCTCCTCCCCCTACCCGTGGTAGTGGTGGTGGAAGATCGGCCTAGCAACCCTAGCGCCTGCGGCAGCAGTGCTTCCATCCTGGCGGCGAGGCGGCAGCGCCGCGGCGCCTGAGTGGGGACCGGGGGGCCGCCGTGGAGTTTCTGCGGGCCGGGCAGCCCCCCCTCGGCCACGCGCAGAGGGGGGCGGAGGCACCCCTGCTTCTTAGGAGGCGCGGCCTCATCTGTAGATAGAAGGCTCACGCCTTCTACGAAGCACTCCCCCTCCCTCCGCCCGCTTCTGCGCGCCGCCAGCCCCCACCGCCCCCGCCGCGGGCGGGCCGAGCCCCCGCCGCGCGGCGGGGCCGGGCCAGAACCCCCTCGCCGCGAGCGGCGGCAGCCGCGAGGCCGCTGGAGGGCGCTCTGGCCGCGGGGCCGCGGGCCCGAGGCAGAAGAGGAAGCAGAAGAACGTAGAAGAGGAAGCAGAAGAGGAAGCAGAAGAGGAAGCAGAAGAGGAACCTGTTGGCGCCGCGCGCGCGCCGACGGAAAACGTATGCCTGCAGCGTTTTTTGTTCTTCGGCAAGGGGCACCCACGCCTCTGGGCCCTGGCAGACGGCTGCCTCGGCGAGCAGGGCCGACCTCCCGGGGCTCGGGCGGGAAGCCGCACCGACAGGCGAAGCGACGAAGCGCCCGCTCACGGCGCTGCCCCCCCGCACCTGTCGTGCACTGCACGGAGGTGCTGGCGCGCCGCCTTGGTTTCGGAGGGCCGTCGACGTGTGTCGCGTGCCTGGTGCTGCGGCGACACCAGGTCGCGCACAGACGATCTCATGATGTCGGGTGGTTGTAGCCACGCAACACCAAAATCTAATCCACTGTTCGGGGCGCCCCCCACTGTGGAAGCTCCTGTGGAGGTGGGCCTGAGCAGCCCCCCGTTGTGAGCCATGTGTTGCCTGTCTCGCTCAGGGCTCCTGGCGCCTGTCACTCATCCTGCCGTTCTTGCCATCCTGGCTGCCGTCTGGCCTCGCGATGCTCGCTGCACAGTGCAGCCAGAATCACCTCTTCACCCTCGGTGCACTGTTTCATGTCATGCGTGACGTGCACCTCCATACTCCCAACCACCGCGTGATGTCTGGCATGTCGCATTCCTGCAGTGTGGGTTGCACATTTCTTCTTTAGCCACGTCTTGAGGATACCCTTGCCTTTGCCGAAGTCTGTGCATGATTCACAGCAGCTCCTGCAACTCCACTTCCTATGGTCGTGTGCCAGCAGGTGCAGCGACTTCTTCACCAGCTACTCGATAGATTCCTCATATATGTGCCTTGCGTTGTGCTGATTATTGATATTTCTCCTCAGTCGCTTCTCTTCCATGGTCATCTACGGGCCCCTGTCGATCGCCTGCAGCGGAACTCTCTTGACTATGTTCCTCACGAGGTAGCCTACCGCGTTCACCCAGCCGAAGCAGTCTTGTTGGAGCCTTCGGTATCAAATATGCCACTGCTGCTTCTTCTGCCAGTGCGTCTGCTTGTTGGTTTCCCCAGTGGTGATGTATCTCTTCAGCAACGCCTCCTCTTTCTCAAAGCGACTCTCGATATGATTCACTTCGATGTTGGCTGCACCTCGTCTACCTAGTACGCTGCCCAGCTTGTTCCAAAAGTCTATGTTGCTCCCGATGTAGACGTTGTCCCAGTCGTTTTCTGTGCCATCGTTGGCACAGTATGGAGGAATACGCCAAGAATACCGCATCTCCTTCGGTCTTCACCAGTGCGCCCAGCAGCGCGTACATCTCCGCTCTGTTGTTTGAGTGCCTTGGCCAAGGTAATGGTCCTGTGTTCTTTGCCTTCACGAAGAGGACGCGTCACAGTGAACCACTACCTGGCCCCAGCCACACCTTCTGTATCTGGGGTCAGCTGCTTGTTCTCCACCGCTGCCATTACCACATGTGCAAAGTGGGTCCTCCTCGCAGGGGGACAAAGAGGTGGGTGGGGGGCTCCTCCTCCTCCTCCTCCTCCTCATCCTACCCCTTCCCCTCTCCCTCATTCCTCCTCCTCCTCCTCCTACTCCTCCTCCTCCTCCTCCTCCCTCTTTCCCCCCCCCCCTCCCCTTCCCTCCCCCTCTTGCACCGACGACGGCGACGACGCCGGATCAGACGACGACGCCGGAGCCGACGACGGCGCCGGCGCCTGCGTCGACGGCGGCGACACCGACAAGGACGACGGCGAGGACGACGACGGCGGCGGCGACGCCGCCGAGGAGGGCGGCCCCGAGGCAAGGCGAGGAGGAGGGCCGCCAGGGCGGACGTGGCGGCGGCTGCCGCCGCACCCGCGATGTGCCTCGCGGCGAGGGCCTGGTCGGGTCGGAGAGCGGAGGGGCGGGGAGGGCGGGAAGGGGGGGGGCAGCAGGGAAGAGGAGGAGAGGCAGAAGGGGCAGGGGCAGGAGGGGGGATGAGTGGGAGAGGGGGAGGGGGAGCAGCAGAAGCCCCAGAGGAGGAGGAGGAGGAGGAGGAGCAGGAGGAGGAGAGGAAGGAGGAGCATGTGTAGGAGGGAGGGGGGAGGAGGGGGGGAGGGGCAAAAGGGGGAGGCGGGGAGGCAGGGGGAGAGTGGGAGGATGGGGAAGAGGGGGAGGAGGAGGGAGGAGGGCGGGCGGGAGAAAGTGAGGGGGGGAGGAGGCTCTCTCCCCGATGCTTTCGGATGATAGCTGATGAATTCCGGAAGCACTCAGCTGATTTCGAATGCTGTCGTTGCATATCGGAGGTGGGGCAGCAGCTGCGTAGCAGCAGCATGGGGAGGTTCCAGTGTCAGGAGCTGGGTCGCGGGGGGCATTTGGAGGAGTGGAGGGCCCGACAGGCCCCTCTGAGTTCCCCCTCTTAGACCTCTCTTGGGCATTCTTGGGCGCCTCTTGGGCCCATCCTTGGGGGAACATTGGAGCTATATTGGGGCGATCTTCGGGGCCTCTTGGGCTGTCCTGTACGCTGTTGCAGCCGTAAACGTACATATGCGAAAAGCTCCCTCCCCCTTGCCCACAAACAACAAAAAATGCAATTATATGAAAAGATGTTGGCCTCTTGGCCGGGCTCCAAGCGCCTCCAATGCACCCCAAGAGGCCCCCGAGAGAGCCCCAGGACTTGCCCACTGGGACACGCTGAAAGCTGCATTCCGAAGCACGCCTGGGGCCTCTGGAAAATAGTCATGCGAGATGCCCCCAGGCACGCTAGGGAGCACCCAAGATGCTCCACCTGTCCCTACCTCTCGTCCTCTGCATGCCTCCGCATGCTCCCGTCCCTCCCCTCCTCCCCCTCACCCTCCCTCTGCCCCTCCCGCTACTTGTCCTCCCCATCCCTCCTCGTCCTCCCACTCGATCGTTCTCCCCCCTGAGAAAGACACAGAGAAACTCAACGAAGACCAGAATGACCACGAACTCAACAACCTCGAAGACATCGACGACGACGACGACGACGAAGACGAAGACGAAGACGACGAAAGCGACGACGACGACGACGACGACGACGACGACGACGACGACGACGACAGCGACGACGACGACGACGACGACGACGACGACGACGACAGCGACGACGACGACGACGACGACGACGACGACGACGACGACGACGACGACGACGACGACGGCGGCGGCGGCGGCGGCGGCGGCGGCGGCGGCGGCGGCGGCGACTGTAGGCCTGCAGACGCCTCTGCAGGCGCAAAGAAAGGCAAGAACGCTTACAATCGGGGCCGTCCAAGAGAGGGGCGTCCAAGAGAGGGGGGGGAGGGCAAATCGTGGCCGGCGGAATGTGCGCGGCCGGGGGGGGGGGCCAGGGACATGTTCCAATATGAAGAGGCGCCAAGACATCTGGGGAGGTAGAAGGCCCCCGCCATGACGTCCACCCCCTCCTAGTCGTCACCACACACTTGGCCGCCCCCGATAAGAGCATTGAGTCTCGAATGAGGGGGAACGATGGGTGTCGAGAAGGGGATCGACTACAGAATTGATTTACCCCGAAACTGATTTTCTCGCCGCGGCCATGAACAATGCGTAGAGCATTCGTAGGTCTAAGAACATGTCACACAGTCTTCATGGGTTCGACGGGAAAAGCAATGTTTGCTTAAATCAATTATGTAGTCGATCCCCTATTCGAAGGTGGGGACCAGCTCAGGGGGGGAACATCGAACTTGCATCGGCGATCCACATCGCCGGTACGTCGGCGACAGGCCCGCGGCAGAGAGAAACTGGACGCTCCTGGGCGGGGTGGGCCATCGGGCCCCCATCGGCTAGGAGTCGGCGACTGGGAGTCCAGGCATCCACGCCTGAGCCTCTCCCCGTCCCTGGTGGATCTCGAGCCGTAGGGGTCCATGCATCCCCGCCTGAGCCTATCCCCGTCCTTGGCGGATCTCGGGCCACAACTCGGGCCCTCGGCGGCAGTTCTGGACGATACGGACACCCCGGGGACGCTCTCGGCGAGGCGCAGCCGCTGGAAGGCATTCGCAAGTTGGGACAACGCCAAGATCCGACGAGAACGCCCGAAAACCTCGTATTTCAAACTCGGGGAACACGCAATGACATAAGCATGAATTCTCGGATGGCCACGCGGATTTGTTGGATCGTCAATTTGGGGCAAATCATTATGCAGTCGATCCCCTACTCGAAACCTGAGGCGCACCCTGACAGCGGCCGTTCGAGACGATCCGGGCAACCCCCAGAACGCGCTCGGCGCGGCGCAGCTGCTGGAGCGCATCCCGAGACTGGAAGACCGCCGAGATCCCGAAGAGAACGCCCGAAAGCCTTGCACCCCGAGCCGCTTCCGAGGAGAAACCTTGCGCTATGCGGGGCTCGGCTGCCGGAAAACATCCCAGGGCTGAAAGACAACAGAGGACCGACCGAAACGCCATCAGACCTTCAAAGCCCGAAAAAGACCAAATGCAAAAAAACAAAAAAAAAAAAAAAAAAAAAAAAAAAAAACTGTGTCGTGCCCAACCTTTTCTACACATGTGGCGAGTATACTCAAGACCGATCAATGCTGACTGGCATTCTGAAGGACCCGCAGTGCGCAAGGAGAGCACCCGGCAGAGATTTCAGAAGAGCGCAGCAAGAAGAGGAACGGCAAATACACAAAATGGAAACACAAGGGCGTTGAAAGAAACGCGTATGACGTACCTCCGAGTGATCCGCGTGGGACCCACCTCCGCTGGGCCTTCCAGGAGCCCACGAAAGTGGCGACCGTTGCACAGATCGCAAGCCCCCCAAGGGGCGGCGAGGTCCCGAGGTGATCCGCGTGGGGCCCACCTCCGCTGGGCCTCCCAGGAGCCCACGAAAGTGGCGACCGTTGCGCAGATCGCAAAGCCCCCAAGGGGGCGGCGAGGTCACGAGGTGATCCGCGTGGGACCCACCTCCGCTGGGCCTCCCAGGAGCCCACGAAAGTGGCGACGGTTGCACAGATCGCAAGCCCCCCAGGGGGCGGCGAGGTCACGAGGTGATCCGCGTGGGACCCACCTCCGCTGGGCCTCCCAGGAGCCCGAAAGTGGCGACCGTTGCACAGATCGCAAGCCCCCCAGGGGGCGGCGAGGTCCCGAGGTGATCCGCGTGGGACCCACCTCCGCTGGGCCTCCCAGGAGCCCACGAAAGTGGCGACAGTTGCGCAGATCGCAAGGCCCCCAGGGGCGTCGAGGTCCCGAGGTGATCCGCGTGGGACCCACCTCCGCTGGGCCTCCCAGGAGCCCACGAAAGTGGCGACCGTTGCACAGATCGCAAGCCCCTCAGGGGGCGGCGAGGTCCCGAGGTGATCCGCGTGGGACCCACCTCCGCTGGGCCTCCCAGCGAGGCCCGAGGTGATCCGCGACCCAAAGTGAGCCCGACGGTTGCGCAGATCGCAGACGGCACGAGGGAAGAGGAGAGGGGAACACCAGAAACAGGAGAGAAGGAGGAGGGGAGGAGAGGTGGGGAGGAGAAGGAAGGACTGGGCGACCACATTGCTCTATTCAGAACGAATTCCCAACACAGGAGGGTTGGGAAAAACCAAAACAAATTAGCCTGGCGAAGCACCCAACCATATTCAGCAGTGGGTACCGCGATCGCGTGTATAGTCTTCGGTGGGGATTCTTTTGGGGGGGGGGCGCGACATGTGTGAGGGTGCCTCCCTCTGTGGACCACGAGGCGGTGCCTGCTCTGCAGTACGCCACGCAGGGCTCCGCAGCTACGCAGGTCGCCCCACCCAGGTGGAGCTCGCTGTGCGGCCGCGAAACGCTGTCCTGGGTGGGGGGGACGCATGTGAACACGAAACGCTGTCCTGGGTGGGAGGGACGCATGCGAACACCGCCATTGGGGCCTTAAGTGGAGCTCTCTGTGGGGCCACGAAACGCTGTCCTGGGTGGGGGAGACGCATGCGAACACCGCCACTGGAGCCGTAGGTGGAGCTCCCTGTGGGGCCACGAAACGCCGTCCTGGGTGGGGGAGATGCATGCGAACTCCGCCATAGGGGCCTCAAGTGGAGCTTGATGAGGGACCGCGAAACGCTGTACTGGGTGGGAGAGGCGCATGCGAACACCGCCACTGGGACCTTAGGTGGAGCTCCTTGCGGGACCACGAAACGTTTTGCTGGGCGGGGGAGGCTCACGCGAACACCGCCACAGGGGCCGGGTGGAGCTCGATGTGGGGCCACGAAACGCTGTCCCGGGTGGGAGGGACGCATGCGAACACCGCCATTTGGGCCTTAAGTGGAGCTCCCTGTGGGGCCACGAAACGCTGTCCTGGGCGGGGGAGACGCATGCGAACACCGCCACTGGGGCCGTAGGTGGAGCTCGATGTGGGGCCGCGAAACGCTGTACAGGGTGGGGGGACGCATGCGCACACCGCCACTGGGACCTTAGGTGACGCTCTCTGTGGGGCCACGAAACGCTGTCCTGGGTGGGGGAGGCGCATGCGAACACCGCCATTGGGGCCTTACTGGGGCCTTAGGTGGGGCTCCTTGTGGGGCCACGAAACGCCGTACTGGGTGGGGGAACGCACGCGAACACCGCCGCTGGGGCCTTAGGTGGAGCTCCCTATGGGGCCAGCGAAACGCTGTGCTGGGTGGGGGAGACGCATGCGAACACCGCAACTAGGGCCTTAGGTGGGGCTCCCTATGGGGCCGCGAAACCCTGTGCTGGGCGGGGGAGACGAATGCGAACACCGCCATTGGGGCATTCGATGGGGCTCCCTATGGGGCCACGAAACGTACAGGGGGTGTGGCGAAATTGGTGGAGATGGTGGTGACGATAACGGTGATGATCATGACGTCGATGATGATGATGGTTGTGGTGGTGATGACGATGATGATGATGATGATGATGATGATGCTGATGATGATGATGATGATGATGGTGGTGATGATGATGATGAATGATGATGATGATGATGATGATGATGATGATGATGATGATGATGATGATGATGATGATGATGATGATGATGATGAATGATGAATGATGATGATGAATGATGGATGATGATGATGATGATGATGATGATGATGATGATGATGATGATGATGATGATGATGATGATGATGATGATGATGATGATGATGATTGATGATGGCGATGATGATGATATGACTGGATGATGATGATGATGATGATGATGATGATGATGATGATGATGATGATGATGATGATGGTGATGGTGATGGTGATGATGATGATGACGACGACGACAAGACGACGACGATGACGATGACGATGACGATGACGATGACGATGACATGACGATGACATGATGATGATGATGATGATGATGATGATGATGATGATGATGATGATGATGATGATGATGATGGTGATGGTGATGGTGATGGTGATGGTGATGGTGATGGTGATGGTGATGGTGATGGTGATGGTGATGGTGATGATGATGACGACGACGACAACGAGGACATGCGTAGGGCAGAGGCAGGGAAGGGAGGAGGGAGGGGGAGGAAGAAGGAAAGAAAGAAGGAAGGAACGCGGGGACCGTCGCTTCAAAACGAGGACCCAACACCACAGGATGGTTGGGAAAAACAAAACAAAAAAACATCCTCGAACCTTGAAACAATCGGTCGGAGACGGCGGCGGCGGCTGCGGAGGCCTCTCAATCGAGGTCCGAGCAGATGGGGTGGGAGGATCGCGCCGCATCGCCGATGCCTCGGGGATGCATCGGCGTGGAGACAACCATAGGAGGCCGCATGCGAACCCTATACCCCACCTCCCCCGTTAGAAATCGTGAGGTGGTACGGTAGGGCTCGCATGTGGCCACCGAAACTGGGTATCACATCGAGCCTCATTGCCGATGCATCGGCGATGCGGCGCGATCCTCCGAACCCACGGACTCGGACATCATCGGGGAGACCTAGGGTTTCACCTGTCCCAATCCCTACTGGCATGGCCAGTGCATCGCGATGCGGCGCGATCGGCATCGCCGGTGAATCATCGTCGATGCATCTGCGATGCGGCGCCGTCCTCCGACCCCATCGGACTCGGACCCCGTCGGGGAGGACTAGAGACTCGGATGCGGCTGGGGAGTCTGAACTGGTTCGAACCCCAAAAAAATCCACTCAAAATCAATCCTCAAACCCCTCCCGGGCCCCATCTGGCAGTTGGTTTCGGCCCCAGGGCCCGAAAAAACAGCCCCCGGTGGCCGAAGAGGCCCAAAAGCCTCGCCAAACCCAGAGCCTCTCACCTGCCCGCCCTTCCTGTCAGGTGTTGCCAGAGGCGCCCCTGACCCAAGGTACCCCCAGGATTTCCGAGGAGGCCCCCACGACCTCCACAGCACCCCCCGCGAGGCTCAGAAGGCCACAGGGGCTCCAGCGTTGAACGAGAAGCTGGGAGCACCTTGGGCCAGGAGCACCTTCAGCACCCCCCCATCTGCTGGCCCGAACGAGTAAGACGAAGCCAGGACGAGGATAAAATCGGGTTGGGATAAATCGAGAGCGCTCTGACAGCTTAACGGAACGCTCTGGAACGGAATTGTCCTTGTCCCAGCCCCGCCCGACTTGGGCCAGAGGCACTTCTAGCAACCCCCGATCCGCTGGCCCGAACGAGTGCTGGGCCGCCGCGGGGCGCGGGGAAGCTTCAGGGGGAGGGGGGGGGAGGGGCCGATTTTCCACCACCACTAACAAAGGTAAGAGGAGGAGGACGAGGAAGAGGAGAAGAGGAGGAGGAGGAGGAGGAGGAGGAGGAGGAGGGATGAGGAGGAGGAGGAGAGGAAGAGGAGGAGGAGAATAAAAAGGAGGAGGAGGAGGAGGAGGAGGAGGAGAAGGACCTCCCAATCCTCCCTTCTCTCCCACCCTATGGTAGTGAAGGCGGAGAATCGGCCCATCCAAGGGGGGCGCTTGGCCAGCCTCCGTGCCGGTCGCGGGCTCGCTGCCCACCGCCCCGGGGAGCGGCCGCGCATACAGGGATATGCAAAAAAAAAGCGGAAGTGCCGGAAGCCGACCCCTGGGCGCGTCACGGGGCCGCAAGCACCACGCTGGTCGGAGAAGTAGGCAAAAAGCGGGAAGTATAAGGCGGATAAGTACAGTCCCTCCTCGCTCCTCCTCCTCCTCCTCCTCCTCCTCCTCCTCCTCCTCCTCCTCCTCCTCCTCCTCCTCCTTC
>CAUYUJ010012191.1:263033-323033 GCA_963575745.1 Prorocentrum cordatum | reverse complement strand
CATCATCATCATCATCATCATCATCATCATCATCATCATCATCATCATCATCATCATCATCATCATCATCATCATCATCATCATCATCATCATCCATCCTCATCATCATCATCATCACCATCACCATCACCATCACCATCACCATCATCATCACCATCACCATCAGCAGCAGCAACAGCATCAGCATCAGCATCAGCATCAGCATCATCATCATCATCATCACATCATCATCATTCATCCATCAGCATCATCAGCATCATCATCATCATATCTCATCATCATCCAGCATATCATCATCACCATCATCATCATCATCATCATCATCAGCGAGCAACCAGCAGCATCCATCATCATCAGCATCAGGCATCAGCATCATCATCAGATCATCATCATCATCATCATCATCAGCATCATCATCATCATCATCATCATCATCATCATCATCAGCATCATCATCATCATCATCATCATCATCATCATCATCATCATCATCATCATCATCGTCATCATCATCATGATCATCACCATCATCATCCTCATCCTCATCCTCATCCTCATCCTCATCATCATCATCATCATCATCGTCATCATCATAATCTTGCTCCTCATGCTCCTCTCCTGCTCCTCCTCCGCTTTCTCCTCCTCATCCTCATCATCATCCTCCTCCTCCTCATCTCCCTCTTCCTCCTTCTCCGGTTCCTCCTCCTATTTCTGCTGCTTCCCCACTCTTCCTCCTGCGCCTCCGCATCCAACGGAAACTGCCCGCATGGCGACAGCACTAGATGACGCACGAATGGCGAAAGCAAACGCCATGATGGCCACCGCTGCGAGCACCACGGCATCACGAAGGCGGCGGTAGCAGTAGAAGTGATAGGCTGATTGTAGCACTCGTCTGCCTGCTGATCACCAAGCAGACAGCGGGCAAAGGCTGGCCAGACCATTCTTGTGACGGCGTCCTACTCCAGCGGACAGGCTGGGCGATGGTTGCTGTGAGACAGAACCCAGCTACTGGAGGGGCGGGGGGAGGGAGAAAGAGACGCGCAAACGCAGAAGGCAGCTATACTTAGGTCGGGCATGTCCCCCCACAGGCGGATTCTGGACGAAAAAACAAAAATCCAAAAATGCTTCAAAAATATCCAAAAGTGGTCAAAAAATCGTCCCTAGACTATGTTGTACTATTTTTGAAGATTCCCCCTGTAGAGGGACAGGCCTGACTTAAAGCTATACACCACCACCACCATGGCTGGGCAGGGCCATCATGGGCCTTGGCATGGGGACCGCGCACTCGTAGCCGAGGCGAGGAGGGTCAAAACACCATCTTGCATGCCAGGACGGACCTGGCCAGGCATGGTGGTGGTGTGCAGGTGCCCTCTGCGGAAGCAGACTGGGAAGGGAGGACTGACTGGACGAGGACAGGAGGAGCAAGAGAAGCTCATCTGCCAGTTCGGAGAACTCCTGCGGACTCGGGGGATTCTGACCTATGCGGATGGTACCCTTCGGCGTACGAGGCATCCGGCTGCGATCGCTGGGCCTGCTCCAGGCACGACACCCTCTCGCGGCAGATGGGGCACCTGTACGAGCGGTACTGCACCCTGCTCCTCATGGCGTCGGCGCACCCTCCGCAGAGGCACATGTGCCTGCACGGCAGCACCACGGTGTCGCGCGGCTCGGACATGCAGATGACGCAGTCCGTGCTGGCCGCGCCGTGCTGAGGCGACTGTGCCGACTGGGGCCCGCCGAAGACCTCGTGCACGTCGTAGTTCGACGCCAGCCCGGCGACGGGCAGCTGCACGCGCTGGGCCCTCACCTCGCACACGACCGCGGGCGGCAGCGCCGCCAGCGTCGCGGCCGCGCCTGGCGTGCCCGCATCCGCAGCCCTGTGCACAAGGCCGACCAGGGTCCACTGCGCGGCCACGCCCTCGGCGGCGGCTGCGCCGGCGGTGCGCAGCTCCACGCAGAGCGCCGACGTGCACAGCTCCCCCGGGTGGGCCCTCTGCGGGCGGAAGCCCCCCAGCTCGACGGGGCACTGGTGCCGGAGGCCGAGCCCTGGCTCCGCGTAGAGCCGCGGCTGGGTCGGGAGGGCGCCGTCCGTCCAAGTCACCGCCAGCCCTCGACCTCCACCCCTCGAGTAGGGAATCGACGTAGAGTGTTCGTGGGTCTGCGAACGTTCTACGTCTTTTTTCCTCGTTGCTTCGCACGCAAATGCATTTTGGGGCAAATAGACTCTGGAAGCGATCTCTTACTCGAAGCATCGGACCGCCCGCACCTTCCAGGCGGCAGATGCCGCGCGGGCGGCCGCCACCAGCGCGGCCACGGTGCCGGCCGCCGTCGAGGCCCCAGCGGCGGTCTCGGCGGTCGCCGCGGCCGCGCCGCGGCCGCCCGCACACCTGCCGCGCGGGAGGCTCGGGCGGAGCCCGAGGGCCTGACCGGGCCCGTCCTCGGTCCAGGATCGGTGCACGTGCCTCGCTGGCCGTCCTCCTCCTCCTCCTCCTCCTCCTCCTCCTCCTCCTCCTCCTCCTCCTCCTCCTCCTCCTCTCTCCCCTCTCCTCCTCCTCCTCCTCCTCCTCCTCCCCTCCTCCTCCTCCTCCTCCTCCTCCTCCTCCTCCTCCTCCTGCTCCAGCCAGGGTGGCGTGCGCAACGATCCTGTGCCCAGGGTGGGCCCGGCGCCAGGGCCAGTGCAGGACGGAGGGCCGGCGCGCTCCCGAGGATGGGAGGTCCACGCCGCCGCCACGAGGGGGGCGCTATCCAGGCTCGCGTCCTCCAAGCAGGTGTGCACCAGCACCTCGCACTGCACAGTGGCGTCGAAGGTGAAGGCCAAGTGCCACTCTGGCTCCGCGGCCGGGGCTGCCACCCCACGGGCCACGGGCCGTTCAGCATCGATTGGCCACTCCCCATCCCCGTCGGGTGGACCTTGTCCCGGCTGGCCGACCGACCTCCCTGGGTGGGGATGGACATCGTCTCCGTCGGGCTCCGTGGCCCCTGGCAGCACTCCAGGGCGGCGGGCTGGTGGCCTTGAAGGAACCCTGGCCCACTGGGGCTGGGGATAGGTCCAACACTACTGAATCATGCGGGGGCCCAGGATCCGGCAAGCTCAGACGATGCTTGGCCGGGTCGGTTCTGGGCGTCCCCCCCCTGGTCCCCAAACCGATATTTTCCTAACATGTACCCCCAGAGGTCTGGACCCCGTCCCAGGGACCGGCTTTTCATCCTGAGCCCTCGGCGGCAACTCGTGGAAGCCTCCCATGCCATCTTGTCGGCTCTTGCGAATCGACGCCAGTCGACGCTGCATCGACGCTAAATCGACGCTAAATCGGCGCTATCTCGTCGACTCCAAGACGCCAATCGACGCCAATCGACGCTTAAGAACGGAATCGCGAGGGTATGCAAGGCTACCAGGATGAGCCGGCTTTGACGGCCCCCGGGCGGCGAAGACGCCCCCGCCAGAAAAGACAGAGCCGTCCGTCGACGGGTCTCTTCATGATGCGAACAGTCTGGGGAAGCTGGACCGACCGAAACCGCGCGCCTCCACGCCACTTCGCTCGCTCCCCGCGGCCCAATGAGGGCTCTTCCACGCTTGCTCCTGGGCCTCCAACAGGGCCGACGACAGCGATGACGACGACGACGACCACCACCACCACCACTACGACCACGGCCATGACCACGACCGCGTCCGCGACAACGACCGCGAACCGCGACCAGGAACACAACCACAACCACGACAACGACAACGACGGCGACGTTTCGATTCGTTTCGTTTCGCTTCGAAGCGGTTATGCTCCAGGCGGGACCAGCCCCCCCCAACCACGCCAGAGGTGGATGCAACACTTCGGCTTCGCGAGGCTGACAGCGACGACGACAACGACGACGACGACGACGCAGGCATAGGCTAACTGACCATCAAGGTCGTTGCGGGTGCTTCTCTCTCGGAGCCTCTTGGAAGCATCTTCGGGTGGGGTCATGGCAGTTGAAGGCCCTCTTGGGGCCCTCCTGGGGCAATTTGGATACATGTGATGCCCTCTTGGGCACCTATCGGGGCCCTCTTGGAGGCCTTGGGAGCCCTCTCGAGGCCATCTTGACCCTGAGATCCGACGTGGCGAAAATTGCACCATCGTGAAACATTCACAACCTGAGCCGGAACTCGTCCTCCTGCGCCACTTTCGAGCCGGATCGATCGGTCAGGGCCCCACGGCCCGAAGCCGGGCGAAAACGCACGGCTCGAAAAAGTCGAGACGGCAGGATGTCAGGGCTGGCGCAAGACTGACCCACCCCAGAGGTCTAGACCCCTCCCCCAGGACCGGTGTCCCATCCCGAGTCGCTTGTTGACGGTCCCGAGGCCTGGTAAGGACCACCAGAGACCACCAGAGGCCGACGCTGATTTGGATCGGGGATCTTCTCACCTGGATCAATCCAGCCAGGCCTTGCAGGATCCTGCAAGATCCTGCAAAATCCTCCAGGATCTTGCACCCACACCCGGGTCAGTGCAAGCCCGGGTCGGTGCACCCCTGGCCCTGCAGGATCCTGCGAGATCTGGCGCTCGGACTGACCCCTGTTTGCATCGGCCCCCGTCTCTGGAGCCCCGATGGGAGCGATCTGTGAGGGCTCCAGGGCCAGAGGAGCCCAAGCGACAGCGCACTGTCCCCCTGAGGCGCGAGGAGCTCAAGGGAAGGCAGCGGTGGCGGGGGCCCGGGCCCCCCCCCCCAAGCGGGCTCCAGAAATGTACCACCCTCCTCCACCCTCCTCTTCCCCTCCTGCTCCTCCTCCTCCTCCTCCTCCTCCTCCTCCTCCTCCTCCTGCTGCTCCTGCTCCACCCTCCTCCACCCGCCCCTGTCACCGTCCATGAGCCATTCCTTCGTTTCGTTTCGCCACAGCCTGGAACTCCTGCAGAGCTGGCTGGAACCATACGCGGTTGTACACATGCTATGGCTTCTGCCTGGAATACCATTACCTCTCCGCCCTCCTCTTCCCCCCCGTCTGTCCTGGCAGAGGGAGGCGGTGAGGGAGGTGGTGGTGGTGGTGCATGCCTTTGGGCCAAGATCCGCGTACCGGTGGGTGGTCGGGCCATGACTCGGGCCTCCAGCGACTGCACCCGGGAAGGCTCCGGGCAGCCCCCCGGAACGCGCTCGGCGAGGCGCAGCCGCTGGAGGCATCCCGAGGCTTGAAGACCACCGAGATCCCACGAGAACGCCCGAAAACCCTGCACCCCGAGACTCTTCCGAAAAATAAAAAGCTGCATTAACACGAACTGGCGCTGGGCACCCCTCCCCGGCACGCGGCGCAAGGGGGGTCCAGCGCCGATCCTAGAAATCCGTGCGGAGCCCCGAATGTGGTTGTGGTTGTGGTTGTGTTAATTTCTATGGCTGTGGCTATGTGCATGTGTGTGATTACGTTTATGTTTGTAGTAATGTGTCTGCCTATGACTGTGCTATGTGTATGTGTGCTTGTGACTATGTTTATGTCTATGCTTATGGTTGTGCCTATGTTTACGCGTGTGCTCATTATTATGCTTATGTGTATGAATGTGTTTATGATTGTGCTTTGTTTATGATTATGAGTATGCTCATGCTTATGATTATGCTTATGATTATGAGTGTGTTTATGTTTATGGTTATGGTCATTCTTATGACTTTGGTTATGATTATGATTATGAGTATGTTAACGCTTATGCTTATGATTATAAGTATCATTATGCTTATGAGTATGATTATGATTATGATTTTGCTTATGAGTATGCTTATGATTATGCTTATGATTATGTTTATGATTATGGTTATGATTATACTGAAGTTTATGATTATGAGTATGCTCATGCTTATGATTATGATTATGTTTATGCTTATGCTTATGAGTATGCTTGTGCGTATGATTATGACTATGCTTATGCTTATGATTATGCTTATGTTTATGCTTATGTTTATGTTGATGCTGAAATTTATGATTCAACTTTCGTTGCCCTGGCCCTCAGGGGGGTGGCCGCCCTCGGCCACGGCTGCTGGTGCTATGGCCCCAGGCTCGAAAGCGAGCCGGAGGCTCTTGCCGTGCAGGTGGAGCGGGTTCTGCACGACCTGCGGCGGCGGCTTCTGTGGCAACAAGTGGGAGCCTCCCATACCATCTTCTCGGCTCCTGCGAATCGACGCTAGCGGAAGCTAAATCGACGCTAATCGACGCTAAACCGACGCTAATCGACGCTGAATCGGCGATATCTCATCGACTCCCGGACGCTAAATCGGCGCCAATCGACGCTAACGACGGAATGAAGGGCCCAGATCTCCGACCTGTTGTTGTTGTCCACTCCGAGCGTGAGGCCTCTGCTCTCGAAGGTTCTCGGACCATGTCCTGGGCCCTGGGCGGCTTTCCAACCTCGGGATGCTCTCCAGCAGCTGCGCCTCGCCGAGAGCGCTGTGGGGATGCCCGGATCGTCCCGAACGGCCGCCAGAGAGCCGAGCTAATGACCCGAAAACTGACCAATCTCAAATCTCCGACGATGCATTGGTTCAAGCTGGGCGGGTTTCCTTGATGTCGGCCGTCCAGTGTCCATCATTGGGCCGCCGGACTATCAAAAGTGGGCCCGGGCGAAAACCTACCCCTCAGGGAAGTCATCGGTGCCTCTGGGACCGCGAGCTGAAAAAATCACATCGGTCGATGTCACGGGACGAGGCCGACGACGAGGCCGACGACGAGGTCGACGATGAAGACGGCGACGTGACTTCTCCTGGCGCGGGCACCCCAGAAACAGCTGTCGTCGATACCTCTGGCGGGGGGGTTAGGGTCCGAAGACTGATCCAATGGACGCCGAGTTCCCCAGCGAGTTCTTCCAGTTGGGGACAGATGTGTGTGTGTCGAACAACAGTAGGGAGCCAAGCTCAAGACCGACGCGTTTTCTTGCTGGCAACACACTGAAACTCGTACAGGAAAGCGCATCCTGGTATATACGGTATCCTGGCGTATACATTTGTCCTTGTTTCCCCGGGAGGGGAAGGAAAGGAGAGGAGGAGAGGAGAGGAGAGGGGAGGGGAGGAGAGGAGAGGAGAGGAGTAGAGGATAGAGGAAGAGGGGAGGAGAGGAGGGGAGAGGAGAGACAGGGAGAGGGGAGGAGAGGGCGAGATGAGGGGAGAGGGAGGAGAGGAGAGAGGGGAGAGTGAGAGGAGAGAGGACAGAAGGGATGGGAGAGCAGGGCGGGGGGGGGGGGGGGGGGAGGGGAGAGCAAGGCCCGGCCTGCGCCCGCCGCAGCTCCGGCTGCGCGGCGGGGCGGAGCCCGAGCGGCGCCCGCCCCTGCCAGGGGGGGGGGGGGCGCGGAGGAGGAGGGGAAGGAGGAGGAGGAGGAGGAGGAGGAGGACGGAGAGGAGGGGGAGGAGGAGGAGGAGGAGGGAGGAGGAGGAGGGAGGAGAGGAGGAGGAGGAGGAGGAGGAGGAGGAGTGAGGGAGGAGGAGGAGGGGAGGAGGAGGAGGAGGGGGAGGAGGAGGAGGAGGGGGGAGGAGGAGGAGCAGGAGGAGGAGGAGGAGGAGGAGGCGGGATCGGGGATCGGGGCCCTCCCTCGTCCTCGACACGCGTCGGTCGGAGGAAGCACAGGCGGCCCGCACAGCGAAGGCCAGTCCACAAGGAGGCTTCCACAAGAGGCCCAGGCCTGAGACCCCAGGACGTCCATCGACTCTTGGTGCGGGACCGTCGCGCCCTCCAGAGCGAAGCCAGCGAAGCCAGCGAAGCCCAAGAGACCTAGGGCACCCTGGAGGCGAGCGGGGTGTTCTTTGGCATGGGTCTCCACTGCACAGTCAACCAGTATCTAAGGACGCACGATAAGGATACAAGGGTCTTGGAGGGACATGTCTAAGCCTCTCGAGCGGGGCGCGGCCGGCGAAGGTGGCCAAGGATGGGCCGAGAGGGCAAGGATGCAAGAGTACCCTTGGGAAGGTTTTTGTTCTCTCGAGGGGGGGGCAAAGCTCCACGAAGCCACCCTGGGACTTTAGTGCACAGAAGAGACGTGCAACTGATGAGCGGGACGTTCATGTACTTTCTTGATCCAGTGAACTGCTTCCAGGGTGGCATTCTCCAAGGCGACGGCCTCAGCTAGGAAAGAACTGATTGGCTCTTCGAGATAAGTATTCCAGATTTCGTAATAAAGGGAGGGGGGTCTCATTTCGGGGGGGGCCTCTTCCAGGCTATCTGAGAGGGCCTGGGGGGTCTGGGGACGATGTTTTGGAGGGTTCTCCCACGGGGGAGGTCTGAAATGGCTTGTCTTGGAGGGTCCAGACCCCCTCCCTTTTATTACGAAATCTGGAGTGCCAGCCTCGTCTACAGGGACGAACTTCTCCCTGCCATGGAGGGTCGGCTGTAGGCAGAAGCACGAAGCAAGAAGGAGACAGAGGCAGACGGGGCTCCCGCCCCCGCCCCCTGAAGAGTCGGGACCGGCCAAGAGGGGGGTGTCCAAGGGGGGGTGCAAATCATTGCCGTCTGCATGTGCGCGGCCCAGCGGGGGGCCAGGGACGTCATGAAACAAGAAGAGGCGCCATGAAATCTGGGGAGATATCATGGTCTCCGCCATGATATCCACCCCCCCTAGTCATCACCCCCCTCTTTTCCGCCCCCGAAAGAGGGGAGGGGACGAGGCTAAAGCAGACAGGAATCGGGGGATCCAGAAATGTGCGTGCTTCCAACCACCGACTGGTGTTCCCACTGGGATATCGGCGCGAAAGTTTCTGGACGTGGTCGCAAGTTTTCGGACGCTGCGTGGGTCCCAAAAAGCAGTCTCGCCTCTGGATGCTTTCCAGCAGCTGCGCATCGTCGAAGGCGTTCTGGGAGTGTGCCTGGATCATCTCGAACGGCCGCATGAAGCCCGAGTTGTAGCTGGGAAACTACTGGCATCGGCGCGAAGGGTACCAAGGGGATGGGGGGTTGCCAGTGGATGCCAAGGTCGGTCATATCTGGCCGAACCTGGCTTATATGTGGGCTATAAATGCCGCAAGTGGCTCAAGGAGGCTAGATGGCTTCGCTGAGCTTCGCTGAGTGGGCGAAGCCCATTTCGCCCAGATCGTTACCCCCCCCCTGACTCACTTCCGGCAGGTGTAGCCGACATATAAGCCAGATTAGGTCAGATATAGCCCACCTTGGCGTCCACTGAAAGCCCCCCTATCCCTTTAGCAACCCCGCGTCGATCACAGCAGAATGGGGGCCATCCCTCGTCCTCGGTATTCCCGAATCTCCGAAAATATGGTTTCTTCATTGTGGGCGCTTCCTCGAGTTCGGCTCCTGGGGCCCGCTATCGGGCCCCAGGGCCATCGAATAGGAATCGGGGGCGAGAAGCTACCCCTGGGGAACGGGTCGGGACCTCCTGGCCGCGCATTGGGGGTGGGAGGGGGGGGGGGGGGAAAACGACAGACCACACACACACACACACACACACACACACACCAACAACAAAAAACACATAATATAACTATATACATATACAACAATAAACCATCATAAAGAACAAAAGCAATAAAACGGTGGAAACAAAAAAAACTTCCTATTCCGCCTCCTCTTCCGCCTCCTCCTCCTTCTCCTCCTTCTCCTCCTCCTCCTTCTCCTTCTCCTTCTCCTTCTCCTCCTCCTCCTCCTCCTACTCCTACTCCCCCTCCTCCTCCATCCCATTCCTCCTCCTCATTTTTTTTCTCCTCCTCCTCCTCCTCCTCTTCCTCCTCCTCATCCTCCTCCGCCTCCTCCTCCTCCGTCTCCTCCTCCCCGTCCTCTTCCTCCTCCTTTTCCTCCTCTTGCTCTTCCTCCGCCTCCTCCTCCTCCGCCTCCTCCTCCGCACCCTCCCCCTCCTCCTCCTCGATCCTCAATGTTCCAGCCTAAGGACTGGCCTGCAAGCTTCCATACTCATGATGTACACTTCTGTGATCGTCTAGGGAAGCCCTCGCAGCTACGGCCAGATCCAAATCGTCACACTCCGCCGTGAATGCACTTCAGGAAAATTCCAGGGGTCGATCGAGCGAGGTTTTCCGGAGGCTTTCGTCGATTGTCGGCGGATTTTCCCAGCCTCCGCATACTCCCCGCAACTGCGCCTCCCCGACAGCGCTCACACAAGGTGCTCGGATCAACCCGATCGGCCGCCGCAGAACCGAGCTGTGACCCGAAGGCCAGGGGCCTGACAGCTGGCACGCCCGAGATGGGCCAGGGTCGGTCGGCATCGAATCCACCCATCCACCCATCCACGTTCCCTCCTCCCCCTCCTCCTCCTCCTCCTCCTCCTCCTTCCTCCTCCTCTCCTCCTCCTCCTCCTCCTCCTCCTCCTCCTCTCCTCCTCCTCCTCCTCCTCCTCCTCCTCCTCCTCCTCCTCCATCCTCCTCCTCCTTGCTCGCTCGCTCGCTCGCTCACGGCTGTAGATACTGGTTGTTGATGCGGCCACTAGCCCCCTCCTGCAGGCGCCGCATGGCACCGCAAGTGGGAATCATTGCGAAAACGGGCCGGTCCGCCCGCTGGCGAGACCAACAAAATACGAAGGGGGAGAGACGGGACGGGGGCCCGAAAGAAGAGGTCGAAAAGGAGGGCCACGAACGGCGGGCGAAACGAGGAGGGGAGGACGAAGATGTGAGGGTCGAAGTGCCCGCCCTGCCTTCCCCCCACTACCACCCCCAAACACTCCTAACTCACCTCCAAACTCAACCTCTCCCATCCCTCCCTGCCCCTCAGAGGTGGTAGCATTTCAAGCGGATGCAGCTCGTGCACATGAGGTAGCCGAGGCCGCAGGGGACAAGGACGTTCGTGCTGACGGTGCGGAGGACGAGGTTCAGGGAGCAGTGGCTAATGAGGAGCACTTGAAGCGTAGGTCGGAGATCGGGAAGACGTATCTATTGGCTGTGACGACGTCGGGCGCGTGGGCACCTCGCGCGGTTGCCCAGTGGCTATCGCCGCAGGTTAAGAACATTGGTCGTTGATGGTTGAGGCTTTCGATGAGCTTGGACATGGGCTTGTTGGCCAGGGTGGTTTCCTTTTGGATGTTGAGGGCCTGGTTGTAGCTGACATGTTATGTGCCTACCATTGTCGTAAGGGTGTCGAGCTTTTCCTGAATGTCGTTGTGTTGGGAGCGGTATTCGGTGATGATGCCTGATATCAGAGAGTTTTTGGTGCTCCGCACGGTATTGATCTGAGTGATGGGGCCCCGTGCCCATAGGTCGCTATTGCTGTTGTGGGACATGCTGACGATTGTGACCTCGCCCCCCTCGTTCACCGCGATTGTGCCGCGTTCGAGATAGTCCTCCAGCTTAGTGGAGAACGAGTGGCGCATCATGGTTGCTTGCATCGGGAATGTGATTGTGTCGGAATTGACCTTCTCGTGTGTGATCATAGCGATGGGGAAGCAGCCGCTAGCCACTGGGCCTCTGTGGTACGGCTTCTATGGCACATGCATGGTTGGTGCTTGCTGCTGGCGTGCTGTCGCAGGAAGCCGGGTTGGAGCAGCTGGGTTCACTGGTGCTTGTGCGTCGCTCTTGGGAGTCGAGTTCGTGCTGTCTGGTCTTGACCACGTAGTCGATCACGTGTGTAGGCTGTTCTACTGTTGCCTCTCGGACTGTCGGTAGGGTAGGTGATGCTTTGAATATCGCAAGCTTCGCTGCTGGGATCGCGCCGCTATGCAGGATTGGTTGGTGCTGCTGGTTGGGAGTTGATGTGGTTGATGGGGTTGCGCTGGTAAGTGCGGCTGCGCTGCTCGTAGGTGCTTCGTCGTTCGGTTGGTGCGCCGTGTTGTTGTCCTCGGCCGTTGTCTTATATTCGCGCCTGTGCATGGTGACTTCGCGCGCGCTCGCGTCCCGGGTCGGTAGTATATCGACGTATCTCGCGGTCGAAAGTGCCGTCGTCGCCGCCTGGTGCGAGCATTGGTCTGGGGCTGCGCAGCTGCTCGACGCGGTCCACGATGCGACTCATGCCTGGAGGGCGCGGGCCCCCTTCCCTCCAGCATGGGTGCGACCACGAGCACGTTGTTGCCGAAAGTGGGGAACGGCCTGGACCCCTGGTTGACCTCGAGGCGGGGGAAGGAGAAGCCGCCTGCGATGTCGCTGCACCACAGATGTGCTCGATCGATCCATTCGCGCGCTTCCTGACCCTGTTGGCATTGGGTCCTCAGCCTGTCGAGTAGGTCGTGGAGATGGTCTGCGCCATCGCTTTGTCGCCTGCCCTCGTTTCGCAAGGCTTTCTGGCATTGGGGGGCGATCGCGGGGCGGGGGGGGGATGTCGGCCTGAGGCTGCGGTAGAAGCAGCCGTCCTTGATGATGCTGAAAGCCTCGACGTTCATATCGGTTAGCTGTGCATCATGGGTGGTGGTTGACGCCCCCTCGGCACTTCCACTCGCGCGATGCCAGTCTGCATGTTGTGGTAGGAAGCGAGGCTCCTGTTTACGTCGGCGACGGCCTGCCATCCTGGTGGAAGCATTGCATCGCGGCTGGGGTCGGACCGCAAGACGTCGCCTTGGTTGCACCTTCGCGGAGCGACTGACTGGCTTGCGGAAGTATCGGGCGGTCGGCGTCGTCGTTGCGGTCTGTCTTGGGGCCCTGTCTGGGGGGTGGCCCCGTCGGCGGCGGCGGCTGATACGGTGTCAGATTCGCGTTCTGGTTGTATATGAGCTGGAAGAGAGTCGGCATAGGTGAAGGGACGGACTGGTGGACCTGTGGCGTTGACCTTCTCTGCATGAGCTGTAAGTGGGCACTTGCTGGGATAATTCGCGCTGGTCGTCGCGCTTCTTGTGGTCGGATTTCTGGATAGGCTACATTCCAGTCGGGGAAGTAGATCGGGATCCAATTGATGGGCTGAAGCCAGCATTGCGTAGCTTCTGGTGGTGCGGAAGCGAATGGCGAGAGCTGTGGTAGTCCTCGTCCGCGGTGGGGTACTGTCTTGCTTTGTGGGCGTCTTGCTCAGATAGCTCGTCGACGTCACTGACATTGATCAGCACGATGCCCCCTAGCAGGATTTTTGTGGGTCTCCTGTATCCTGCATCTTGGCAATGCATCTCCATCCGGGGTAAACTCGACCCGGTGAAAGATGATACCCTGCCTGTGGGCCTTCGCGAGGACGTTGGTGGCTCCGTCGTTGATTGTTGCGCATGTCTCCGAGGTCGCAGTGATCTCCTGGAGCACCATAGCTGGGCATTCGATGAAGGCGTTGTCGATGATGGAGGGCCACGAGTCGCTGATGGGTGCGCTCAATTTTAGAATCGCCACGTGGTCGATCTCGCTCATGGATAGTGGTGGCGTTCGGTACGTGCCTGTCCATGCTGATAGGAGTGCGATTTCTCGTTGGCGGCATGAATACACTGGTACTCGCCGTCCTCTGAGGTCGGTTTCTTCGCATCGCAGTCCGCCGATCGCTTGGAGTAATGCGATGGCGGCCGGCGGGTAGGATGCAGTTGTCCGGGCATTGGCGCAGCGCCCCTCCGCCGCGGCTTCAACGATGTCTCTTGCGCACGCAGCCAGTATACCAATTTCTGAAGCGGGGTGCAGCGCGCCGTAGATGTCGGTGATAGTCACGATGCACGCATTCTGGTTGTATCTCTCTAGGATGGCCTTGCGCTCGATCTCTTCGTAGTTGCGGCGCTTCTCCATGTCATTCCTTCTTAGGATGCGCAGCGCATGGAGGTTCGCGAAGGGCTTTTCGCCCTTGTTATTCCAAGGTGGTGCGTATAGTAGTGGTGGACCAATGGTTGCCAGCTTGTGGACGTCGCGCCACTCCAAGTTGTGGACGGGGATATGCCTGGAGTCGCGGTCGTTGACTGCATCTTCTTGCGCGCGGCATTTTGTAGCAGTGCGGTAGCGAGGGCAATGATCAGGCCGATCACTCCAATGATCTGCGCCGGTCCATAGCTCGGTGTTGGAGTACACGATGAAGCTGTCCAGCACGGTGACCCAGCTCACCTTGACCTTGTCCTTCCAACACCCCCCAGTTGCTGCGAGGTAGGCGATGGCGATGCGGCGTCGCTAGGTGGCGCGTACGAAGCCTCCCTTCACTGCCGCGGGTACGTAGATGTAGCCCAGGTCGAGGTAGACGTAGATGCAGTTGCGCGCCAAGGTCTGAGCCGCGTTGGCTCCGTGGGATGGCCTGACAACGCCAGCGCAAGGAGCAAAGCCGCGTGGTTCTGCTCGGGGGTCTCCAGGGGTGTAGATGAGCGCCTTCTTGTTGTCGTGGCCCTTGATGTAGGACATGAGTGCCGGCATTCCTTCTTGTCGGTACCAGGGTGGGGCCCCGCTTCGTGTCCTGAACGGGGCTGAGCTGATAACTGCAGCTTGTTCCTGGTTGGCGTGGTCTAAGTCCTTGACTCCGCTGGCGCTGTGGAGTTTGACCTCGGCGATGTCGGTGAACTTGGGTACTCTGCCAGATGCGTCTGCAGGTGCCCAAATGTCTTCTTCTTGATCTGGATGCTGTTAGCCTCTGAGGATGTAGATCCAGAGGAGGCTTCATGATGTACTGCCCTTGGCAATGGTGGCGCCAAGGGCGCGCGGGTCGGCTGCGCATAGATCTTGAGCAGAAGCAGCGCTACGGTTGCGATGAGTCAGGCGTGAGCACGCGCAGGCGACGGCATTGGGGGGGAGCTTCCATTCTTAACAGGGCGGGCGATCGGACGCCACGGCGAGGCGCGCCAGAACCATTGCTGAAAACATTGGATGTATACTAAACAATGAACCGCCGTGCCCCGCATTTGCGGGGCGGCCACCATCCGTCGCCTGCCCGGCGTGCTCGTTGCCACCTGAGGCTCTTGGTCGCGTAATATTTTGGCCCATTACATGTAGTAGTACGGTTCCAAAAGGACGTAGGAGTTCATCGCGTCGCTTTCCAGGTCCCAGTCCTGGCGGTCTCCCGGCTGCATGCAACTGTGGTAGACGGCGCCCATGACGGCGTAAGCAAGGATTATACACATCTCCGCGGCGTGGGTCTTCTCGCTGCATCTCTGCCCGTTGCCGTGATTGCCCTGTCCAGTTGAGTTGTGGCTTTGCCCTGAGCTGTGACTGCGCATCTTCCGTGGTTGGGTAGTAGTGTTGTCGTCCGTCGTAATTCTGGCACCTGCATTGCGAGTAATGCAGTCGGTCTCATTGCTGCGTGTCCAGTTATGCATTGGCCATAGGCCACGAGGTCCACCCCGTCAACGCCAACCATGTTTGTAACTTCTGGCAGTCGAAACCAGATGCCTGTTTCTCCAGTCGTTAACGGCGGCGGCAAACACCATGATCATAGGGGACCTTGCTGTTGATGCATATGTATGCCAGCAGTTCCGTAGTCCGCAATTTCTTGTCATACGTGCGTAGTTCTTCGAATGGCTAGGAGACAGGCGATGTAGCCCCCAAGGATGTCGTGCTCTTTGAACGGCGGGTTTGGCATCCATTTCATGTCTCGCTCGATGGTTCCGCAATAATGGCGGCCACCCGCACGCGTAGCAGCCGGTCTCTCCAGGAGCGTATCGAGTCCCATTTCGCGAGGTCGCTCTTGATCTCGTTGCAGGTAATGTCAGTGGATACTACTGTGATGCTGTTGTCGTGGTGACTGGGGGTTTCTATGTATTGCTGCACGTTGCCGCGAGGTCCCGGCATTGGCGTAGGTTCAGGCCTTGGTTCGTCTGGTACTATAGCTCCGCAGTCCTTGATGCACAGCGGTGGCACTACAGTCTTGTAGCTGGCTACGTGTGCGTGCAATGGGGGTAGTCAAGTCTTGATGTTGGCTCTGTGCTCGTCTCGTATAGTTTCTCCGTTTGCTTCGGTGGCTGCATCGTCGTGAGTGTCAACGTCGCGTCTGCCGGGTACCGCACATGCCTCACATGCTGGTAGTTGCTTGACGAATATTCCAAGTGTGCGTGGTAGTCGCTGGAGCATGCCAAGCATCTCGTCCCATGAGACCATATTGTTGGGTGGTCGTTTTTTGGATGGTTACATCCTATGTGTGCATAGAATGCGTTGACATCCAAAAAGGTGGATCCACCGTCGTAACACATAATGGTTTTGTCGTTGTACTTGCCGCCGGTGATGAGTATTGGGACCTATTTGTTGTCTTGGTAAAGTGAGAGGATATTGCGCCATTGTCGAATGTGTTCGAGGTCGAAGTTGCGTCGTATGTGGCGCTATGCCTCATTCTTGGCATGGGCCGTACGTACTTGGGGGGTGCACGAATTGACCTGACGACGGGGTCGAGGTCTCGGTAAGGTGCAGCTTGTGGTCGTCGTCGACGTATGTCCACATCCATTGACGGTCGTGGCACATCATCCGTCCCCATGACGGCTCGGTGTTGAGGTTGGCGTCAATGACTCGTAATACTATGGTTGGAGCATGTTGTAGTAGTCTTGGTCAATACCTTAGCCTGGAGATGCGCATTGCCATGTTCGCCCCTGGGCGTTTGACGTTGGCGAGCACCGTGACGTTGTGGATCTTCTGGTTGTCGTTGCTGTTGGCTTTGTATCCAACCGCCATCCTGTATCCCTTGAAGTACTCTGTCTCGATAGTATGGAGCTGTCCCTGGTTCAGCGGGTTCCATGTGTGAGCTGTAGAAGAAGACCGAGTTGGTCAAAGCGTCATTGAGGAGAGTCTTGCTGTCGGTGCTTAGATGCTCATCCTCCTCATCCTCCTTTTCCTCCTCCTCCTCCTCCTCCACCTCCTCCATTCCCTCCTCCACCTCCTCCTCCTGCTCCTCCTCCTCCTCCTTCTCCCCTTCCCTTCCTCCTCCTCATCCTCCTCTTCCTCCTCCACCTCCTCCCTCCTCCCTGCTCCCTTCTCCCTACGCCCTCCCCATCCGACCTTCCTCCCCTCCTGCCTCCCGCTTGCGTATCCGCCTCCCTTTTCCCTCCCGACTCCTCCCCCCCCCCCTCCTCCCTCCTCCCTCCGATCGGGAAATCGGATCGACTCGGAGCACGATCCAAGCGCGGAGAGTAGATGGCATGACGATCACCAGACGTGCTTCCTCGAGCGTTCCCCTCCGTCGGAAACGTGAAGTGACGTCACCACCGACAGAGCAGGATTCGAGCGCGGTCGAGCTAATTGCATCTAGCGTTGTGGACGAAAAAGTAGCTGGTGGCCCAGGCCCGACACTCAAACACATCCAGAGGGAGGGGGAGGAGGAGGAGGAGGAGGAGGAGGAGGAGGAGGAGGAGGAGGAGGAGAGCCCTTGCCCGACTCGGGGGCGCGGACACCCCCCCCAGTCCTCGACACAGGGGTGGGGGGTCCCGGAGCGGGCGACAGGCCAAGCGCGCCACCGGGCTTTGGCTGCCGATGAGCCCGCGACGCTCCTCGAAAACGACGTGTCCATTGCTAGGCGGTACGAAAATGCCCCAGCAGCAGAACCTACCCCTCCAAGGCCAGCCACCTCCTCCTCCTCCTCCTCCTCCCTTCCTCCTTCCTCCTCCTCCTCCTCCTCCTCCTCCTCCTCCTCCTCCTCCTCCTCCTCCTCTCCTCCTCCTCCTCCTCCTCCTCCTCCTCCTACCCCTCTCCTCCTCTCCTCTCCTCCTCCTCCTCCTCCTCTTCCTCCTCCTCCTCCTCCTCCTCCTCCTCCTCCTCCTCCTTCTCCTGGTCCTCCTCCTCCGAGGGTCTGGGGGCCAGGCAGATCACAGACATCGGGCGAAGCGCGGGCAGGCGAGCGGCCCGCCGCAGGCGGACAGCGGCTCTGGCAGCAGCTCTCAGAAACCACTTCAACGGCGACGCCATCAAGCCTGACACCGCCAATGACACCAACTACAGTCGGACTTCATTGGACAGGACACGCGAGAGGACAAAAGACCCTTCCGACGGCCACGTCGCCACAGGAATGCAGGAGGCACGCGTCGCGAGGCACAGGACACAAAGGTACCCTTGATTTGGCAGGGTCGACCTACTAATCCGGGCCGACTGTACCGCCACACCCCCGAGTACATGGTCATAGAGGTCCCCAATTACTCACCGGAACGCCATGGATACAGCCGCGGCCTACCAGGCCACCAGGAAGCTGGGCCGGGACCCATCCCAACGCCAACGATGCTTACGGCGACGACGGGGTTCTCCGCCTGCCTCCCTACATCCCGGCGTGCGCCTACTACTCCTACACCCGCAACCTCTTGCCCCACGGCCCCGACGACGGACCCCACGCCCCCCCCCCAGCCACGCCCCGAGAGGCCGCATGCCCTGCGAGGGAGCCCGGGGGGGGGGGCATGCCCGGGGAAGCAGCCAACAGGGACCGCTGGCCAGGCCAAGAGCTGGCGCCGCCCGCCGCGCGGAGGGCTCGGCATCCCCAGTGGCCGCATGCCCTGAGAGGGAGCCCGCGGGGGGCATGCCCGGGGAAGCGGCCAGTGGGGAAAGCCGAAGCCACACCCCCTGGAGCCCCCCCCCCCGACCCACCACCACGACGGCTCCCACGACCCCCGCGACGGCCCCCCACGACGGCCCCCCACGACGGCCCCCGCGCACGCGTGCCCTCATCCCCCCGCGACGACCGCCACGACGGCCCCCGCCCCGACGCCCACCCCCACCCGGCGACCGCCGCGGCGGCCGCGCCCCGAGTGGCCGCATGCCTCGAGAGGGAGCCCGCGGGGGGCACGCCCGGGGGAGCGGCCATGAGGCCGGCAGGCCCGCCCGCGGCCTGCGCCGCTGGCTCCTCGGCGGGGCTCCGAGCGGCCGCCTGCCCCGAGAGGAAGCCCGCAGGGGGAAGCGGTCATGATGGGACAGCCGAGCACCCACGAGACGCCCCCCACGACGGTCCCCGCGACGTACCCCACGACGGACCCCCACGACGGACCCTGCGACGACCCCCCCTCCTCGGCCTCCCTCCCCGACGTCCCCCCCTCCGCGAGGGGAGCCACTGCCCCCTGCCCCACGACCCCTCCCTGCCCCACGACCCCCTGCCTTACGAACCCCACGACCCCGTGCCCTGCCCGACGGCCCCCGCGACCCCCTGCTCAGAGGCCCCCACGACGGCCGCGCCACGAGTGGCCGCATGCCCTGCGCGGGAGCCCGTGGGGGACATACCCGGGAAGAGAGGAGGAGGAGGAGGAGGAGGAGGAGGAGGAGGAGGAGGAGGAGGAGGAGGAGGAGGAGGGGGAGGAGGGGAGGAGGGGGAGGGGAGGAGGAGGAGGGAGGAGGAGGAGGAGGAGGAGGAGGAGGAGGCGGAGGAGGAGGAGGAGGAGGAGGAGGAGGAGGAGTCGGTGGCGAGGAGGAGGGGGAGGAGGGAAGGGGAGGGGGAGGTGAAGGGGGAAGAGGAGGAGAAGGAGGATGAAGGGAAAGAGAACGATGGCCATACGACCGAATGCAGAAACGTCGGTGCTGACTTGGGTCATCGTCGCTTCGTGGATCATTCTCGCAAATAGGCGGCGACCGGCATGGACCATGACCAAAATCGGCGTCGACTAGATTCCGCGACATCTTGGTCACGGTCATCGGGGGAACCTGAAGGGACCCACACCGCTGCCGGACCTTTCCATGGGTGCGTCCTGACCAGAATTTTAAGTCGAATCCAGCCATGGCGACGACGGCCTCCCAGGAGGCGCAAAAATGCGAAAACGAGGGAAGGGTAGCAGCGATAGCGGTAGTGGCATCGGTACCTTCTCCTCCTCTGAGTCATCGTGCTCCCTCCCTCGAGGGGGGGGACCTCGCCTCCGCGCCCTGCGCGCGCTGCTCCGCCGTGCGCTCCTGCAGCTGCGACAGCAGCTGCCGCTGCACGCGCAGCTGCCGCTGCTGCTCCAGGGCGGAGGCGGGAGCCTCCTCGGAGCATCGTCTGACCGATCCCTACCGCCGCTGGCGCAGCCTGGGCCCCACTAGCCGAGTGACCCCCCCCCCGCAGATGGGGATATACTGGGATCGGGGGGGGGGGGGGCCAAGGGGACAGAGGGGGATGATCAGTGGATGCAAGGGTGGGTTCAGGTCTGGACCAACCTAGCTTACGATTGGGATACAAATGCCCCAAGTGGCTTATGAGGGGGGAACTCCGCTGAGCGGGCGGAGCGAACTTAGCCTGCATCGATAAAATCCCCAAGCCACTTGGGGCAGTTGTGACCCACTTCTAAGCTGAATTAGGTCAGATGTAACACACCCTGGCATAAACTGATCACCCCCCTTTTCCCCTTAGCGACCCTGGCGCCGATCCCAGCAAGTTGGGATCTAGGCTGTTCCCTCTGGGCTTCGAAGGGCCTGACCCCCAACTGGAGGGGGGGGGCGGTGGGGCTGAGATGCCATGGCCTGGTGGGGACGGGGATTCGGCGCCGAGGAGGAGGAGGAGGAGGAGGAGGAGGAGGAGGAGGAGGAGGAGGGGGAGGGGGAGGCGGAGGCGGAGAGGGACGGAATCCGAGACGCCCGCGCGGAGCTCCAAAAGACTGTGCAATCGCCGCTCTCTGCCCCTCGATCCTCGGAGAGCGCGCCGCCCATCCGAGGAGCCGCCGCCTCCTCGCGGCCGCGCCGCCCTCGCGCGAGCGAGGGCGGCCGCTGCGACAGAAAAAAACGCCACCGAGGGCGCGGCGCGCCGGCTGAAGGCTCGAGCCGAGCGGCGGCGACAAGGGCGCCCTCGGAGGCGCGCCCCTCGCAGGGGATCGGCCCCTCGCCGGCCCTTCTCCTCGCCCGCGCCCCCCTCCTCCTCCGCCCTCCTCCCGCTCCATCGGCCCCTCCTCCTCCTCTCCTCCTCCTCCTCCTCCTCCTCCTCCTCCTCCTCCTCCTCTCCCTCCTCCTCCTCTCCTCCTCTCCTCCTCCTCCTCCTCCTCCATCCTCCTCCTCCTCCCCCTCCTCCTCCTTCCTCCTCCTACCCTCCTCCTCCTCCTCCTCTCCTCCTCCTCCTCCTCCTCCTCCTCCTCCTCCTCCTCCTCCTCTCCTCCTCCTCCTCTCCTCCTACCTCCTCCTCCTCGCTCCTCCTCCTCCTCCCCCTCCTCCTCCTCCTCGCTCCTCCTCCTCCTTCTCCTCCTCCTCCTCCTCCTCCTCCTCCTCCTCCTCCTCCTCCTCCGCCGCCACTCGCCCTCGCCCACGCCCTGTACTGGCACCTCGGCGCGCTCGGGCGGGGCGTCGTCGCCCGGTGCCCCCCGCGGGTCGCGCCGTGTGGGCGGCCCCGGGGCCCTCGGCAAGCGGGCTGCAGGATCGAATCGACGAGCCGGGTGGGCGACGGATCGGATCGGCGGAAAATGGCAGCCAAGACAGGAGGAGTCGAGTCGGCGGAACTGGGCAGGCTGGTAGGGCCTCAATCGGGAGATCGGGATCCAGATCGAATCGACAAGCCGGATGGGCGACGGATCGGATCGGCGGAAGATGGCAGCCAAGACGGGAGGAGTCGAGTCGGCGGAACTGGGCAGGCTGGTGGCTGGTAGGGCCTCAATCGGGAGAGCGGGATCCAGATGGGAATGCCAAGCCGCATCGCCTCGGGACCAGGACGCCATCGAGGCGACGGAGGGGGCGGATCGGACCCCCGCCCGCCCCGTGAAGGGGGGGAAAGAGGGCGAGGCGTTCGACTCTTGAAGTAGGAAGGTGCCGAAAGTAGACTGGTACTTGGAAAGCAACAAATAGAGTCGTTCAATGACCGATGGGTAGGCTGGAAGGAAGCCTTGGGGTGGGGCGGAAGACAGGATGCGAGAAAGAGAAAGAGAGAGAGAGAGAAAGAAAAATAAAGAGAGAGAGAGAGAGGAAAAAGAGAGAGAGAGAGAGAGAAACAAAAAAAAAGAAATGAGATCCAGTGTTCGAGGTCCTAGTCCACGTTTTGGCCCTGGGGTGATACTATTGCTGTCCTGCCAGGCTTCCCGTGCGACCGTGAGATTGTGACCAAAAATTCAAAAATGAGAGCCCCCGAGACACCGCGTTTGCAACAGCATAACACGTACTGGCCAGGGTGTTCAAAATCACCTCCAGAAAATGATTGTACTGCTCCTTGTTACTCCTCATCATTCCTCCTTCGCGTCCTTCCTTCCACAATCAAACACACACTTTTGAAAAATGTTCTAACCGTGGCAAATGAGAGGGCCCCACATGATTCAAGAACGCGAGCACGAGGGGAAATAGGGATACCACTACGGCAGGCTCGTGCCGTGACGATTTTCGCGTTGGGTTCTGACACCGCGGGGATCGCTCAGCCTTGAACGATCGAGGCTGTCACACCGCGCGGATCGTCGAATACTGCCCGATTCCGGACCGCTGGCAGACTTCGACCTTGAACGCTCGCGATGGCGTGCCGCCGCGTCGAAACTGCGCGAAAGTGGCGTACGCTTGCACACTGTCCCAGCAAGGGGCGGCGGGGGGGGAGAGGGACACTCGCGTCGAGTCCAACCACATGACATACATCTTCAAAAACCACAAACTGCTTGGTTCCATCCCACCGGCACCCACGAAGGCGTCCATGCCGGCTTGGCCACGGGCAGAAGTTTTCGCGTCACACCAAAAAAGCCTGACTCTCGAGCCAGATACACAAGGCCACGTCGAGGCAAGCAGCGGGCGCGTGCAAGTCTGGCCAGTGGCAAGCAACGCACAGCTGACTGCAGGACCACCAAAGAGCGAGATCAAATGAGAACGGTAATGAGAAGAGTGTGGACCGCACGGCGCACAACGAAAGCGACAATGACAAGAGCGGGAGACGATACCGAAGCTAATGTGACAGAACGCCACGTGCACCTGGCGACTCACCTGCAAAACTGAAATCGGCATGGTTGAAGAGACATGATAAGACCAGGTGGAAGGGACTCGCCAAACAGTCAACGAATGCAGGCATTGCTTCTAATGCACGCTCGGTGGTGCACACACGTCGGAATGGGCTTGCAGGCGTTTGCACGGACTGCGACGCCGCTGGCACATCTTTACAGCCAATCTGGAAAGCAATTGTCAAACAATATTGCCTTTCCATTGACCCCATATTTGCTTAGGTGTAATATACGATTGCCGCTTATCCTGCGCGGCAAGGATTTTTCCCCTGCTGAGCCGATTTATCGTGCGACATGGCTTGCGAACGAACGAACGTGTAGAATCCGCCGACCCCAAGGAGGCGTGTGCGGAAAAGCGCGTCGTAGAGCCGCTCATCCTGAGCCCCCCTCCCCGCATCCGACCCTGCCCCAAGGTGGAAGCCACCCCGACCTTCACCGCGCTCGGAACCGAGACCCAGTATCCCCACTTTTTTCTGTTTAAGGGCCACTTCCCCCACCCTTAATGAGTTAAGCAGTTTATTTTGGACGCCCGAATTGGGTACGAAAAAAGATGGGCACAATGCCCAACAACAAAAGTTCTCCCAAACCAAGAGCGGCCGATGTTGGGCAGGCGGCCTTCTGTCTCGAATGGACAAAGGCCGCGGCGGCGCGGACAGCGAGTCCTGTTCAAAATGAACAGGAACTGCTGTTGGGCATTGTAACCATTTTTCCCGTGCCCATTTCGTTCGCGCGGATCTATTTTTGGGACCCCCCACATACGATAATTCCTGGCACGGAACCGTTCCGCCGCCGACCCGGCCCAGCCCTGCGACCTCCGTTCCTGGGCCACCCCACCCGACAATTTCGCGCCCGAGACCGCCCCGCTGTCGACCTAGTCCGACACTCCCACCGAGCTCTGGGACCCTCTTTTTTGGGTCACCCCTAGGGGAACAAAAAGTCACATAAACATATAAAAGCTCGGAGGTCCGCGCGGATTTCTCGGATCGGCGCTGGACCCCCCTCCCTGGCGCGCGGAGCGCGCCAGGGGCGGCGCCGGAGGCGCCGCCGGGGGGCCCCAGCGCCGATCCGAGAAATCCGCGCGGACCTCCGAGCTTTTATGCTTATGCCACTTTTTGCTCCCCTATTTTGGGCCACCCCACCCGCCCTGAACCTCTGTCCTTGGGGCCCCACGCCCGCCCATTTCCAGCCCGCAACCGCCCCGCCGACCCCCCGCCGTCGGCCTGGCCCGGCATCCGCAACCTGCCCTGGGACCTCTGTTTGCTGGCGACCCCCCGCCCGACAACTTCCAGCCCGACACCGCCCTGCCGGACCGCCCCCGCCGTGGACCTGGCCCGGCACACTCACCATGCCCTCGGACTGTTGTTTTCTACGGGCCCCCCAGCCGACGAACCCGAAGGCGCCCCTCTGACACCCCGCCGTCGACCTGGCCCAGCATCCCCACCCTGCCCTCGGCCCGTGGTTTTCTGGGGACGCCCCACCAGACACGTTCCAGCCCGAAACCGCCCCGGCGTCGACCTGGCCAAGCATCCCCACCCTGCCCCGGGATCTCTGTTTTCTAGCGACCCCCCAATTACCCAAAAATTTCCAGCCCGCCGACCCCCGCCGTCGACCCGGCCTGGCAGCCTCGCCATGCCCTCGGAACCCCCACCCGACAATTGCCACCCCGAAACCGCTCCGCGGACCCCCCGCAGACGACCTCGCTGGGCACCCCCACTCCCCCATGGGACCTCTGTTTTCCAAGGGGCCCCCGCGCGCGACGCTCTCCAGCCAGAAACCGCGCCGCCGATGCCCCGCCGTCGACCTGGCCCGGCACCCCCACGCTGCCCTGGAACTTCGGTCCCCTACGGGACCCCCCATCCGACAAGATTCAACCCGACACCGCCCCCCGCCGTCGACCTGGCTCGGCACCCCCACCCCGCCCTGGGACTCGTGTTTGCTCGGGGCCGCCCGCCCGATATTTTCCAGCCCGACACCACGCCCCCGCCGCGGACCCCGCCCAACATCCTCACCCTGCCCTGGGACTTCTGTTCTCTGCGGAGCCCCCGCCCGACAAAATCAGGCCCGGAACCGACCCCCCGCCGTCGACCTGGCCCGCCCCCCCGACCCTGCCCCAGGCCCTCTGTTTCCTAAGGCCCCCCCCTCCCGACAATATATAATAATATATATATATATATATATATATATATATATATATATGTGGTCCGACACCGCCCCCGCCGTGGACCTGGCCCGGCGCCCCCACCCTGCCCTGGGACCTTTGCGTTCTGGGGACTTCCCAGCCAACGACTTCCAACCCGAAACTGCCCCGCGGACCCCCACCGTCGACCTCGCCCGGCATCCCCACCCAGCCCTGCGACCTTCGTTTTCAAGATCCCCCCCCCGACAACTTCCGGCCCGAAACAGCCCCGCCGACTCCCCGCCGTCAACCTGGCCCGGCACCCCCACCATGCCCTCGAATCCCGTTCTCTCTACGGGCCCTCCACCAGGCAATGTCCAGCCTGGAACCACCCCGCTGCCGACCCCTCGCCGTCGACCTGGCCGGGCCCAGCCACCCTGCCCCTGGAACCTCGTTTTCTGGCCCCCCCCGCACCTGACAATTTCCAACCCGAATCCACGCCGCCCTTCCCCCGCCGTCGACCTGGCCCCGCATCCCCATGCCCTGGGATCGTTTTCTAGCAACCACCCACCCGACAATTTCCAGCCCGAAATCTCCCTGCTGACCCGCCGTCGTCGACCTGGCCCAGCACCCCCAACATGCCCCCGGACTTCTGTTTATAAGGACCCCCACCCAACAATTGCCAGCCCGAAACAGCTGCGCCGACCCCCTGCCGCCGACCTAACACGGCATCTCCACCCCGCCGCAGGACGCCCACGAACCTTTATCCTCTTGCACAGGGTGTCTAGAGCTCCGACCACTTTATTCCGCGTCGCACGCACCCCCCCCATCCCCACGTCCCCAGCGCCAGAGCGGGCCCCCCGCGCCGCGGCTCTCTGCCCCGAGCTCCCCCGCCCCAGCGCCCCAGCGGGAGCCCCGCCGGCCGCCCCCTCGCCCACGAACGCATTCCTTGTCGCACATCCCCCCCCGCCCCGCGCCCCCAGCGCCAGAGTGGGACCGCCGCGCCGTGGCTCTCTGCCCCGAGCCTCCCCGCGTCCCCAGCGCCCCAGCGGGGGCCCCGCCCACTGCCCCCTCCGCCACGAACGATTTTTTCCGCGTCGCACACACACCCTCCCCCCGCGCCCCCAGCGCCAGAGCGGGACCCCCGCGCCGCGGCTCTGCCCCGAGCCCCCCCGCGCCCCCAGCGCCCCAGCGGGAGCCCCGCCCACTGCCCCCTCCGCCCCGATAATTTTATTCCGCGTCGGGACGCACACCACCTGCCTCCCCGTCCCCAGCGCCCCAGTTGGACCCCCGCCCCGTGCCCCTCTGCCCCAAGCCCCGCCCAATGCCCCCTCCGCCCCGACAATGTTATTCCGCGTCGCGACGCACACCACCTCCCCACCCCTCTCCGCGCCCCCAGCGCCCCAGCGGGACCTCCGCTCCGTGCCCCCTCAGCCCCGAGCACCTTATTCCGCGTCGCGACGCACGCCACCCCCCCCCCTCTCCCCACCTGGGATTTGGGCCCCGTTGCTGGGCCCCGAGGGGCGATGTCTTGCCCCCGCTCCCCCCTCCTCCCCCTCCACCTCCTCCTCCTCCCCCTTCCCTTTTTGTGCAAGAGCCATGGCACACGTGCCACTTGTTTTCTAAAAACTCCCCACCCCACAATATCGAACCCGACTCCGCCGACCCCCCGCCGTCGACCTGGCCCCACACCCCCGCCCTGCCATGGCACGTCATGAGACCTCGGATTTCTAAGGAAACCCCACCCGACACCTTCCAACCAGAAACCGCCTAGCCGACCGCCCCCGCCGTCGACCTGGCCCAGCATCCCCAACCAGCCCACGGGCCTCTGTTTTCCCAGGACTTCCCTGTCGACAATTTCCAACCCGAACCCGCCCCGCCGACCCCCCGCCGTCAACCTATCCCAGCATCCCCACCCTGCCCTGGGACTCCCGTTTTCTATGGGCCCCTCGAGCGACATTCTCCAACCCGAAACCGCCCCGCCGCCCCCCCGCCGTGGACCAGACCCAGCACCCCGGGCAAAGCGGCCCGAAATTGTCCCGCAATGGCACGAGGTGGTGATCCAAATTGGCGGCCGGCGGGCTGCGCCAAACTTAAAATTATCCCGGGAAAGCAAGCTAACAGCGATGTGTATAAGCATATCTGGAAGCATCCCCCTTAATATTCAAGTGAGAATCCAGTTGTAGAAATCTGCTGTTCTCGCAGTCGCAGTCGCATTCGCAGTGACAGTCGCAGTGGCAACGGCCTTAGGATCCAGTGGAATCCTAAGGATTCCTATGGATTCCTAAGGCATCCTTAGGCATCCTTAGGAATCCATAGGAATCCTTAGGACTCCTGAGGAATCCTTAGGACTCCTGATTCCTAAGGATTCCTAAGGATTCCCAAGGATTCCTAAGGATTCCTGAGGAATCCGAATGATGCCCAAGGATTCCTGGGGATGCTGAACTATGCCTACGGATTCCTAAGGATGCCTACGGATTCCTAAGGATTCCTACGGATTCCTCAGGATTCCTACGGATGCCTCAGCCTGCCTCAGTTTCAGCCTCAGCCTCAGCCTGCCTCGGCCTGCCTCAGCCTCAGCCTCAGCCTGCCTCGGCCTCAGCCTCAGCCTGCCTCAGCATCAGCCTCAGCCTGCCTCGGCCTCAGCCTGCGTCAGCCTCAGTCTCAGCCTGCCTCAGCCTCAGCCTGCCCCAGCCTCAGCCTCAGCATCAGCCTCAGCCCCAGCCTCAGCCTCAGCCTCAGCCTCAGCCTCAGCCTCAGCCTCAGCCTCAGCCTGCCTCAGCTTCAGCCTAAGCCTCAGCCTGCCTCGGCTTGCCTCAGCCTCAGCCTCAGCATGCCTCGGCCTCAGCCTCAGCCTCAGCCTGCCTCAGCCTCAGCGTCAGCCTCTCGGCCTCTCAGCCTCAATCTGCATCAGCCTCAGCCTCAGCCTGCCTCAGCTTCAGCCTGCATCAGCCTCAGTCTCAGCCTGCCTCAGCCTCAGCCTGCCTCAGCCTGAGCCTCAGCCTGCCTCGGCCTCAGCATGCGCCAGCCTCAGCCTCAGCCTGCCTCAGCCTCAGCCTGCCTCAGCCTCAGCCTCAGCCTGCCTCAGCCTCAGCCTCAGCCTGCCTCGGCGTGCCTCAGCCTCAGCCTCAGCCTGCCTCGGCCTCAGCCTGCCTCGGCGCGGGCATTCAAAATATGGCACAGGACTGGCGTTCTGGGAACACGAAGATCACGAAGTAGCCCACGGTTGGCTCCGGGCAATCAAATTATTGTACAGGAGTGGTGTTTTGGGAACACGAAGAACACGAAGTGGCCTACAGTTGGCTCCAGGCATTCAAAATGTGGCCTGGGAATGGTGTTCTGGGAGCACGAAGAACACGAAGTGGCCTACAATTGGCCCCGGGCATTCAAAATGTTGCCTGGGAATGGTGTTCTAAGAGCACGAAGAACACGAAGTGGCCTACAGTTGGCTCCGGGCATTCAAAGTGTGGCCTGGGAATGGTGTTCTGGGAACACGAAGAACACGAAGTGGCCTACCGTTGGCTCCGGGCATTCAAAATGTGGCCTGGGAATGGTCTTCTGTTGGCTCCGGGCAATCAAAATGTCGCTCCTGGCAATCAAAATGGAGAGTCCCCGGATTCCCGCGGCACCCGTCCAGCATCTGCCCAGACCCCCCTGGGGAGTCATGATGCTTTCTCTTGAAACCACTAGAAACCGATCAGTCTTCGCTGTCTGGTAAAAACATAGCGTTCGTACGGGGGTCTCCTGGACCCTGGCGGCCCTCTCGCGGCCCCCATTGGACCCCCTCGAGGCCCCCTTCGGGGGGCCCACCAAAGGACTCCAAGGCGCATGAAGGCCCAAGAAGTGCCTCAGAGGGCCCCAAGACGGCTGCCAGAGGGCTCCAGGAGGGGCCCAAAGAAGGGCCAAATCACCTTATAAAACTCACCGTTGTTACAACTATTTCCCTGCCCTCTGAACGCCCTCCCGGGGCCTTCGCGGAGCCGTTTCAGGGCCCTCTTGGGCCTTCCCCAAGGCCCTCATAAGGCCTAAGAAGGGCCCAAGCGGGCCCCAAGAAGGTCTGAAGGAGGTGGATTGGCCCGTCCCTAGTGAATCCACAGATCCTGGGACCTCTTCAGCCATGATCCCACGTATACTCCTACTCCTATCCATACTACTACTCCTACGCCTACTACTACTACTACTACTACTACTACTACTACTACTACTACTACTACTACTACTACTACTACCACTACCACTACCACTACCACTACTACTACTACTACTACTACTACTACTACTACACTAATACTACTACTACACTACTACTACTAACTTACACCTACTACTAACGACTACTACTACGACTACTACTACTTACTACTATCCTACTACTACTCCTACTCCTACTCCTACTACTACTACTTTGAACACTACTACTCTACATACTACTACTACACTACTCACTACTAAACTACTCACTACTATTCTGACTACTACTACGATTACCACACTTATTGTTTCTACTAGCTAACTAATACACTACTACTACCATACTACTAATACCACACCACTACTACTACTACTACTACACTACTACGATTATTACTACTACTACACTACATACTACTACTACTATATCTTCTCATCTACTACTACTACTACTTACTACTACACTCTACTACTACCACTACTACGATTACCAATAGTGCTGTTTCTACTAATACTACGACTAACTCCTACTACTCCTACTACCACCACCCCAACTACTACTACTACTACTCACTACTACTACTACTAACTACTACTACTACTACTACTACGACTACTACTACTACTACTACTACAACTACTACGACTACTACGACTACGACTACGACTACGACGACTACTACTACTGCTACTACTACTACAACTACTACTACGACTACAACTAAAACTACAACTACAACTACTAGTACGACTTCGACTACTACTACTACTACTACTACTACTACTACTACTACTACTACTATTACCTACTTCTACGACTACAAGTACTATCTACTACCTACTACTACGGCGACTACTACTACGACGACTACTACTACTACTACTACAACTAGTACTACTACTACTACTACTACTACTACTACTACTACTACGACTACTACTACTACTACTACTACTACTACTACTACTACTACTACTACTAACTACTACTTGCTATAACTACTCCGACTACACACTTTTACTAAACTACTGTTAGTAGGAAATAATAATACCTTCTTCCCTACTAACGATTTAGTACTGCTATTACGAATCTAGCACTTACTACAACTACCACTACCACTACTACAATTACGACTACTACTACTCCTAACTACTACTACTACTACTACTACTACTAACTCTACTACCACTACTTTTTACTACTAACTAATACTTACTACTACTACTACTACGACTACGACTACGACTACTACTACCACTACTACTACTACTACTACTACTACTACTACTACTACTACTACTACTACTACTACTACTGTTACTACTACTACTACTACTACTACTACTACTACTACTACTACTACTACTACTACCACTACTAATACTATCACTACTGCTATTCTACGCATATTACTGCTATCATTACCATCATTACGGCTGCTACTGCGATCAATATAATTCCTACTACTACTACTACTACTACTACATACCTACGTCTACTACTACCACCACTACTACTACTACGAATAATACTACGACGAATAATAATAATGATAATACTACCCGTAGAGATGTACGCTTACGACTGCATAACCGACTACAACTACGACTACTTCACCACCGCTTCGTTTCCTACTAGTACTTCTACCATTACTACTACTACTACTACTACTACTACTACTACTACTACTACTACTACTACTACTACTACTACTACTACTACTACTACTACTACTACTACTACTACTACTACTACTACTACTACTACTACTACTACTACTACTACTACTACTACTACTACTACTACTACTACTACTACTACTACTACTACTACTACTACTACTACTACTACTACTACTACTACTACTACTACTACTACTACTACTACTACTACTACTACTACTACTACTACTACTACTACTACGACTACGACTACTACTACTACGACTACTACTACTACGACTACTACTACTACTACTACTACTACGACGACTACTACAACTACTACTACTACTACTACTACTACTACTACTACTACTACTACTACTACTACTACTACTACTACTACTACTACTACTACTACTACTACTACGACTACAAATGTCAGCCTGCAATTAACAAGTGCGCGGGGTGCGCGCTTTAAAAATAGCCCCCCTGCTCGGGCGAGTCGCAGGGCAGCGCCTGCCAGATTGAGAATCAACGGGGGCGCCGGCGATTAGCGCCGACGCCCGCCGGCCAACGACGCGCGCGGGGGGGGGGGAGGCGAGCGCGAGCCAGGGCGCCCCTCTCTCTGTCGAACGGATGCGGGCCTGCCGGCAAGGCAAGATGGACGGGAGCTGGGCGCAGCAAGCGGGCGATTTGCCGAGCAGCTCATGTCGCCGATTTCCCCGGCGCCCCCCGGCGCCCAAACCGGCCACGCGTCGAGGACTGGTCCACCAGCGGGGCGACCGAAACATTCTGCGCGCAGCAGACTCTGCACGCCCCCCTTTCCTTCCCCAGCCTTCCGACCGACCCAAGCATGGCGGGTAGTCCTCCTCCCCCTTTCGCCGTCGGCGCCGACGCCCCCCGCCCTGCCTGCGCCCGTTTCCAGCGGCCGCTGTCTTCGTCGACGACGACGACGACGACGACGACGACGACGACAACGACGACGACGACGACGGGACAAGGACGAGGACGAGGACGACGGACGGCGAACGGCGGACGGCGACGACAGCGACGACGACGACGCACTGCGGATGCCCTCAGGGGGAGCGCTGCGCAGACCCGCTGTAGTCGACGACGACGAGACGACGACGAAGACGTCGATGACGACGACGACGACGACGACGAAGACAAAGACGAAGACGAAGACGAAGACGAGGGCGAAGACGAAGAAGCCAAGGACGACGAAGAGGAAGTAGAAGACGACGACGACGACCGACGACGACGACGACGACGACCACGACGACGACGACGACGACGACGACGACGACGACGGCGGCGGCGGCGGCGGCGGCGGCGGCAGCGACGACGACGACGACGACGCCTGAGAGGGGGAACGGATGTATACGACCCATATGACAACTTCTATACGGAAGGCAGTTGGGTTGAGGCTGTCACGCATGGGGGAACACGATCCCCTCGGCGGCGCCAGCGACGACCCCCTGGCGCACGCGATGAAAACAATAGCGCCCCGCGGGGTCTATGCATCAGCCCCGCGCGGGGGAGGGACCATGTGTTAATCACGGGCTGCCATTCATTATGTTCAGCTAGGCTACCATAAAGGTGTCTAAAGAAGCACGAAGAGTATCACACATCATGTCACAAGTGGGCGAAGCCTATACATTTCCCGTCGTGTGTGCATGCACTGGATACTGCAAGGGGGTGAGCGTGGCCTCCTCGCCGCGCTGCACGCCTGGTCTCACGTTCGACAAGGTCTAGCGCTGACACTTTCTCTGGCGGGAGGGGATAGGATGATTCAGCATCAGCTGTGACCACGTCTGACGCCGACGTTCCGAGAGGCGTGCTGCACAACACAGCCTTTGATCGAAATCTATCTTGCATACAAGGCCACTGCCGAGCTCATCGACAGAGTCGAGCAAGACAGCGGAGCTCGCGTTCTATTATCCGACAAATCTGCAAAGCTCTGCCTGTGAAATATGCAGGGCTCAAGGCACAGGCCCCACGCACAAGGCTCGGGGCATCCTCTGGCGGGCTCTGCCGCTGGCCGCCCTTCATGACGAGTCGCAGACAGAGGCGCAGAAGAAGATGCGCTGGACTCTCTCCCTCTCTCTATCCTCTCTCTCTCTCTCTCTCTCTCTCTCTCTCCCCCTCTCTCTCTCTCTCTCTCTCTCTCGCTCTCTCTCTCTCTCTCTCTCTCTCTCTCTCTCTCTCTCATCTCTCTCTCTCTCTCTCTCTCTCTCTCTCTCTCTCTCTCTCTCTCTCTCTCTCTCTATATATATATATGTAGATATAAATATTATATATATATATATATATCCGGGCCGAAATGTCACGCAGGATAGTCACGCCAGACATCGACATGGAGGATGGGGTCAGGAGAAGGCAGGGACATTCTTTCAAACAAACTGCAAACCACTCTGAATCTGTCGGACCCGGCTTTGATGGTAATATTCCAAGTGTTTTTGATAGTAATACTCCAGGTATGGACCTGAGAATTGACTGGCAGACGCGGCATAACCCATTACAGATGCGGAAAATCTGGTTTCTCATATCAATGTCAAATATCTTCCGAATCTTGGCAAAAAAAAACCCATCCAAATGTGACACTAGAGTGCTTAAAACCGATGCAGAGATTGTTGTAGAAGACTGTATTAAAATCTTTATTTTTCGATGTCAGTACGAAGTCGGTCTCCTGGAAGTGAACCGAGAGTATAACTCCCTCTGTAGCAGAGCTGCTCTGAGAACGAAGCTCACATGCGTATTCTCAACGCGAAGATCTACTTTCTCAAAAAATGGTTAACCGACCCAAAGTTATCACATTGGCCTTTCTGGCCGGATCGACCAACTCGCGCCGGCGGTGAACCGTCAACCTTCTGTTAGAGAGATGTTTATGTGCCACTCGGCGTAAAAATCTGCTTTCTCATAATAAATTTCCGAATATATTTCAAATATTCGAGAAAAAACCAACCGAAAGTTAATACATTGTCTGCCCGGCCGGGTCGACCAACTTGGCAGCGTCGAAACTTGGAGAACGACTGGGAACCGGCGATAAACTGTCCCAGGTTACCGCCGGGCGAGGCTCGTCGAATGGGTATCCTGAAGAAAGAAGCCACAAAGGAGCAGTAAGAAGAGGAGGAAGAGCAGAAGGAGGAGGAAAGGCAGGAGGAGGCCCGTCGGGCATCGCTTGGGACAGTATGTGGCACCTTGTAGAACTCTTTTATTGCACAGCGCTTGTCCAAACGTATGAAAGGAGCTTCTGAAACGAGAGCCGAAAAACTCAGAAAATCATTTTTTTCCGGAATTCCTCGAAAGTCGGTTTCCCTAAAAATTTGGATAATAATACTGCACCTAGAGATCTGAGAATTTGGCTGCCTCTGAAGAGCTCTGGGCGGCCCCTGCAGTACTTCGAAAGCGCTGCCGGGCACGCAGCGCCTCGCCCGTCCCGGCAGCGAGTCCGGGAGAGCTTCCGGCAAGGGGCCACGCGTGCCTGCACGCGTGCAGGCACGCGTGGAAGCGTTCCTGGCAGCGCTTCAGAAGCGCTGAAGGGAAGTCCCCGAGATCTCAAGATGACTGGAACAAACCGCGGACCTAGCTCGAGTAGCAGACCGAGTTCAGACCTCTGGATGCCACAGACAAACGCGCCTGATCATTCTGCATCAGTTCATGTATGTATCAGCTCTGTAGCTCGAGCTCGAGATACGTACAGAAAACCGACAGTTTCTGTCGAGATGACTCGAGCGATACAAATAGTTGTGCGGACCTAGCTCGAGTAGCAGACCGAGTTCAGACCTCTGCATGCGACAGACGGACGCGGCTAATTTCTCCGAATCGGTTTCTGCGATTACCAGCCCTGCAGCCCCCCTACAGCCCGAGTAAGTACAGGAAACAGCACCTCTCAAGATGACTTGAATAATACGATTAGCTTCGCGGACCTAGCTCGAGCAGCAGACCGAGTTCAGACCTCTAGGTGCAACAGACGAACGCGCCTGATGATTCTGAATCGGTTTCTGTAAGTATCAGCTCTGTAGCTCTCCTACAGCTCGAGTTATGTTCAGATAACCGTCACCGCGTGTCAAGATGACCCCAAACGACCGATCCCGCCGGCTTTTTGGCACTAATATCTACCCGATCGATCAGAGATTGAGACGGCGAGCAGAATGAGACCGAATATTACGGGAAAATACTAGAGCTCTAACGAATTGTTCAATTTTTAGAACAAAATGATCAACCGACAAAATGAACAAAAAATTTTGTTCCGTCGATATTTTCTTGCCAACTAGCTCTCCAGCGCCCCCGAATTACTCTTAAGCTTCCAGCAACGCTAAGGGAAACACGCTTCCAGAGGTAGAATCAGAAAACTATTCGTACTCTATTAATTTTCCATGACGATGCCTTTATTGATCCTTCCCCTCCTTCTCCTTCTCCTGCTCTTGCTCCTCATCCTCCTGCTCCTTCTCTTCCTCGCCCTCCTCCATCTCCTTTCTCCTCGCTCCTTCTCCTCCAGTCTTCCTCCATGAAAGCGCGCCCTCGCGCGCGCGGAATTCGAGATTGCCGCGGCCGCATTGCGCGAGGACGCTCTGCGAGTTCCCGGCGGTAACCAATGTTGCGGAAGCGGAGCTCACCTCCCGCTCTCCCGCGGCCTTGGCCCGTCGGGGACTCCTCGAGCCGCGTCGTGCGGACAGGTTGTGCATGCACACGTAACGTACATCTCTGAGTACCGAACGGGTGATCTGTCGGCATTGGATTGATTAGTTGTTCTTGCGCGCCCCTTCCTTGTGCGGCATCATGACAGCGCAGTTTTGTTCGATTAGTTCTGTTTCGACCAGTTGGAAAAGAAAAACAAGGAGAATCAAGCTGGCGATTTCTAGACAAGCTGTATTTGATGTTATGCAGTTTAATGCTCGTGATCCATATTTTGTGGCTGATCCGAATACTTTCCCCGCGTTTGGCTGGTTTCATAACTGGCGCCGGCGGTGAACCGTCAACCTGGTCACCGCCGGGAACCTCGTAGAGGTCCTTCCACGCGTAAGAGTGCTCAGCATGAAAGAGAAGGCTTCTGGATGCATTTCTCGAAAAAGAGAAAACACAATTTTCTAATGTCGACATGAAGTTGGTTCCGCCAAGTGTTTTGAAGTAAAAGTGCAGCTAGACAGCTCATATTGAAACGCAGAGTCCCTCATAGTCGTCCACAGGTGCGAAAAATCTGCTTCTCGAAATAGATGGTCAAATATATTTCAAATACTGGGCGCCGGCGGTAAACCGTCAACCTTTCTTACCGCCGGGGGACTCGTAGGAGCTTCCTGACCATATAAAATGTCGACCAAAAAAAGCAGAGAACGAATAGTGTTTCAGGCCAAGCGATTTCAGACCTCTCGATGGAACAGCCGAAGCCCCTGATACTTCTGGATCGTTTTCTGTGCGTACGGGTTCTGTAGCTCTGCCACAGCCCGAGCTACGTGCGAAAATCGACAGCACCTCTCAAGATGACTCGAACAATACGAATAGTTTCGCTAACCTAGCTCGAGTATCAGACCGAGTTCAGACCTCTGAATGCGACAGGCGGACGCGTCTGATGTCTCCGAATCGATTCCTGTGATTACCAGCCCTACAGCCACCCTACAGCCCGAGTTAAGTGCAGAAAACCGACAGCACCTCTCAAGATGACTCGAACAATACGAATAGCTTCGCGGACCTAGCTCGGGCAGCAGGCCGAGTTCCGAGCTCTGGATTACAGGCGGACGCGCGTCCCGAAATCGATTCGTGTGATCACCAGCCCTGTAGCCACTCCATAGCCTGAGTTAAGTACAGGAAACTGACTGCACCTCACAAGATGACTCGAATAATACGAATCGCTTCGCGAACCTAGCTCGGTCAGCAGACCGAGTTCAGAGCTCTGGATTCAACAGACAAACGCGCCTGATGATTCTCAATCGATTTCTGTGCCTATGAGCTCTGTGGCTGCCCTACAGCTCGAGTTAAGTATAACATACCGACAACGCGTGTCAATATGACTCGAAACAGCGGATCCCGCCCGTGCGCTTTTCGAAGTAAAAGGTACCCGATCGAGCTGAGATCAAGAATCCGAGCGGGTATATCACGGAAAAAATACTAGAGCTCTAACGAATGGTTGAATTTCGAGAACAAAATTTTCAACCGACCAAAAGTCAGCAAAAGTTCCGTCGAGATTGTTCTTGCCAACTAGCTCTCCAGCTCGCCGGAACTGGCGCCGGCGGTGAACCGTCAACCTAGTCACCGCCGGGACCTCGTAGAGCTCCTGACACTGGTAAGAGTGCTGAGAATCGAAGTAGAGTTTAAAAATAAAGATTTTCCGCAAATCTTTCTGTTTGATTTTTTCGATGTTCACATTCGCTCAGTTCCCGGAAGTCAACTCATAAGAAAATACATTGGGAGAGCTGAGCTGCAGTCAGAAGGGAGGTTATGCCACTGCGACGCGCAAAAATCTGCTTTCTTAAAATAAAATATCTTTCAAATTTTTGCAAAACCGACCAAAAGTCACCAATTTGTCCACCCCGGCCAGGTGGGCCAACTAGCTCCACCCCGCGCCGGAATTCCTCTAGCTCATCGATGACGAAGAGCTCTACGAGGTACCTCGATGATTGCGCGCGAAACCCATGCCCGTTTCAGGGGAACTCGGAGGAGCAGGTCAGTATATTGTTGAGTTCCTTATCCGTGCCAACTCCTGGGCCAACTGATCGTGGAGAAGCATTCTCGTCTCCTTCGGTTGCGTATTCTCCAGATGTGGTGCAGTCTCCAGATGGTGGGCTGCAGTCGAGACTGGGCTCTGTTTCTTTTGATCCTGGTGTTCAGAAGGATGAGTTGCAGGACGAGGAGTTGCAGGATGAGGATTTGCAGAGTGAGGGGGTGCTGAATGAGAAATTGCATTATTCTCAGCATATTGTTTTCTTGGATTCAAGCCCTGAAGTTTGCCACGCTCCATTTTCTGATCCGAATACTTTCCCCGCGTTTGGCTGGTTTGATAACTGACGCCGGCGGTAAACCGTCAACCTGGTCACCGCCGGGAACACCGTAGAGCTCCTTCCACGCGTGAGAGTGCTGATAGTCGAAAGAGAGAGCTTATGGAGGCATTTCTCGAAAAATTGAACATTATTTTTTTCATGAGATGAAGTTGGTTCCACCAAGTGTTTTGATAGTTGCGCCTACAGAGCTCATATTAAGACGGAGAGGCACTCATAGTCGTTTACAGGTGCGAAAAATCTGGTTCCTCAAATCGATGGTCAAATATCTTTGAAACTTGGTAGCTTCCAAAACCCAGAGAGCGACTGGCGCCGGCGGTGAACCGTCAATCTAGTCACCGCCGGGACCTCGTAGAGCTCCTGACACTGGTAGGAGTGCTGAGAATCGAAGTAGGATTCAAAAAATAGAAATTTTCCGCAAATCTTTATGTTTAAATTTTGTCGATGTTCACATTCGCTCAGTTCCCGGAAGTCAACTCATAAGAAAATACATCGGGAGAGCTGAGCTGCAGTCAGAGAGGAGGTTATGCCACTGCGACGCGCAAAAATCTGCTTTCTTAAAATAAATGGTTGAATATCTTTCAAATTTTCGCAAAACCGACCAAAAGTCACCAATTTGTCCACCCCGGCCAGGTGGGCCAACTAGCTCCACCCCGCGCCGGAATTCCTCTAGCTCATCGATGACGAAGAGCTCTACGAGGTACCTCGATGATTGCGCGCGAAACCCATGCCCGTTTCAGGGGAACTCGGAGGAGCAGGTCAGCATATTGTTGAGTTCCTTATCCGTGCCAACTCCTGGGCCAACTGATCGTGGAGAAGCATTCTCGTCTCATTCGGTTGCGTATTCTCCAGATGTGGTGCATTCTCCAGATGGTGGGCATCAGTCGAGACTGGGCTCTGTTTCTTTTGATCCTGGCGTTCAGAATGAGGAGTTCCAGGACGAGGAGTTGCAGGATGAGGATTTGCAGAGTGAGGGGGTGCTGAACGAGACTGCCACGCTCCATTTTCTGATCCGAATACTTTCCCCGCGTTTGGCTGGTTTGATAACTGACGCCGGCGGTAAACCGTCAACCTGGTCACCGCCGGGAACCTCGTAGAGCTCCTTCCACGCGTGAGAGTGCTGATAGTCGAAAGAGAGAGCTTATGGAGGCATTTCTCGAAAAATTGAACATTTTTCTCATGAGATGGAGTTGGTTCCGCCAAGTGTTTTGATAGTTGCGCCAAGCTCATATTAAGACGGAGAGGCCCTCATAGTCGTTCCTCAAATGGCTGGTTAAATATCTTTAAAACTTGGTAGCGTCCAAAGCCCGGAGAGCGACTGGCGCCGGCGGTGACCCGTCAACCTAGTCACCGCCGGGAACCTCGTTGAGCTCCGTTCAGCGTGAGATAGCTCATAGTCGAAAGAGAGAGCTTCTAGAGGCATTCCTCGAAAAAATGAACATTGATTTTTTTCATGTCGGAAGGAAGTTGGTTCCTCCAAGTGTTTTGGTAGTGAAAGTGCGCATAGAGAGCTCATATTAAGACGCAGAGCCTCTTGTAGCCTTTCACAGGTGCGAAAAATCTGCTTTCTCAAAATGAATTCTCCAATATCTTTCAAACCTGAGGAGAACCGACCCAAAGTCACCACTTTGTCCTTTCTGGTCGGGTCGACCAACTAGCTCCCCCCCGCGCCGGAATTCCTCTAGCTCATCGACTGGCACCGGCGGTGAACCGTCAACCTGGTCACCGCCGAAACCTCGTAGAGCTCTTTCCACGCCTCAGAGTGCTCAGAGTCGAAAGAGAGACCTTCTGGACGCATTTCTAGAAAAAGTGAACGTTGATTTTTTTCATGTCGAGATGAAGTTGGTTTCGCCAAGTGTTTGGATAGTAAACTGGGAACCGGCGGTAAACCGTCAACCAGATTACCGCCGTGACCCTCGTAGAGCTCTTTTCTCACGCTGCGCTTCTCGAAAGACATGAAGAAAGCTTCTGGAGCGAGAAACAATGAAATCGAAAAATTACGTTTTCTGTTTTTATCCAACGTCGGTTCCCTCAAGTCTTTCGATAGTAATACTGCAGCTACGGACCTGGGAATTTTAGTGGCAGACGCGGCATAACCCACTACAGGTGGGAAAAATCATGTTTCTCGAAATGAATTGTCAAATGAATTTTTGAATCTTTGGATAACCGACCCCAAGTCACCACATTGTCTCTTAACGTCGGGTCGGCGAACTGGGCGCCGGCGGTAAACCGGCAGCCTTTCTTACCGCCGGGGGACTCGTAGAGCTTCCTGAGAATATATAATGTGGAGGAAAAAATGCAGAGAACGAAGAGTTTCCAGCCCAAGCGATTTCAGACCTCTCGATGCAACAGCCGAACGCCCCCGATACTTCTGGATTGTCTTCTTTACGAGCTCTGTAGTCCTACAGCCCGAGTTACGTGCGTAAATCGACAGCACCTCTCAAGATAGTTTGGCAAACCAGCTCGAGTATCAAACCGAGTTCAGACCTCTGAATGCGACAGGCGGACGCGTCTGATGTCTGCGAATCGACTCCTGTGATTACCAGCCCTGCAGCCCCCCTACAGCCCGAGTCAAGTGCAGAAAGCCGACAGCACCTCTCAGGATGACTCGAACAATACAATACTTTTGCGGACTAGCTCGGGCAGCAGACCGAGTTCCGAGCTCTCGATTCAACAGGCAGACGCGCCTGATGTCTTGAAATCGATCTCTGTGACCACCAGCACAGTAGCCCCCCAGCCCGAGTTGAGTGCAGAAAACCAAGAGCACTTCTCAAGATGACTCGAACAATACGACTAGTTTCGCGATTGTAGATCGAGCAGCAGACCGAGTTCAGAGCTCTGGAATCGACAGACAAATGCGACTGATGATTCTGAATCGGTTTATGTGAGTATCATCTCTGTAGCTGTCCTATAGCTCGAGTTAAGTACAGAAAATCGAGAGCGTCTGTCAAGATGACCCGAATAATACGAATAGGTTTGCGGACCTAGCTCGGCTAGCAGACCGAGTTCAGACCTCTAGATTCAACAGGCGAACGCGCCTGATTATTCTGAATCGATTAGCTGTGCTCACCAGCTCTGTAGCTGTCCTGAAGCTCGAATTATGTTCAGAAAACCGTTCGCGTGTCAAGATGACTTGAAACGGCCGATCCCGCCTGCCTGCTTTTTGGCAGTAAAAGGTATCCGATCGAGCTGAGATTAAGATGGCGAGCGGGAATAAGATCGAATATCATGGGGGAAAAAAATAGAGCTCAAACGATTTGTTGAATTTCGAGAACGAAATTTTGAACCGACCAAAAGTCACCAAAAGGTCCATCGAGACTGGGAACCGGCGGTAAACCGTCAACCAGGCTACCGCGGGCACCTCGTAGAGCTCTTTTGTTGCACAGCGCTCCTCGGAACACATGAAGGAAGCTTCTGAAGCGAGAGCAGAAAACTAAAATCACGATTTTTTAGTTTCCATACGAAGTCGGTTCCAGCAAGTCTTTTGATAGTAATATTGCCCCGACAGACCTGAGAATATAAGTGGCAAACGCGGCATAACCCACTATGCGTGGGAAAAATACCCGTTCTCGAAATGAATTGTCAAACTGGCGCCGGCGGTGAACCGTCAACCTAGTCACCGCCGGGAACCTCGTAGAGCTCCTCACACTAGAAAGAATGCTGAGAATCGAAATAGAGTAAAAAAAATAAAGATTTTTCGAAAATACTTATGTTTTGTTTTCTAGGATGTTCACAGTCGCTCAGTTCCCGGAGTCAACTGATAAGAAAATTCATCAGGAGAGCTGAGCTGCTGTCAGAGAGGAGTTTACATGCCACTGCGACGCGCAAAAATCTGCTTTCTTAAAATAAATTGTTGAATATCTTTTAAACTAGAACCGGCGGCAAACCGTCAACCTGGTTACCGCAGGGTACCTGGTAGAGCTCTTTTCTTGCACGGCGATCGTCGGAACACATGGAGGAAGCTTCTGGAGCGAGACACAAAAAACTCGAAAAAACATGTTTTTCTGTTTTTATCGAACATTGGTTCCGCCAAGTGTTTCAATAGTAATATTGCACCTATGGGCCTGAAAATTCTACCGGCGGACGCGCCATAACCCACTACAGGTGCGAAAAATCTGCTTTCTCAAAATGAAGTGTCAAACATCCTTCAATTTTTCGCAAAACCACCAAACTGGAAACCGGCGGTCAACCGTCAACCAGGTTACCGCCGCGCACCTCGTAGAGCTCTTTTCTTGCACAGCGCTCCTCGGAACACATGAAGGAAGCTTCTGAAGCGAGAGCCGAAAAATTCGAAAAATCACGTTTTCGGTGTTCATCCAAAGTCGGTTGCTCCAAGTGTTTCGATAGTAATACTGCACCTATCGGCCTGAAAACTTTACTGGCAGACGCGCCTTAACCCACTGCAGGTGCGAAAAATCTGCTTTCTCAAAATAAATGGTCAAATATCTTTCAAATATTCGCAAAACCAACCAAAAGTTATCACTTTGTCCTTTCTGGCCGGGTCGACCAACTAGCTCCGCCCCGCGCCGGAATTCCTCTAGCTCATCGATAACGAAGAGCTCTACGAGGTGAGTTATCAGTTTGTTCTTTCTGGCCGGGTCGGCCAACTAGCTCCACCCCGCGCCGGAATTCCTCTAACTCATCGATGCCGAAGAGCTCTACGAGGTATTTTCGCAAAACCGACCAGAAGTCACCTATTTGTCCGCCCCAGCCGGGTGGGGGAATTCCTCTAGCTCATCGATGACGAAGAGCTCTACGAGGTATATCTTTGAAATACTGGGCGCCGGCGGTAAACCGTCAAGCTTTCTTACCGCCAGGGGACTCGTAGTGCTTCCTGACAATATATAATGTCGAAAAATTGTGAGAACGAAAAGTTTTTGAGCCCAAGCGATTTCAGACCTTTCGATGCAACAGCCGAACGCCCCTGATGTTGGATTGTCTTCTATACGAGCTCTGTAGCTCTCCTACAGCCCGAGCTACGTGCGTAAATCGACAGCGCCTCTCAAGATGACCTGAACAATACGAATAGTTCGGCAAACCTAGCTCGAGTATCAGACCGAGTTCAGACCTCTCAATGTAATAGTGGGACGCGTCTGATGTCTCCGAATCGATGCCTGTGATTACCAGCCCTGCAGCCCCCCTTCAGAGTTAAGTGTAGAAAACCGACAGTACCTCTGAGAATGACTCGAACAATACGAATAGCTTCGCGGACCTAGTCCGGGCAGCAGACCGAGTTCCGAGCTCTGGATTCGACAAACGGACGCGCCTGGTGTCTCCGAATCGATTTCTGGGATTGCCATCCCTCTACAGCCTGAGTTAAGTACAGAGAACCGACAGCACCTCTCAAGATGACTCGAATAATACAAATAGTTTCGCGATTCTAGATCGGGCAGCAGACCGAGTTCAGAGCTCTGGATTCAACAAACAAACGCGACTCTGATTTTGAATCCGTCTCTATAAGTATCAGCTCTGTAGCTGTCATATAGCTCGAGTTAAGCACAAAAAAACGAGAGCGCCTGTCAATATGACTCGAATAATACGAATAGGTTTGTTGACCTAGCTCGGCTAGCAGACCGAGTTCAGACCTTTGGATGCAACAGGCGAACGCGCCTGATCATTCTGAATCGAAAAGGTGCGCTCACCAGCTCTGTGGCTCTTCTATAGCGAGTTATGTTCAGAAACCCGCCACCGCGTGTCAAGATGACTCGAAACGGCCGACCACAGTGCACTCTGACAGTAAAAGATACCCGATCGAGCTGATATCAAGATGGCGAGCGGGAATAAGATCGAATATCACCGGAAAAGATACTAGAGCTCTAACGAATGGTTGAATCTTGAGAAAAAAATTCAAACGACCAAAAATCACCAAAAGGTCCGTCGAGATTTTTCTTGCCAACTAGCTCTCCAGCGCCCCGGAATTACTCTTGAGCTTCCAGCAACAACTTGCTAAGGGAAGCTGTGCGAGTTATTTTCATCTTGGTAGCGTCCAAAGCCCGGAGAGCGAAGAGACCCTCGGGGACGGGAGATCTTTCCTGGCGAGCTTCCGGGGGCCAGCAGCGCTTGTGAAGCGCTGCCAGGAACGCCCCCACGCGTGCCTGCACGCGTGTGGGCACGCGTGAACGCATGCCGGAAGCTCTCCCAGACCCGCTGCCGGGACGGGCGAGCTGCGAGGATCGTGGACCGGCGAAGATGGGCTGCTGGGGGCACCACCACCGCCCGGCTTCTAATGTAAAACCCTTTAGCTCTCAGCGAGCTCTCCGGGAGAAACCGACCAAAGTTGTCACATTGTTTCTTGCGGTCGGGTCGGCCAACTGGGCGCCGGCGGTAAACCGTCAACCTTTCTTACTTTCTGACCGTATATAATGTTGAACAAAATTCCAGAGAACGAATAGTTGTCCAGCCTAAACGATTTCATTCAGACCTCTCGATGCAACAGCCGAACGCCCTTCATGCTTCTGGATTGTTTTCTGTGCGCACGAGCTCCGTAGCTCTCCTACAGCCCGACCTCTGAATGCAACAGACAGAAGCGCCTGATGTCTTCGAATCTATTCCTGTGATTACCAGCCCTGTAGCCCCCTTACAGCCCGAGTTAAGCGCAGAAAACTGACAGCACCTCTCCGAAAGGCTCGAACAATACGAATAGTTTCGCAGACTTAGCTCGAGCAGCAGAACGAGTTGAAAGCTCTGAATGCGACAGGCAGACGCGAGGGATGTCTCTGAATCGATTCTATTGATTACCAGCCCTGCAGCCCCCTTACAGCTCGAGTTAAGTGCAGAAAACCGACAGCACCTCTCATGACTCGAAGAATACGAATAGTTGTGCGGACCCAGCTCGGGCAGCACACCGAGTTCTGAGCTCTGGATGTGGCACGCGGACGCGCCTGATATCTCCGAATCAATTCCTGTGAGTAAGAGCCCTGTAGCCCCCCTACAGCCCGAGTCAGGTCAGAAAACTGACAGCATCTCCCAAGATGACTCAAACAATACGAATAGTTTGGCGAAGCAAGCTCGGGCAACCGAGTTCAGACCTGAACGAATGTTCAAATTTCGAAAACAAAACTGGCGCAGGCGGTAAACTGTCAATATGGTCACCGCCGGGAAGCTCGTAGAGCTGCTTCGACTGGTAAGAGTGCTGAGAATCGACAGAGATTTGAAAAATGTAGATTTTTTCGAACATCTTCATTTTCGATTTTTTGGATGCTCATATTCGCTCAGTTCCTGGAAGTTAACGTTGCAAAAATGCATCGGGAGAGCCGAGCTGCTGTTCGAGAAGAGTTTATATGCCACTCCGACGCGCAAAAATCTGCTCCCTCGAAATAAATGGTTGAATATCTTTGAAATTTCCGCAAAACCGATCAAAAGTCACCAATTTGTCCTTTCTGGCCAGGCGGTCCACTAGCTCCATCCCGCGCCAGAATTCCTCTAGCTCATCCATGCCGAAGAGCTCTACGAGGTATTTTGAACCGACCAAAAGTCACCAAAGCTCCGTCGCAACTAGCTCTCTAGCGCCCCGGAATTACTCGTAAGCTTTCAGCAACTGGGCGCCGGCGGTAAACCGTCAACCTGGTTACCGCCGGGGACCTCGTAGAGCTCTTTTCTTGCCCAGCCCCTCGGAACACGTGAAGCAAGCTTAAGCGAGAGCCAAAAAACTCTAAAAAATCGATCGCATACAAATAGTTGTGCGGACTTAGCTCGAGAAGCAGACTCTGTTCAGAGCTCTAGATGCTTCAGCCAAACGCCCTTGATGATTCTGTATCGGTTTCTGTGCGCACCACCTCTGTAGCTGTGCTACAGCTAGAGTTAATTAAGTGCAGAATACCGACAGCGCCTCTAAAGAGAACTTGAGAAATACGAATAGTGTTGTGGACCTAGCTCGACTAGCAGAACGAGTTCAGGCCTCTCGATGCAACAGACGCAAGCGCCTGGTGATACTGAATCAGTTTATGTGCGCACCAGCTCTGTAGCTCCTCTGAATCTTGAGTTGAGTACAGAAAACCGGCATCACTGGTGAAGATGACTTTTACGGACCTAGCTCGAGTAGCGGACCGAGTTCAGGCCTCTGGATGCAACAGGCGAACGCGCCTGATCATTCTGAACCGGTTTCTGTAAGCATCAGCTCTGTAGCTCTCGAAATCTCGAGTTAAGTACAGAAAACCGTGAACGCGTGTCAAGATGACTCCGAACGCAGTTGGTTCCAGCAAGTCTGTTGATAGTAATATTGCAGCTACGGACCTGAGAATTTCACTGGCAGGCGCGGCATAACCCACTACACGTGAGATAAATACCGGTTCTCAAAATGAATTGTCAAATATCTTTCAAATCAAAGCAAAACCGACCCAAGGTTATCACATTGTCTCTTTTGGTCGGGTCGGCCAACTAGCTCCACCCCCCGCCTGAATTCCTCTAGCTCATCGATGCCGAAGAGCTCTACGAGGTATTTTTGGACTGCCAACGTGAAGTCGGTCCCTGGCTTCGCTCGGGAGAATTTTTCGACGGAATAAACTGGGCGCCGGCGGTAAACCGTCAACCTTCGTTACCGCCGGGGGACTCGTAGAGCTTCCTGACAACATGTAATGTCGAAGAAAATTACACTGAAAAAAAATTTTTCAGCCCAAGCAATTTCAGACCTCTCCGATGTAACAGCCGAACCCCCGATGCTTCTGGATTGTCTTCTGTACGAGCTCTGTAGCTCTCCTACAGCCCAGGTTACGTACGTACCGACAGCACCTCTCAATATGACTCGAACAATACGAATAGTTTGGCAAACCTAGCTCGAGTATCAGACCGAGTTCAGACCTCTCCATGCAACAGGCGGACGCGTCTGATGTCTCTGAATAGATTCCTGTGATTACCAGCCCTGCAGCCCCCCTACAGCCCGAGTTAAGTGTAGGAAACCGGCACCTCAGGATGGCTCGAACAATAATAGTTTCGCGGACTCGGCAGCACACAGAGTTCCGAGCTCTGGATTCGAAAGGCGGACGCACCTGATGTCTCCGAATCGATTCCAGTGATTTCCAGCCATGCACGAGTTCAGCGCAGAGAACCGAGCATCTCTCAAGATGACTCGAACAATACGAATAGCTTCGCGATTCTAGATCGGGCAGCAGACCGAGTTCAGAGCTCTGGATTGGACAGACAAACGCAATTGATGATTCTGAATCGGTTTCTGTACGTATCAGCTCTATAGCTGTCCAGTAGCTCGAGTTAAGTACAGAAAACCGAGAGCGTCTGTCAAGATGACTCGAAAAATACGAATAAGTTTGCGACCTAGCTCGGCTAGCAGACCGAGTTCAGACCTCTGGGTTCAAAAGACGAACGCGCCTGATCATTCTGAATCGATTAGCTGTGCTTACCAGCTCTGTAGCTGTCCTAAAGCTCGAGTTATCTTGAGAAAACCGACAGCGCGATCGAGATGACTCGAAAGGGCCGATCCCGCCGCAGTGCTTTTTGGCAGTAAAAGGTACCCGATCGAGCTGATATCAAGATGGCGCGCGGGAATAAGATCAAATATCACCGGAAAAAATACTAGAGCTCTAACGAATGGTTGAATTTCAAGAACAAATTTTTTAACCGAGCAAAAGTCATCAAAACGTTCGTCGAGATTTGTCTTGCCAACTAGCTCTCCAGCGCCCCGGAATTACTCTTAAGCTTCCAGCGATAACTCGCTAAGGGAAGCTCTACGAGTTACTATGAATTTGCAAGGTAACTTCTGTAATGCCAAGCTTCGCTCTGCGCAAATAGCAGCCCAAACGAATTGTTTGAACTGCAAAATCGGCTGAGCCAGGCCGCGGAAGGTATGATTGCGTCCCATTTCGCCAACTGGGCGCCGGCGGTAAACCGTCAACCTTTGTTACCGCCGGGGACTCGTAGAGCTTCCTGACAACATATAATGTAGAAAAAATTACACCGAAAAAATAGTTTTCCAGCCTAAGCAATTTCAAACCTCTCGGATGCAACAGCCGAACGCCCCCGATGCTTCTGGATTCTCTTCTGTACGAGCTCTGTAGCTCTCCTACAGCCCGAGTTACGTGCGAAAATCGACAGCACCTCTCAAGATGACTCGAATAATACGAATAGTTTGGCAAACCTAGCTCGAGTGTCAGACCGAGTTCAGACCTCTGCATGCGACAGGTGGACGCGTCTGATGTCTGCGAATCGACTCCTGTGATTACCAGCCCAACAGCCCCCCCTACAGCCCGAGTTAAGTGCAGGAAACCGACAGCACCTGTCAGGATGACTCGAACAATGCGAATATTTTCGCAGACCTAGTTCGGGCAGCAGACAGAGTTCGAAGCTCTGGATTCGAAAGGCGGACGCGCCTGATGTCTCCGAATCGATTCTAGTGATTACCAGCCATGCAGCTGCCCTACAGCCCGAGTTAAGTGCAGAGAACCAACAGCATCTCTCAAGATAACTCGAACAATACAAATAGTTTTTACGATTCTAGATCGGGCAGAAGACCGAGTTCAGAGCCACTGATGATTTTGAATCAGATCAGAAAACCCAGAGCGTCTCTCAAGATAACTCGAATAATACGAATAGGTTTGCGAACCTAGCTCGGCTAGCAGACCGAGTTCAGACCTCTGGATTCGACAGGCGAACGCGCCTGATTATTCTGAATCGATTAGCTGTGCTTACCAGCTCTGTACCTGTCCTGAAGCTCGAGTTATCTTGAGAAAACCGTCACCGCGTGACAAGCTGACCCGAAACGGGCGATCCCGCCGCAGTGCTTTTTGGCAGTGAAAGGTACCCGATCGAGCTGAGATCAAGATGGCGAGCGGGAATAAGATCGAATATCACGGGAAAAAATACTAGAGCTCTAACGAATGGTTGAATTTCAAGAACAAAATTTTCAACCGAGCAAAAGTCATCAAAACGTTCGTCGAGATTTGTCTTGCCAACTAGCTCTCCAGCGCCCCGGAATTACTCTTAAGCTTCCAGCAATGACTTGCTTAGGGAAGCTCTACGAGTTACTAGCTCCACCCTGTCGCCGAATTCCTCTAGCTCTTCTACCATCAGAGCTCTACGAGGCACTTGGTAGCATCGAAAACCTGGGGAGCAAAGAGACCCCTTCGCAAACTGGGCGCCGGCGGTAAACCGTCAACCTTTGTTACCGCCGGGGGACTCGTAGAGCTTCCTGACAACATATAATGTTAAAATACACAGAAAAAATAGTTTTTCAGCCCAAGCAATTTCAAACCTCTCGGATGCAACAGCCGAACGCCCCCGATGCTTCGGGATTGTCTTCTGTACGAGCTCTGTGGCTCTCCTACAGCCCGAGTTACGTGCGAAAATCGACAGCACCTCTCAAGATGACTCGAACAATACGAATAGTTTGGCAAACCTAGCTCGAGTGTCAGACCGAGTTCAGACCTCTGCATGCGACAGGTGGACACGTCTGATGTCTGCGAATCGACTCCTGCGATTACCAGCCCAACAGCCCCCCTACAGCCCGAGTTAAGTGCAGGAAACCGACAGCACCTGTCAGGATGACTCGAACAATGCGAATATTTTCGCAGACCTAGTTCGGGCAGCAGGCAGAGTTCGAAGCTCTGGATTCGAAAGGCGGACGCGCCTGATGTCTCCGAATCGATTCTAGTGATTACCAGCCATGCAGCTGCCCTACAGCCCGAGTTAAGTGTAGAAACCAACAGCATCTCTCAAGATAACTCGAACAATACGAATAGTTTCTGCGATTCTAGATCGGGCAGCAGACCGAGTTCAGAGCTCTGGAGTCAACAGACAAGGGCCACTGATGATTCTGAATCAGATTCTGTACGTATCAGCTCTGTACTGTCCTTGAGCTCGACTCAAGTACAGAAAACCCAGAGCGTCTCTCAAGATAACTCGAATAATACGAATAGGTTTACGAACCTAGCTTGGCTAGCAGACCGAGTTCAGACCTCTGGGTTCAACAGGCGAACGCGCCTGATTATTCTGAATCGATTAGCTGTGCTTACCAGCTCTGTACCTGTCCTAAGCTCGAGTTATCTCTTGAGAAAACCGTCACCGCGTGAGAAGCTGACCCGAAACGGGCCGATCCCGCCGCAGTGCTTTTTGGCAGTTAAAAGGTACACGATCGAGCTGAGAACAAGATGCCGAGCGGGAATAAGATCGAATATCACGGGAAAAAATACTAGAGCTCTAACGAATGGTTGAATTTCGAGAACCGAATTTTCAACCGACCAAAAGTCATCAAAATGTCCGTCGCGATTTTTCTTGACAACTGGGCGCCGGCGGTAAACCGTCAACCTTTGTTACCGCCGGGGGACTCGTAGAGCTCCCTGACAACATTTAATGTAGAAAAAAATAACAAGAAAAAAAAGTTTCTCAGCCAAAGCAATTTCAAACCTCTCGGATGGAACCTGCGTAAATCGACAGCATCTCTCAAGATGATTCGAACAATTCGAATAGTTTGGCAAACCTAGCTCGAGTATCAGACCGAGTTCAGACCTCTGCATGCGACGGGCGCACGCGTCTGATGTCTCTGAATCGATCCCTGTGAGTACCAGCCCTACAGCCCCCCTACAGCCCGAGTCAAGTGCAGGAAACCGACAGCACCTCTCAGGATGACTCGAACAATACGAATAGTTTGGCGGACCTAGTCAGGCAGCAGACAGAGTTCGAAGCTCTCGATTCGAAAGGCACACGCGCCTGATGTCTCCGAATCGATTCCACTAATTACCAGCCATGCAGCCCCCCCCTGACAGCCCGAGTTAAGTCAGAGAACGACAGCGTCTATCAAGATGACTCGAATCATACAAATAGGTTTGCGGACCTAGCTCGGCTAGCAGACCGAGTTGAGACCTTTGGGTTCGACAGGCGAACGCGCCTGATCATTCTGAATCGATTAGCTGTGCTTACCAGCTCTGTACCTGTCCTGAAGCTCGAGTTATCTTGAGAAAACCGTCACCGCGTAACAAGATGACCCGAAACGGCCGATCCCGCCGCAGTGCTTTTTGGCAGTAAAAGGTACGCGATCGAGCTGAGATCAAGATGGCGAGCGGGAATAAGATCGAATATCACGGGGAGAATACTAGAGCTCTAACGAATGGTTGAATTTCGAGAACAACATTTTCAACCGACCAAAAGTCATCAAAATGTCCGTCGAGATTTTTCTTGCCAACTGGCGCCGGCAGTGAACCGTCAACCTTTGTTACCGCCAGGAACCTCGTAGAGCTCTTTCCACGTATGAGAGAGCTGGGAGTCGAAAGAGAGAGCTTCTGGAGGCAATTCTAGAAAAATTCAACATTGAATTTTGTTTATGTCGAAACAAAGTTGGTTCCCCCAAGTGTTTCGGTAGTAAAAGTGCGCCCAGAGAGCTCATATTAAGACGCTGAGGCTCTTATAACCTTTTACAGGTGCGAAAAATCTGCTTTCTCAAAATGAAGTGTCAAATATCTTTCAAATATTTGCAAAACCACCCAAAAGTTAGCGTCCAAAACCCGGAGAGCGAAGAGAATCTCGGGGACGGGAAATCTTTCCTGGAGAGCCTTGGGGGGCCCCCCTGGAGCGCTGCGGGAGCGCTGCCAGAAACACGTCCATGCGTGCCTGCACGCATGCAGGCACGCGTGCAAGCTTGCCGGAAGCTCCCCCGGACCAGTTGCCGGGCCGCCGGAGGCGCTGCGGGGAACGTGGACCGCCGTGGAGGAGCTCCTGGGGGCACCACCACCGTCCGGCTTCTAATCTCAAACCCTTTAGCTCTCAGCGAGCTCTCCGGGAAATTTGTCCTTTCTGGCCGGGTCGGCCAACTGGGCGCAGGCGGTAAACCGTCAACCTTGGTGAGACTCGTAGAGCTTCCTAGCTCGACTTAAGTTGAGGAAACCGACAGCACTTACCAACATTCCGACTCAGAGTGAATATTTTTTGACCTCTCAATGCGGCAGGCGGACGCGTCTGATGTCTGTAAATCGACTCCGTCATAACCAGCCCTGCAGCCCCCCTACAGCCCGAGTTAAGTGCAGAAAACCGACAGCACCTCTCAGGATGACTCGAACAATACAGTAGTTTTGCAAACCTAATTTGGGGAGCAGACCGAGTTCCGAGCTCTGGATTCGACAGGCGAACGCGTCTGATGTCTGCGAATCGACTCCTGTGACCACCAGCACTGTAGCCCCCCCTCAGCGCGAGTTGAGTGAAGAAAACCGAGAACACTTCTCAAGTTAACTCGACCAATACGAACAGATTCGCGATTCTATATCGGGCAGCAGACCGAGTTCAGAGCTCTGGATTCGACAGACAAACGCAACTGCTGATTCTGAATCGCTTTCTGTAAATATCAGCTCTGTAGCTGTCCTACAGCTCGAGTTAAGTACAGAAAACCGAGGGTTTCTCTCAAGATGACTCGAATAATACGAATAGATGTGCAGATCTTGCTCGGCTAACAGACCGAGTTCAGACCTCTGGATTCAACAGGCGAACACGCCTAATCATTCTACATCGATTAGCTGTGCTTACCAGCTCTGTAGCTGTCCTAAAGCTCGAGTTATCTTCAGAAAACCGTCAGCGCGTATCAAGATGACTCGAAACGGCCGATCCCGCCACAGTGCTTTTCGGTAATATTCACCCGATCGAGCTGAGATCAAGATGGCGAGCGGCAATAAGATCGAATATCACGGGGAAAAAAAATAGAGCTCTAACGAATTGTTGAATTTCGAGAACAAAATTTTCAATCGACCAAAAGTCACCAAAAGTTCCGTCGATATTTTTCTTGCCAACTAGCTCTCCAGCGCGCCGGAATTACTCTTAGCTTCCAGCAATAACTTGCTAAGGGAAGCTCTACGAGTTACTAGCTCCACCCCGCGCCGGAATTCCCTTAGTTTATCGATAACGAAGAGCTCTACGAGGTACTGGGACCGGCGGTAAACCGTCAACCTGGTTACCGCTGGGAACCTCGTAGAGCTCCTTCCTTGCACGGCGATCGTCGGAACACATGGAGAAATCTTCTGGAGCGAGAAACAAAAAACTCGAAAAAACATGTTTTCTGTTTTTATCCAAAGACGGTTCCCCCAAGTGTTTTGATAGTACTACTGCAGCTATAGACCTGAATATTTTACTGGCAGACTCGCCATAACCACTACAGGTGCGAAATATCTGCTTTCTCAAAATGAATTGTCAAATATCCTTCATTTTTTTGCAGAAGCACCCAAACGTTATCACTTTGTCCTATCTGGCCAGGTCGGCCAACTAGCTCCACCCCGCGCCGGAATTCCTCTAGCTCATCGACTGGGAGCCGGCGGTGAACCGTCAACCAGGTTACCGCCGCGCCGCGAGCCTCGCAGAGCTCTTTTCTCGCACGGCACTGCTTAGAAGCCGCGACCTCGTAGAGCTCTGAATAGACAAGTGATGTCCGAGATAACAGCAGAAAAACGCTTCTCGATACCAGCTTCAAAAATAAAGAAATCTTGTTTTCGGTCGTACACAATACTGGTTCCCCGCAGTATTTTGATCGATATAATCTAGCTAGAGCCCTAAGAATTGCACCGTCGAAAGCGCCGCGATTTACTGCATAGAATGAAATTCGAATTTGCAAAACGAATGTAAAAATCCCTCGATGTCTTCCAAAAAACGACCCCAGGTCATCACATTGTCCGCCCGGACTGGGTTGGCCAACTAGCCGCACTCCGCGCCGGAATCCCTCTAGCTCATCGATGCCGAAGAGCTCTACGAGGTACTGGGAACCGGCGGTAAACCGTCAACCAGGTTACCGCCGGAACCCTCGTAGAGCTCTGCATAGACCAGGTCAGTTCCGAGATAACAGTAGAAAAAGCTTCTGCATACATAAAGATTTATTTTGGTGTTCCCCCTAGTCTTTCAATCGAAATAATGAAGCTAGGGCCCTGAGAATTGCACCATCGAAAGCGTCATGATTCACTGCATAGAATACAGATTCAAATTTCCAAAAAGAATCTCAAAATCTCTCGCCATCTTCGACAAACCGACCCCAGGTCATCACATTGTCCGCCCAGGCCGGGTTGGCCAACTAGCTACACCCCGCGCCGGAATTCCTCTAGCTCATCGATGCCGAAGAGCTCTACGAGGTAGTGCCGCCGGCGGTGAACCGTCAACCTGGTCACCGCCGGGAACCTCGTAGAGCTGCTCTCACTGGTAAGAGTGCAGAGAATCGACACAGAGTGAAAGAAAGAGATTTTTCGGAAATCTTCAAATTCGATTTTTTCGATATTTATATTCGCTCCGTTCCTGGAAGTCAACTCATGCAAAAATGCATCAAGAGAGCTGAGCTGCTATCAGAGAGGAGTTTATATGCCAATGCGACGCGCAAAGATCTGCTTTCTCGAAATAAATAGTCAAATATCTTTCAAACTTAGCTTCCACTGGCGCCGGCGGTGAACCGTCAACCTGGTTACCGCCGGGAACCTCGTAGAGCTCCTCTCACTAGTAAGAGTGCAGAGAATCGACACACAATCAAAAAATGGAGATTTTTCGGAAATCTTCAAATTCGATTTTTTCGATGTTCATATTCACTCAGTTCCCGGAAGTCAACTCATGCAAAAATGCATCGAGAGAGCTGAGCTGCTGTCAGAGAGGAGTTCATATGCCAATGCTCGGCGTAAAAAACTGCTTTTTCAAATTAATGGTCAAATATCTTTCAAACTGGGCGTCGGCGGTAAACCGTCAACCTTGGTTACCGCCGGGAAACTCGTAGAGCTTCCTAGCTCGACTTAAGTTGAGAAAACCGACAGCACCTACCAACATTCCGACTCATAGTGAATATGTTTCACTTCTCAATGCGACAGACGAACGCGTCTGATGTCTGCGAATCGACTCCTGTCATTACCAGCCCTGCAGCCCCCCTACAGCCCGAGTTAAGTGCAGAAAACCGACCGCACCTCTCAGTGACTCGAACAATACAGAGCTAATTCGGGCAGCAGACCGAGTTCCGAGCTCTAGATTCGACAGGCGAACGCACCTGATGTCTTGCAATCGATTCATGTGACGACCAGCACTGTGGCCCCCTCAGCGCGAGTTGAGTGAAGAACATCGAGAGCACTTCTCAAGGTGACTCGACCAATACGAATAGTCTCGTTTTCCAGATCGGGCAGCAGACTGAGTTCAGAGCTCTGCATTCGACAGACAAACGCAACTGATGATTCTGGATCGGGTTCTGTAAATATCAGCACTGTAGCTGTCCTACAGCTCGAGTTAAGTACATAAAACCAAGAGTTTCTCCTCGACTAATACGAATAGGTTTGCAAATCTAGTTCTGCTAACAGACCGACTTCAGACCTCTGGCTTGAACAAGCAAACGCGCCTAATCATTCTACATCGACTAGCTGTGCTTACCAGCTCTGTAGCTGTCCTGAAGCTCGAGTTATCTTGAGAAAACCGTCAGCGTGTATCAAGATGACTCAAAACGGCCGATTCCGCCAGAGTGCTTTTCGATAGTAATATTCACCCAATCGAGCTGAGATCGAGATGGCGAGCGGGAATAAGATCGAATATCACGGGAAAAAATACTAGAGATCAAACGAATTGTTCATTTTCGAGAACAACTGGGCGCCGGCGGTAAACCGTCAACCTTGGTTACCGCCCGGGGACTCGTAGAGCTTCCTAGCTCGACTTCAGTTGAGACAGCACCTACCAACATTCCGACTCATAGTCAATATTTCTTGACCTCTGAATGCGACAGGCGGACGCGTCTGATGTCTGCGAATCGACTCCTCATTACCACCCCTACAGCCCGAGTTTAGTGCGGAAAACCGACAGCACCTCTTAGGATGACTCGAACAATACAATAATTATGCGAACCTAGTTCGGGCAGCAGACCGAGTTCGGAGCTCTGGATTCGACAGGCGGACACGCCTGATCTCTTTGAATCGATTCCTGTGACAACAAGCACTGTAGCCCCCCTCAGCGCGAGTTGAGTGAAGAAAACCGATAGCACTTCTGATGACTCGACAGCTTTTCGCACCTAGCTCGGCTAACAGACCGAGTTCCGGCCTCTGGATTCGACAGGTGAACGCGCCTGATGATTCTGAATCGATTAGCTGTCCTACCAGCCCTGTAGCTGTCCTACACCTCGAGTTATCTTCGAAAAACCGTCAGCGTGCATCAAGATGACTCGAAACGGCCGATTCCGCCACAGTGCTTTTCGATAGTAATATTCACCCGATCGAGCTGAGATCAAGATGGCGAGCGGGAATGAGATCGAATATCACGGGAAAAAATACTGGAGCTCTAACGAATTGTTGAATTTCGAGAATCAAATTTTCAACCGACCAAAAGTTGTGAAAAGTTCAGTTCTTTTTTTTCGAGCCAACTAGCCTGCCAGCGTTTTCGAATTACTCTTAAGCTTCTCCGCTGCGCTCTCAGGGAAGCTCTACGAGTTATTGGTAACGTCCAAACTCGGAGATCGAAGAGACGGGAAATCTTTCCTGGAGAGCTCTGGGAAGCTCCCCAGCTGAGCTGCCGAATCGCTGGCAGAAACGCTTCCATGCGTGCCTGCACGCGTGCAGGCACGCGTGGAAGCTTGCCGGAAGCTCTCCCGCACCAGTTGCCGGTTCAAACGAACTGCTGCGAGGATTCTCGACCGCCGTGGAAGAGCTCCTGGCGGGCACCACCACCGTCCGGCTTCTTATCTTACACCCTTTAGCTCTCAGCGAGCTCTCCGGGAAAATTGTGACCCGACCAAAAGTCCTTCGAGATTTTTCTTGCCAACTAGCTCTCCAGCGCGCCGGACTTACTCTTACGCTCCCAGCAACTAGCTTAGGGAAGCTCTACGAGTCATTTTCGTAAAACCACCCAAAAGTTGTCACATTGTCCGCCTCGGCCGGCTGCTCCAACTAGCTCCACCCCGCGCCGGGATTTCTCTAGCTCATCGATGCCGAAAAGCTCTACGAAGTACTTGATAGCTTCCAAAAAACTCCGAGAGCGAAGACACCCTCGGTAACGGAAATCCTCCTGGAGGGCCCTGGCGGGATCCCTTGCGGCGCCGCTGAAGCGCTGCCAGGAACGCTCCCATGCATTCCTGCACACGTGCAGGCACACTTCGAAGCTTGCGGGAGCCTCCCCCGGACCAGCTGCCGGGCCGCCCAAGGCGCTGCGAGGCCTGTGGACCGCCGTGGAAGAGCTCCTGGCGGGCCCACCACCGTCCGGCTTCTAATCTTAAACCCTTTAGCTCTCAGGAAATTTTGATAGCGTCCAAAACCCGGAGAGCAACTGGGCGCCGGCGGTAAACCGTCAACCTTTCTTACCGCCGGGGGACTCGTAGAGCTTCCTGACAATATATAATGCGGGAAAGAATTTCAGAGAACGACAAGTTTTTTCAGCCCAAGCGATTATAGATCTCTCAAGATGACTCTAACAAAACAAACGAACAGTTTTCCAATCGAGCTCGAGTATAAAACCGAGTTCAGACCTCTGAATGCGACAGGCGGACGCGTCTGATGTCTGCGGATCGCTTCCTGTGATTACCAGCTCTGCAGCCCCCCATACAGCCTGAGTTAAGTGCAGAAAACCGAGAGTACCTCTCAGGATGACTCGAATAATAGAACAGTTTCGCAGATCTCGCTCGAGCAGCAGACCGAGTTCCGAGCTCTCGGTTCAACGAACGGACGCGCCTGGTGTCTCGAAATCGATTCCTGTCACCAGCAGCACTCTAGCCCTCCCCAGCACGATTTAAGTACAGAAAACCGAGAGCACTTCTCAAGATGACTCGAACAATACCAATAGGTTCGCAAACCTAGTTCGGGGAGCAGGCCGAGTTCAGAGCTCTTGATTCAACAGACGAACGCGTCTGATAATTCTCAATCGATTTCTGTGATTATCAGCTCTGTGGCTGCCCTAAAGATCGAGTTAAGTACGAAAAACCGAGAGCGTCTGCTACAATGACTCGAATAATACGAATAGGTTTGCGACCCTAGCTCGGCTAGCAGACCGAGTTCAGACCTCTGGATTCAACAGGCGAACGCGCCTGATCATTCTGAATGCATTAGCTGTGCTGACCAGCTCTGTAGTTGTCCTGAAGCTCGAGTTATCTTGAGAAAACCGACAGCGCGTATCAAGATGACTCGAAACGGCCGTTCCCGCCCGTGTGCTTTTTGGCCTTCAAAGTTACCCGATCGAGCTGAGATCAAGATGGCGAGCGGGAATAAGATCGAATATCATGGGAAAAAATACTAGAGCTCAAACGAATTGTTGAAATTTCGAGAACAAAATTTTCAACCGACCAAAAGTCAGCAAAAGGTCCGTCGAGATTTTTCTTGCCAACTAGCTCTCCAGCTCCCCGGAATGGGAACCGGCGGTAAACCGTCAACCAGGTTACCGCCGGGACCCTCGTAGAGCTCTTATCTCACACCGCACTCCTCAGAACACAGGGGGTAAGCTTCTGGAGTGAGAAACGAAAAATCGAAAAATCACGTTTTTCTGTTTTTATCGAATGTCGGTTCCTCCAAGTGTTTTGATAGAAATACTGCACCTATAGACCTGAAAATTTTACTGGCAGATGCGTCTGAACCCACTACAGGTGCGAAAAATCTGCTTTCGCAAAATGAATTGTCAAATATCTTTCAAATATTCGTAAAACCACCCAAAAGTTGTCACATTGACCGCCTCGGCCGGGTCGGCCAACTGGGCGCCGGCGGTAAACCGTCAACCTTGGTTACCGCCGGGGAACTCGTAGAGCTTCCTACCTCGACTTAAGTTGAGAAAACCGACAGCATCCAACATTCCGACTTATAGTGAATATTTGTTGACCTCTGAATGCGACAGGCGGCCGCGTCTGATGTCTGCGAATCGACTTCTGTCATTACCAGCCCTGCAGCCCCCCTACAGGCCCGAGTTAGGTGCAGAAAACCGACAGCACTTCTGAGAATGACTCGAACAATATAGTTTTGCAAATCTAATTTGGGCAGCAGACCGAGTTCCGAGCTCTGGATTCAACAGGCGGACGCGCCTGATGTCTTCAAATCGATTCCTGTGACCACCAGCACTGTAGCCCCCTCAGCGCGAGTTGGGTGAAGAAAACCGAGAGCACTTCTCAAGATGACTCGACCAATACAAATTCTAGATCGGGCAGCAGACCGAGTTCAGAGCTCTGGATTCGACAGAAAAACGCAACTGAGGATTCTGAATCGGTTTCTGTAAATATCAGCTCTGTAGCTGTCCTACAGCTCGAGTTAAGTGTAGAAAACCGAGAGTTCCTGTCAAGATGACTCGAATAATACGAACAGGTTTGCGGACCTAGCTCGGCTGACAGACCGAGTTCCGACCTCTCGATTGAACAGCCGAACGCGCCTAATCATTCTACATCGATTAGCTGTGCTTACGACCTCTGTAGCTGTCCTAAAGCTCGAGTTATGCTCAGAAAACCGTCAGCACGTATCAAGATGACTCAAAACGGCCGATCCCGCCACAGTGCTTTTCGATAGTAATATTTACCCGATCGAGCTGAGATCAAGATGGCGAGCGGGAATAAGATCGAATATCACGGGAAAAAATACTAGAGCTCAAACGAATTGTCAAATTTCGAGAACAAAATTTTCAACCGAGCAAAAGTTGTGAAAAGTTCAGTCGAGATTTTTCGAGCCAACTAGCTCTCCAGCGCGCCGGTTCCCAATCGATTTCTGTGACTATAGGCTCTGTAGCTGCTCTACAGCTCGAGTTAAGTACAGAAAACCGAGAGCATTTGTCAAGATGACTCGAGTAATACGAATAGATTTGCGGAGCTAGCTCGGCTAGCAGACCGAGTTCAGACCTCTGGAGTCAAGAGGCGAACGCGCCTGATGATTCTGAATGCGATGGACGTGCTTAACAGCTCTGTAGCTGCCCTGCAGCTCGAATTAAGTACAAAATACCCACCACGAGTATCAAGTTGACTCGAATAATACGAATAGGTTTGCGAACCTAGCTCGGCTAGCAGACCGAGTTCAGACCTATGGATTCAAGAGGCGAACGCGCCTGATGATTCTGAGTGCGATAGATGTGCTGACCAGCACGGTAGCTGCCCTACAGCTCGAGTTAAGTAGAAAATACCGACAACACGTATCAAGTTGACTCCAATAATACGAATAGGTTTGCGGACCTAGCTCGGCTAGCAGACCGAGTTCAGATCTCTGGATTCAACAGGCGAACGCGCCAGATGATTCTGAGTGCGATAGCTGTGCTTACCAGATCTGTAGCTGCCCTACAGCTCGAGTTAAGTACAAAATACCGACAACGCGTATCAAGATGACTCGAAACGGCCGATCCCGCCAGTGTGCTTTTTGGCAGTAATAGGTACCCGATCGAGCTGAGATCAAGATGGCGAGCGGGAATAAGATCGAATATCACGGGAAAAAATACTAGAGCTCTAACGAATGGTTGAATTTCGAGAACCGAATTTTCAACCGACCAAAAGTCATCAAAATGTCCGTCGAGATTTTTCTTGCCAACTAGCTCTCCAGCGCCCCGGAACTGGGCGCCGGCGGTAAACCGTCAACCTTTGTTACCGCCGGGGACTCGTAGAGCTTCCT
>CAUYUJ010012191.1:185000-262933 GCA_963575745.1 Prorocentrum cordatum | reverse complement strand
AGGAAGAGGAGGAGGAGGAGGAGGAGGAAGAGGAGGAGGAAAAAGAGGAGGAGAAGGAGGAGGAGGGGGACGGGTAAGGGAGGGAGGGAGAGAGGGAGGGGGCGAGGAAGGAGGAGAGGGAGGAGGCGGAGGAGGACGAAGGCGAAGACAAGGACAATCCTACCCATTGTTGTTCAAAGTTGTAGCGTTTCGCTCACGCTGATACCTTTTTGGCGTGGGGGAGGCGCGCTCCCGCCATTGACCCTGCGGCCAGTTCCTGGCACCAGATTCGTTTTGTGATTTCCTGCAGGAGCACGACATACACGATTCCCCTCGCACGCAACCTCCCACGTTCCTTCCGATGGGTTCTTGTTGCCGCGGTCAGCCTAGTACGCGTGATGAAAAGGGTGACCCTCGGCAGTGGAGCTGGGTGGGAAACCACACGACGAGTGGGGGCATTGAGCTGTGGGCTCCATGCTCGCACCGCGGACGCAAGAAAAGCATGGCCCACTACTGGTTTTGCAAGCATTGCCTCCAACCCCTCGCGTACGTGCAGCCATCCGCCCCGCCCCCAGCTGGTGGAGTCGGGGCGTTTTCCCCTGGGCTCGAGTCCCTCCCCTCCTATAGCGAGGCCGCCAAGGGACGCAAGGGCAAGGGCAAAAAGGGAGGAGTTGGCAAGAGCAAAGGGCTCGGAGGTGACGGGTTCAAGCAGGTTGGCCCACGGGGTCAGGCGCGCCGCCGCCAGTGCTGCAACAGGTACTACCTGCGGGGTTCCAACTTCAGGCCTCGGGCTGGCTCCAGACTGGCCTCATGGCTGCGGCAAGCGAGGGGGGGTGGACGAAGTAATGTCGACGACGCCCCCAAGCTGCAGGGCTTGCAGCACACGTTCGAGAGCCCCGGGGACACCGAGCAGGCGAAGGTGTACGAGAGCTACACCACAAAGTTGCAGGAGGTAGGCCCTCGGCAGCCAACTGTCGGGGCGGCACAGCACGCCGCGCGCGAGGCCAAGCAGCACTTGGAGAGGCGCGTCAAGGCGGCGGAGGCCCTCCAGAGCCAGCTGGCACAGGCTCCGGAGCAGGCGGCCAGTCGATGGGCGATCTCCAAGCCTGCCAGGCTCGGTGCCACGACGCGGTCACCCTGCTGGCGTCTGAGGTGCCTGCGAAGGTACGGCTGGAGCCTGTGCATGGGCCCCGTCATGAGCTCAGCCTCGAGAAGCTGCTGGACGGCGAGAACTTCGAGATCTTCGGCCCTTCGGCCCCTTCGGGGATGACGGCCCCTTCGGCCTGGAGGCTGAGGGGATCGAGATCCCGGCAGCTGAGAAGGAGGAGGTCGCCAAGAGGAAGCAGGAGTTTGAGCAGACCATCAAGAAGGCGGTCGCCGACCCCTTCGGCTCCGTGCGCACGCGCGCGCGGGAGCTGGTGGCGGAGCAGCGGGCCTTCCACCAGCGCGCGGCTGCGAAGCGGCGTCGTGCCGACGACGAAGGAGCCGAGCAGGAGGAAGCTGGTGCATCGGCGGGGCCCAAGGCGGCGGCCGCTGAGGACCGTGCAGGATGAGCCGCCAGCGCCTCAGGCTCCGACCCAGCGTTCGGTGGCAGCGGCTGCAGCGATGGCGAGTTCTGGCGCCATGGACGCCCCAGTTGAAATCGATCAGGAGGGCCTCAGCAGGCAGCCAGCGTGGCACGTGCAGGCGCGGTAGCAGGGCTTCTTTAGCAGGGAAGCCACATCCTGGACCATGACATGCTGGACGCGATTGGGGCTGCTTCTTCTTGGCCGCTAGACCCCCCCAGGACGAAACCCATGGCAGGCCAGTGTCCCCGAGGCGCCGGGGCCGCCAAGCGGGGCCCCTAGTGCGTTAATCGGAGAGAGGATGGCTGGCAGAGAGCGCGGCATGTTCGGGGAACGGCTTGCCTCCCGATGCTTCTGCCACGAGTGGGTAGATTACCTTCTCGACAGGGGCTTCGCGATCTATTGCGATGGGCTCTGCGCCCCCTCGCCCCACCATCTGCCGCGCGCGGATTCGGCAGACACGTTGGCAAGGACGTCGCTTTCTACATCGGAAGCCTGTTTCAAGATTGAGACGTCGCAGGATGGAGCGACGCAGGATCCAAGCACGTTGCCCCCGTCTGCTCCCAACCTCCGCGACGTTCCAGCCGGGGGTGCTGATGGTCCTCGGGAGGCCCATCGCAATTCTGTCAACGATGGAGGCTTCGTTCGCTCGCCTAAGCCTACGAGACGTCGCGTGCCCACCGACACTTGCAATTCCTCTTCCTGGAAATCGCTCCAGACTTACTTGGAGTCGGAGACCATCGGCCAGGTTGTCGCGCTGCAGGACTTTGCGATTGGTGATGACCATCGCGAGGGTAGTCGCCAGCTTCGCCAGTTAGGTTGGAACGCGCTTATTCACCCTAGCAGGACCACGGACAAGGGCGGGCTGAGTTGTGGGGCATGCCGCTCGTCCGCCCATTTCCTTAGCAGCACCGCATCTGTGGAGCATGGCTAGATATGTTTGTCCCAGGTGGTATATCGGTGTTATCCCTCTACTTCGATTGCGACGATTCCTTTGCGCTTCGACAGTTTCGAGATCCTCAACAAGCTCGGAGAGGCTTTTCTCGGCTGGCACCCGCCCTGCGCGATGGGCGGAGATTGCAATGCGTCGCCGAAGTCGTTAGCGGGCGCGGGCCGGGTGGACAAGATAGGAGGCGCCGTCATCCGCGAGGCTGAGCCCACGCGCCGTGCATCTAAGACTTCCTGGACCACCATCGACAATGTCGTCGCGTCGAAATCTCTTGGCCCCTCGCCCGACGCCATCTCTCAACGAGAAAGGCGCGACTTCCCCGCCTTGGCCTGCCACCGTGGACCTCCCAGGTGCCCCCAGAGAGCTCGAGGCAAGGATCCTGGTTGGCCCCGAGGCGTTCCCTCGCGAAGTGCCATCAGGCCCCGGCCGACGCCTGCCAGATTGGCATGCTTGTCTTGCTTAGCGCAAGGCGCGCGGCGACCAGGCTGCCCCGGGCAGGCGCTACGCTAGGCGTTGCAAGATTTTCGCTGATAAAATGATAGACATTAACGACGTAGACAAGAGCGAGGCATCAAAGTATCGAGGCCGGGCCACCCAGGACCCACCCAGTTGCCCCTGTCACGGGCGGGGCTTATCCGGTCTCCTCTGGCATAGGCAGCTATTGGAGGGGGTTGCCCGTTCACATCCAGGAACTGAGCTATCTCGTCAGGGAGCAGGTGCCCCTTGAACCGACCCGATGCCAGATATATTTGTTCTTCGCGCCCGCCATGGGCCAGCTGCGCTTCGCGCTGACCCCGTTGGGCAGGCCGCGGCCACGCCAGTGGGCGACTTGGCGAGCCTCGATTTCATCGGCCCTGTGGAACCTTTTGCCGTGGCCAAGCGCAACGCAGAGCACCTTGAGGGGCAGCCCCAGTCGGGTCGAGGCAAGGCCCGGCGATCTTGGGTTAAAACGAGTCAGAAAGGGGCCGGATTGGCCCGGAAGTACACAAAAGTTTCCTTGGACCGGGCTTCTCCGAACCCCAATGGAGGGCCCCCCACGCGCCCATGGGGCGCGTCGGCGACCTCGCGGACGAGTGGACTGACACCTTGCACCCAATGCGCAGTTCCAAGGACCCCCAAGATCCCGCGGGCACCCTCACCAGCAAGATCTCCGTGTCCGCAGAGGATCACATGGAGTTGGCCACACCTGATCAGATCCGAAAGCGCCGTAGCAGGTTCAAGGTCAGGACGGCGATAGGCGCGGACAGGACCCGCCCCGGGGACTTCGGGATCCTCAGCGACGCGGCTCTGGAGCACGTCAGCCCTTTGGTTCTGGATTGATTCCCTCGGAGGGCTTCCCGAGGTCTTAGCAACCATCATCATTGCCATGATTCCCGAGGACGATGAGGGCGGCGTCCGACCTATTGGAGCTTCGCCTGGGAATGCGCGGCGCCACGGCGAGCTTTACAGGGCGCAAGCTGACAGACGGGAGCGGGCCCACGACAGGTTCCAGCATTGCGGAAGCAAGGGTCGGCTGGGTGAGAGAGCGGTTTGGGGCCAGGCTGCAGGGATGGAGCGCGCCTTTATTTCTGGTCACTCTGTGGCCTATGCGCTGGTCGATGTGACCAAGTGCTACGAGATGGTCGCCCATTTCTCCGTGGCCCTGGCGGCTATTAAGCTCGACTTCCCGCTCTATCGCCTGCGTTGCCTCCTCTGCTGGCGCGGGGGCCAGGGGGCCTTGCACGTTGGCCGCGCATGCTCCGAGCTTGTCTCTTGCCCGCAGGCGACCCCCGCAGGCCGCGCGTTCGCCGCCGCTTTGCAACAGCGTCTCCTTCTTGACCCGATGGACCAGGTCGTCGCTAAATTTAGACCGGCTCGATTATTCAACGCCGCCGACGGCGTCGCGATCGGGGCGACGGGGAAGATTTGAGCGGCGGCGAGGACGGCGGCCGATGCGACGCATCTGTCATGTGACAAGCTCGAACGGCTCGGTTTCCTGATCTCACCCACGAAAGGTGTGATCACGGCCACTGCTCGGGGCATCGAGGTTCGTGATGCGACGGAAAGTACACGTTGCGAAGACCACTCGGAACCTCGGGGCGGGCCATGCGGCAGGCCGACGAGGACCTCCTGTCCAAGCGATGCGATGGCGCGCGCTCAGGATGTTCTGGCATGCGCATGGTGGTTGAGGCAGGAGGTCGCCTTGCAGTTTTTTACGGCGCATCGGTCATAGGTATGAACATAACAAGCTTCATGAAATTGCGCTCGATGATAGGACATGCCGCGTTCGGGACGTGCCGCGGGCGCTCCAGGACCCTCCGGTTCCCCTTAACCCCTCTGCCAAAATGGACCCTGGATTCCAGGCGAATATCCTCCCGCTGAAAATGTCGCAGCCAGCATGTAAGCAGAGATGGGCCCCCGAACGCATCATGAAAGCTTGCGCGAATGCGTGCCCTACCCCTGCCTCCAGGTCTTGAAACAGGTTGCGGGGACCTGCTGCAGCGGTTTGTGCTACTGTGGATCGGTTGGGTGGGTTGGAGTGTCAAGAGATAGGACGCTTGGAACACATGCCGCGGTTTCCCTTTGGACCTCCACTTCTTCGGTAGGCGTACCCTGACAAAGTTGATCAACTACTCTACACAGATGACGATACCGGGGCATGTTGGGGCCTTGGGCCCCGAGACCCCTGGACGGGTTGTTCCTCCGCTTTCGGAGCCGCTGTCGCGGCCCACCGTGGACGCTCTCACGGCCTTAGGAAATCTGGGGGAAATGTTGCCGCCTCATTCCTGCGTGGCGTGGTCGCAGGAGGTCCATGAAGTGCCGTTTCACGACAGGCGCACGATCCCGCCGCCGCGCAAGGTCTGCGGCCAGCATGGCGGCACGCCGAAGCATCGTTTCTTATAGCGCGACGGCTTTCATTCTTTAAGGTGGGACCTGGACCTGCCGCAGCGTGGATTTAGGCAAGCAGGTTGGCGCCCGCAACTTCCTGTCGACCAGAGCGCTGGCGGCCGACCCAGGATACGACTGGCCGAAGCATTTCGCTGCTGAGGTTCGGCGGTGGGAGAACAGGCTTATGTCGGGTTTCCTCGGGCCTGGGATCTGCATCGACGGCCCGGGCTTCGACGGCAATGTTATGCGCGGTGCTCGCGCGGGCTGGGCAGTGGCGCCCATGGGCGAGAGTAGCCAGGCGTCAGGAAGTGCGTTCGGGGCGGCCCCTCGCCCCGTGCAGGAAGCTGGCGCAGGCGAGCTGAATGCAGTGGTAATGGCCCTGAGGTTGGTTGGACCGTCCCAGGAGATCCTGATCGACTCGGACAGTCAGGCAGAGCTGGAAGCATGGGCCCAAGGGCCAGCCGCTGACCTAACGGACGTGGCGTTCTCGGAAGTTTGGGGACTTTTTCTGGGGGCGCGTTCTTGCCGTAGGTCGTGGAGCGATCCGCCAGCATAGAGTTTACAGCCGCTTTTTTTGGAGTAAGTGCCTTGAGACCTCGGGCCCCCCATTGGACTTGGGTAGGCAATGATCTATCCGACGGTATTGCACAGCGCGGAGCCCAGGAGCACCCTTGCAATCTTCGCCCCCGTGAGCCTCAGATACAGAGGAGTTCTGAAGTTGTGGATTTCAGCAACTGTATAGCCTGTTTCGGGGAAATGCGTAGCAAACATAAGTTCCCTGATGTTCAGAAGTGCAAGGCCCCCCCCCCGGCCCCAAGCACGACCCACTACAGTTGTTTTGTGAGCGCAACCGGCGCGCTCTCCAAGGGGCGGGCAAGAAGGGGAGGAGCAGCTATATGTATATATATATATATATATATATTCACACGCACACACTCACACACATATATAGCGCGCGCATCGCCTTGCACAGGCATCCCGGGTTTGGTCAGGCTCGCCCACCTCAGCCATAAGTTCTGGATCAACGGTGGCCGAATTGTCTGGGGTAGAGAGCGTGCTGCCTTCGGCTCGGCGAAGCTGCGCCTGTCGGGGGGAGTGCCCCCGCGCGCCCCCCAGCAAGCCAGCGACGCAGACGTTGAAACAGCTCGAGGAGGGGAAAACCCGTCCAGCTAATCTTTCGCGGGTCGGCCCCGACCCCTCCATCATAGGTCGGGGCCTTGGCGACAAGTGATCGATCGCCTGATCGGCTATGGCCCCGTTTTTTTGCGTCGTTCGTCATCGCCCGCCACCCTGCTTTCTCGCCTGGAGTGGCTCGGTTGCGCAAGGATCGACAGGATCGACAAGACGAAAACAAGGACAATGAGAAACGCTGGAGAAGGACAACGACGGATCACAGAGGGTCGGCTCGGCAGGCGGGCGCGTCTGCAGCCGCAGCGCCGTCTGGGCTTCCCGTCGGCACACACCAGGTGCGGAGACGATCGCTTACTTGAGCACGCGGCAGAGAGGAAAAGAGGAGAAGGGAGGACGAAAGGGAGCAGGAAGGAGGGAGGCAGAAGGAGCGAGGGAAGAAGGAGCGAGGGAGGGAGGATGGAACGAGGGAGGAGAAAGGGAGGGAGGCGCCTCCCGCAAAGCGTCGGGCGCCACCTTCCATGACCTGGGCCGCAGGGGGGGTACCCGCGCGGCAGACGCTCGGTGTCGCCCGCGGAATTGGAGGGCAATGCCGGGCGGCCCGGCCCGGACAGTCGCGGCGCCCCGATTGTCCGGGCGCCGTCAAGTCGCTCGGAAGGAAGGGAGGAAGAGGGAAAATGATAGAGGAGGCGGACGGACAAAGCGCTGGCTGGCGAGGGACCTGGGGAAATAACCCCAACTCCTGGTGCGCTCGTTGGGCGTTGTTGGGCGTTCTTTTGGCATTATGGGAGCCGTCTTGGGTCTCTTCTGGTGCTCGCTTGAGCAACGTTGGAATCGTCATGAGGCGCCACAAGCCAGACAGGGCGAAAAAACGAAAGCGCAAGAATCAGTGCCGCGAGATTTCGTGACGGCTCGGATCTTTCGGGAGGGTTCTTAGGGAGGTTTCGTGGCCATTTGGGGCCGCTTTGTGGCCTCATTGGACCTTTCGGGAGATGCGTGTGTGTATATGAACCGTTTTCGGCTATCTTGAGCAAGATTGGGAACCGTCTTGTCTCATTGGGAACCGCTTCGGAGCCATTCTGGGCAATCTTGAACGCTTTCACACATCTGGCAGAACCCCGTCCAGACCCAAAGGGGGGAGGGGGAGGGGTCAGCCGACCGCAAGCCGCAAGTCTCCGCGCTCTTTCCCATCCGACCTCCCCGCACATACGTAAGTAACACCCGGGTGTCCGCACAGTCTGAGGTCGCAATTGGGGTCGCAGTTCTGGGTTACCAAAACACTTGATTGGGTGCGCGACTCTGACAAGGCAAGGTGCGCCAAGCGTGCCATGCGCACCAGGTGCGCCAGGCGCCCCAGGGGCCCGCACGTGCCAGGCGCGCCTGGTGCGCCAGATGCGCCGTACGCTTCATATGCGCCGAGTGTTCCTCATGCGCCAAGTGTGCCACGTGTTCCAGCCACACAGGGTGCGCGACGCGCGCAAAGTGTGCCAGGTGCGCCACTGCACGTGACCGTACACACCAGAAAACACGTCAAACACCCTACCATCTCTGTCAAACACCAATGCGAAATCGCGGCGAGGTGGTTACCATGGCTGCTGTACGGCATGTGCACCCGCATTCACTTCGCACGTTTGTTCGGCAACGATGTTGGTGCTGCGCGCATCGTGCAGCATGCGATACACACCAACATACCAACAAACAGTACAAAGTAATCACGGGGAACCCGCGAATGGTTCAAAATCCTGCCGCTGCTTGTACTGTATCTTGTGTGTTGGACAAGGGTGTTGAGGGAGCTGTTGGCATGGTTCCAGGCCTGCGGCTGGTCAAACGGGAGAGGTGGCGCTTTCATTGTTACAAAAACAACGAGACGAGCAGAGGCAAGTTCCGTAGCCCGGGCGACTCGACAGGCGACTCTGTAGAGATTCGATGTGTACGTGTTGTTGACAGAACATACGGGCACGCGGAACGGATTTCTCACCGACAGCACCTCAGTCTTCGGCACACCACAGACATCATTATACACTCAGTTATCAGATCACGAGCTCGGCCTAGATGAAATATCTACGACCCGATCCAGTGGCAGAAGCGTGATATCAACCAGGCGTTTGACGGGATGGGCAATTAGGCATCGGATTTCACATGGGGCTAGGTGGGTGTGCGGCCAGATTGCAGACTAATCCTACTTTGATTTGATCAGTTCATGCTGTGGACGGACTGGGGGAGACGCGACAGTTGTGACGGAGGCATGGGATGCAGTCTAAGGGAAACGAATAGTAGGGGAGGCGGGCCGTTTCGACCTTTAGTTGTTTGCGCATGTTATCTTCCTGTGCTTAGCGATCTGGCCGAAGCCGAGGAAGGAGCTTTAGTTGGTTCTAGTTTGATCGCGTGCCAATCCGAGGGGCGGTTTGCTGCGTCGGCCGTCTATCGAATTGAACAGCGCCCGGTCTGAAATTCGTTGCCCTAGGTCTTCCGAGGAGTAGGTTACGGCAGCTAGGCGATCATAGCCATTTGTAAAGAAGGGAGCAGGCACACCCCGTCCCGAATAGTGTAAGGGTGGGTTTGGGAGGGGGGAGAAAATTGATACATCACCTCCGCTCAGAGGGCTGGTGGGATTACCCATGCGCACGGAGGCTGTTCTGTCGGGTTGTTGCTACTGCATTCCGAAGCTGGTTGTCGGCGTGGCCACCTCGTTGAACAGCTCCAGCCGTACTTTCAAGGAGATCGTTTGGTTGAGCGACCCGCGATTGTTTGTGTCTTCCCCAGTGATGTCTGGACATTGCTTGTGTCCTCCCAGTCCCCTCTGCGTCGTCTGCTCGCCCCCTCGGTCTCTGCGCAACGCTGCCCCCTCCGAAGAGTCAGGGATCCTCTCGGATGTCACGTCGTTTTCGCCCCGCCGGCTTTGAGAGAAATTTGACATCGGACGTTTGGGTTCGTCGTCGCCGCGCTGCCTCATCCGCCGCCGTCAGGGTCTTGAATGTCGTCGCTTTTGTCCCTCGGTAACGTTGTTGTCGTCGTCGTCGCCTTCGACCGTCGTCGTCTATCGTCGTTGTCGCCGACGCTGCCGTCCTTGTCACATTCGTCATCTACGCTGCCACCGTCGCTACCGTGGTCTCCCAGCGTTGTCGACCTTGTCCCTCCGCTGAAAGTGAGTCCTCGTCCCCCCAGGTCAGTTGGCTTCTAGGCCACGACTCAGGCCACCAGGCGGCAGTTCGGAGCGACCCAAGGTTGCCTAGAAGGCTCCCGACGAGGCGCGGCTTATGGATAGCACCGAGAAGCCTTCAGGAATGCCCCCAACCGTTTCGAGAACATTCGAGCCTGGAGCTCTGGGCGCCGTGGGTGTTTCACGACGTGGACCCCTGATGTAGCTGTCGACCCCCAACCACCACTATGTATCCATCTTGCCACGGATCGTTTTCTGATGGTGCTGGCTAGAGGAGGGCCCCAGGGCGTTGACAAGCCACGTCAGTTCAGGCCTGTATGCCCACGCGGAGTGGCCGTATTAGGGCACAGGCGGGAACATGTGGCTAAGCACGCACGAAATCCTTGAAATATTTTGCCGCGTGCGCCCAGGCGCACTCATCTTAGGCTGCCATCTTCCAGGCTTCCAGTCGCCGATCCCATCTTCTGTCGTGTCCCATGGGCCTTGACATATGACAAACATTGATGTCACGACGTTGACTGCCGATTCTGGCCCAGGGGCAGCAGTTGTATGGCTCAGCGAGGCTTGCCCCGACCGAACTTTACATGATCACGGTCTAACGTCCGCACGCTTTCAGGCTTGCCAAGTCTTACTACCGAAGACGCCTACGGCTAATCACCGCCGCCCCCTGCCTTTTCGGAAGCGCCTGCGTAGCAGAAAGTTGGATTTGAGCTTGGCCAAGCTATCAGGCCACGCGTTCCCCGAGCGAGTTTCGAAAGCTTTCGGGGAGCATGGAGCCGGGCCGAGCTATCGGACCAGGTTGTGTCCGAGCTTTCCGGCCTCCCTGGAGGACGTCTTGGAGGGCTCTTGGGCCTTCTTGGAGGCCTCTGGCGGGCCTTTCGGGCAGTCGAAGGCCATCTTCAGGCCATCGCCATCTGGGGCCGTCTTGCGTGCATCTTGGGGCCATCTTCGCTGTCTTAGAGGCCTTTTTGGCCGTCTTGGAGGCCATCTTGGCCGTCTTGGAGGCCATCTTCGGCGTCTTCGGGGCCATCTTGGGCCGTCTAAGGCTCTTCGTGGGGCCACCTTGCTGTCATGGGGCCATCTTGAAGGCCTCTTGGGCGCTCTTGGGACGATGTTGGGGGCCTCTTGGGCCGTCTTGGGCCGTCGGAGCGCTGATAAGAAGAAAATGCTAAAATCCTTTAACAACCTCCGGAAAATCAATGATTTTTGCCCTCTCGGGCCTTCTGGAGGACGTATTGGAGGCCTCTTGGGGGCCTCATGGCCAGTCTTACGCCATCTTGGAGCCATCTTGTGCCGTCTTGGAGGCTTCTTGGACGAACTTGAAGGCATCTTGGACTCTCTCGGGCCGTCTTGGAAGCCATCTTGGACCATCTTTGGCGACTTGGAGGCCATCTCGGAGGCCATCTTGGGCTGACGTGACCATCCTGGAGGCCATGTGGAGCCGTCTTGGCGGATTTGTTGCGGTCGATGAGGTCCCTTTCGGGTGGCCGGCGGGACGGGCCGAAGCCCCCAGGGAGAATTCTTTCAGGAAAAGAGCCAAAACCAAAAGCGAAAGGGTCTAGTACGCCAGGCACCCCTGTGATGAATCAACAGGGGGCGGCGGAATCGAAGACGCCTACTGCGAATCACCGCCGCCCCCTGTCTTTTTGGAAGCGCCTATGTGGCCGAACGTGGAGGCCAGACCTGCCAAGCTATCGAACCATGTGTTCCCCGAATCGGTTTGGAAAGCCTTTGGGGAACACGTGGGCATCTTGAAGGTTATCTTGGCCGTCTGGAGGCAATTTTGACCCTCTCGGGCCTTCTTGGAGGACGTCTTGGAGAGCTCTTGGGCCGTCTTGGAGGCCATCTTGAGCGTCTTGGAGACCTCTTGGGCCGTCTTGGGGGCCTCTTGGGGCCGTGTCTTGGGCACCTTGGGCGATCTTTGGGGGCACTTGGGCCGTCTCGGGCCGTCGGAAGGCAGAAAAAAAGCAAATGCCACAATCCTTCAACAACCATGGGATATTAATGATTTGGGCCTTTTTCGGGCCTTCCTGGGGGCCCTCTTGGAGGCCTCTTGGGCCGTCTTGGGCCATCTCAGGGCCATGTTCGGCCGTCGTGGTGGGCTCTTGGTCTGTCTGACGCCGTCGGAAGCCGTTTGGGGGGCCTCTATGGGCTGACCTGGGGCCCTCTTGGAATGCTCCAGGGCCATCTTGGAGGCCATCTTGGGCGTCTTAAAGGCCTCCTGTGCCGTCTTGGGAGCCTCTTGGGGCCGTCTTGGGGCCCTCTTGGGCCGTTCTGGGGCCATCTTGGAGGCCTTTTGGGCGATCTTTCGGCGATCTTTGGGAGCTCTTGGGCCGTCTCGGGCCGTCGGAAGGCCGAAAAGAAGCAAATGTCAAAATCCGTCAAAAACCTTAGGAAATTCAATGTTTTTGGCCCCTTCTGGCCTTCCTGGAAGCCCTGTTGGGGGCCTCTTGGGCCGTCTTGGGCCAGCTTCGAGCCAACTTCGGCCATCTTGGTGGGTTCCTGGCACGTCTGACGCCGTCGGGAGCCGTCTTGGGGGCCTTTCTGGGCCGACTTGGGGCCCTCTTGGGGCGCTTCGGGGCCGTCTTGGAGGCCATCTTGGGCGTCTTGGAGGCCATCTTGGGCGTGTTGGAGGCCCCTTGGGCCGTCATGGGGGGGCCGTCTTGGAGGCCATGTGGGCCGTCATGGAGCCTTCTTGGGGGCCTCTTGGGCGATCTTGATGGCCTCTTGGGCCGTCTTGGGCCGTCGGAAGGCCGAAAAGGAGCACATACCAACATCCTTCAAAACCAATGGAAAATACATGATTTTGACGTCTTCGGGCCCTCATGGAGGACGTCTTGGAGGCCTCGTGGGCCGTTTTGGAGGCCTCTTGCAGGCTTTTTGGGCCGGCTTAGATTATCTTGAGGCCATCTCGGGCAGTCTTGGGTACATTTTGGGGCCATCGCAGCCGTCTTTGAGGCCATCTTGGCGGTCTTGGAGCAACTTGGAGGCCATCCTGGGATATCTTGGCCGTCTTGGAGGCCATATTAGGCCATCTTGGGGCAAGAAAGGCGACGACAGGTGGGTTTTCTGGGTGGCCGGCGGGACGGGCCGAAGCCCCAGGGGAGGTTCTTTGGGAAAAAGAACCAAAACCAAAAGCCATATCGTTCGGCACGCCAGGCACCCCTTTGAAAAATCCAAACGGGGGCGGCTGACCAGTGGCCTTCGGCCCATCCTGCCACCTTGCATGGGGTCGTTCCCCAAAGGCCTCTTGGAGGCCTCTGGAGGCTGTTTTTTTTCGGTGTCGGGCAGGTTCACTTGCGTGGCATTCCAACCCCCCTCCGCCGCATGTTCAACTGTGATGGGTGGAGGCGAGTCCCAGCCTGCGCGGAGTTCAGGTTTCTTTTCGAGCATCCATGCCAGGAGACTTGCCAGAATCTAAAGGAAAACTGCCTCATGACCATAGACCTTTTGGAGGCCTCTGAGGGTCTCTGGGACCCTCTTTATGGCACCTCTTGGGGACTCGTGGAGGCATCTTGGGGGAGGGTCCTGGGGGCCTCTGGAGGTCCCATCGGGTCCTGTTGGGAGCCCCTGAGATCGGCAGGAAAGGTCTAGAGCACCTAGACTGACACCCTCTGGAGCCAAAAAGTTCTTAAACAAAGCATATCGCTTTGGAGTGATTTTGGAACTCGGGGCAGATCTCATGAGCGCCCAGAAATTGTGGAAATCGTGGTCTACGGCTTTGGAATGTTTACAAGCTCAATACAGAAAATTCAGTGGCGGATTCCCAGCATGAGCGTGATTGTCACGTTGCAGGCTATTCAGTTTTGCTTCGATTGGATCATCGCTACTGTGGTGGCTGTGAATTGGTGCTACACGTTCAAAATGTCCTTTCCGCAGTACTCCGAGACTACCCTAGGCTGGGGGTTGTACACATTGTTCTTGTTGATGTTCATGCCTTTGTTGAAGTCTGAGCTTATGCACCAGCTGGAGAGAGACGACGGGAAAGACACGAAGCTTACGCTGCAAGGTTGGCGCTATATGCTGAGCATCACCTGTGGCACCGCTGTCGGCACTGCGATGTCCGGCTTAGCCGCCTTGGTTTTCCCGAATTTGGCCATCGTGAGCGTGTTTAGAATCGGCTGTCCGACTGGTTTGTTTGTGGCGGTTCCGGTCACAATCGTATTCATATTGGCACAGTCTTACATGGAGTGGTTGTACCACATCGGGTTGCCTGGCTACTCGAAGAACGGTTGGCTCAAGTCCGTGTTGACGATCCTCTTGTGTTCCACGTGGAGCACCCTGGGATACATTTGGAACGGCGTCTGGGACAAAGAGTTGCAGCTCATCGATGCGTACTCTGCCGCGGAGTACGCCTACCTCTTCACCAACACGACGAACGCGACAGTTCCCCGTCAGTTCTCGTATGGGACCCCGTCAGCACTCCTTCTGCAGTCAGGTGATCGGCAGAAGTTCCAGACCATCACTGACATGATGCTGGGCCGCTGCACCATCGAAGGTGCAGCTCTGTCGGTCACTTGGAAGGCATACAAGGCAATCGTTACGAATATCCTCGCGATGACGCTGCTGTACGTGATGCCCGAACCACCACCAGTGGATGACAAGCTCTGGGTGACGAGGCGCGTGCGTCTGTCCGCGCAGATGCTCACCCTCACCGTGGCGTCCTACGCGACAACCGACGCAGGCTACGATTTCGGCATGGAGTACGTGACGGCCCTCACCGACAGCGAAGTTCTGGGCCTGTTTGCCGCGTACACGTACGCGGTGATTCTAAGTTCTATTGTTTGCGCCGTCAGTTGCATCTGCCGCTTCCGAACGCAGACCCAGTTCCAACAGTGGATATTCTTGATGGCTTGCTACGACGTCTGTTACGCGTGGTGGTACTGCTGGCAGGAGACACTCTACCAGATCCAGGGGTACGGCCTCAGCATGATCGACGGCCACTGGTATACGGACTGGGTCGACTTCTCCATCGCGATGCTCCAAAACTTTCTGATGACGCTGCTGTGGGTCGTCTGCGTGAGGCATGTGTCCAGGTTCGCGGTGGAGAACGCGATACGCAAGGCGGAGAAGCGGGGAACGCATGACGACGAGCTGGACCTGCAGGGCGTCCTCAACGCCGGCAGCATCACCGACTCCTTCCGCTTCCTGGCCGCCTGCTCGGGCCTGGACCTCGACTCGGTGGACGCCCTGCGCAAGGAGCCAGCGGCTCGCACGAGGGGGTTGGCGGGAGGGGGGCGGCAAAGCCAGAGAAGGCGGCTGGGCTTCTTAGATCGCGGGGGCTTCCCGAAAGGGCTCTGGTCACCGAGGGCGTTCCACTACTCGCAAAGTGCCTACTCGCAAACGTCCGGACAAAACACATGTCCGCTTTGGTGTAATTTATCGTAGATCCTCCGCGGGGTATCCAGGCCATTTGCGAGTAGTTACTTTGCGAGTAGTGGAACGCGCTCGTCTATCTGGGGCTCCTAAGAAGGCCCTCTTGAAAGCCGTGCGGACTTCGAAGCCGCCCTGCCTCCTCAGGAAGCCCAGCCGCCCTGTTGTGGACGGCTGCCCCCCTCGCGCCACCCCCTATGGGCGCCGCCCACCCAGGCATGAGATGTCCTGATGTTTCAATACGTACACACTGTTCATTTCTAATATTCGAAAGTTCCTTGATTTGGGGGGGCCAAGATCCTTTCATTTCTAATTATTCTATCCTGGGCCTCTTCCTGGCCACTAGGGGGGCAGGAACAATTAGAAACGAGAACAATTCGAAAAGAGCACGATTAGAAATGAACGACGTGCAGACCCCCAGAGATCTCGACCCATTCCCCTGCACTGGTTCCTCATCCCGAGGCGCTGTTTGACGGGCTCTGGGCCCGGCGAAGGCCCCCAGATGCCGCAACGGGCCAACAGTTCCCCGTGGTGAGCTTTCCACGGCGCGAGGGGGGTTGGGGAGAGCCGCCCGCCCTCCCGCGACCCCGAGTCCCAGATCATTGAATACCAGATTGTCCTCGGTCGCGATCGGTAGCGACCGATCGGCACGCCAACTCGGTCGCGACCGATCGATCGCCACCGATCGGTCGCCACCGATTTTGAAGCAAGGCGGTCGCGACAGGTACCAGAACTTGAGACAGAATCGGTCGCGAGCGGAGAAACGATGGTATCCAACGATTTGGGCTGTGCGCGCCGCCAGAGCACTCGACCACGCGCACAAGGGGGGCAGGGCGGGGAAGGCTTCTTAGAAGAAGGCTGCTCCTCAGAAGGCGCGGGCCTTGGCTGTAGATGTAGGGCCGGCGCCTTCTAAGAAGCAGCCTCCTGCTAGGAAGCATTCCCCCCTTCCCCTGCTCCCCTGTGCGCGCCGCCCCAGTGTGGGGGCAGGAGGAAAGGAGGAGAAGGGTACGGGAGGAGGCGGGAGGCAGGAGCAGACCCCCCCCCCGCCGTGAGTTTCTCCCATGGGAGGAGGCAGGAGCAATGGGAAGAGGTCAGGAGGGAAAAAGCACACAGGCACAATGAATCGTCGATTCCCAAGACAAATATGGGAAAATATAGGAAGGGGGGGAAGACGAAAACCCCAAAACTATGGGAGAATGTGGGAAATCCTTTTATTTGTGTATGTTTATCTGTGTGTCCCAGGGCCCCTTCAAGAGGGCAGGAGGGCAGGAGGAGGCAGGAGGAGGGCAGGAGGCAGGAGCAGAGGCCCACCCCCCCCGCGCGCCCTCCGACCGAGGACAGCGAGCCCAAGTACGGCGCCGACGCCCTCGGCGGCGGCGGCGCCGACCTGGCCTGCGAGGGCGGGGGCGCCTGACCGCCCGATCGCCCCCGGCGTGCGGCACTTTCTTCGCCGCGGCCCCGCGGCTGCTTCGGAGGCAGCGATGGGGGGGGGGGATGGGCACAGTGGGGGGACGCATCGACCCCCCACATCGCCCACTGATCGCCGACAGGGGCCCGATGGCCCCAACCTGCCCAGGAAGGTGCGGAGTCACTGTCTGGGGCCCATCGCCGACCTATCGGCGACGCATCGCCGATTCCAGGTTGATGGATCCCCCCCTGTGCCAGTCCCCCCTATCGTTGCCCCTCACGGCTGCTCTCTTCCGCGGCGCTCAGGCGGAGCGTGGAGGGACCAACGCGCTCGCGCCGTGGAAAAACGCGGCGAGGGGGCTTCGTGCCGTTGCCGGCCCCTGGGGCCCCTCGGGGCCGTCAGCCGGGGGATGAGAAGCCCGCCCCGAGTGGGTCGAGACCTCTGGAGTTCCTCAATGGTGAACAGATCAGAGCGACGTGGTTCTGAGGTCTGTGAGGTCTCGGCGATCGGGAGGGGCGTGGATGGACTTGGTCAATCCTCGGGTTGCGAACAGACAGGCCCCACCCCTGCTGAGGCCGGCGGGGACTACCCGGGGGGGGGGCTGTCTGTTCACAACCCGAAGCCTTACCAGATGGACCAACGAGTGATCGTTTTCTGATTCATTGTTTTGCCGATCGGCGCGGGCCCTTGCACCCCCCCCCCTCCCCCCCCCCATGGAGTAGATCTTGGCTGTTTTTGGTGCCTGTTTCGAGCAGATGAAGTCTCCCCCATAGGGCGCACTGTTGCAAACAGTCCCGTTCAGCAGAGGTTCGGAGCCAGACCCCCTCCCTTCCCCCCCCCTTCCCGCCCAATGTCGAAACGCCGAATAAGGAAACGCTCACCAAATATTTGCCTCAAGAGATGCCCACCCAAGACCGCGAGAGTCGGGATACCAATGGAACTCTGGCACACTCTGTGTACCTGGCGGCCGCGGTTTGCGGCCGCCGTTATCGCCGAAGGCACAATATAGGCGGGAGAACCACCCAGAGGACACCGGCACGTTTTGGGCCTGGCAGTCGCGATATGCTCGGGTGGGTGGTAATGGGGGGTGACCTTGGGGTGGAGAAAAGGGCGCTAAAGGGGCCCCTCAGGGCCCCTTTTGGAGCCAGCAGGAGCCCAAATGGGCCCCTTTGGGGCCTTTTTCTTCACGCCCTGTTTAGGTCACCCCCCGAGGCTCGAAGAAGAATAAACAAATCTTTTGGCGCTCCGCGCGGATTTCTTGGATCCGCGCTCCGCGCGCCAGGGACAACGGTCCAGCGCAGATCCAAGAGATCCGCCCAGAGAGCCAAAAGTTCATCGTTATGCCGTTCTTTCTTTTTCTAGAGGCGGGCCCTTTGAATCTAACAACGCCAACCTGTCGGGTGGGGGGGACCAAACAAACCTGTAGCCAGAGTACCTCGGAGCGGAGTTATCCCCGATTCCTCGGACAGTCAAGGCTCTCCCGAATCCTCGGGGCTGGGGGTGGTCAGGGGTAACTCCTGGTTCGTGCCCCGGGGGCCTAAACTGGAGTTACCCCTGACCTGAGTTACCCTTACTCGGGCGTCCAAACACGTCGCTAGATGTGTTGGAGAAAAGAGGCTGCATAAACAGAAAGTGTTAAAGGCCCGCACGAATTCCTCGGATCGGTGCCCCGCTGGCCCCTCCCCCTGGCGGCGCCCCCAGCGCCGATCTAAAGCATCCACGCGGACCTCCGAAAGTGCCTGTTTATGCAGTGTCTTCCTCTTCGTCTTCGATGCAGGGTCAGTGGTGCTAACGTCCTGGTCTATGTGTGGGAATCCCTGTTCACAGGGGCCGTTCTTCCACGTCTGAGCGCCCTCCCCCTCCACCCTTCGCGCGGCCGCCCCCGTCTTCGCATTTCCCTCTTGCGCGACGGACAGTTTGCTTATCGCCTGCCCCAACTAGCCACACGCTGGAGCGGACTGCCTCCGCCTCGCCGACGGAAAAAGTTTACAGGGGCCGTGAGAGTCGACTGCGTTGCGACGCCTGAGGGTCCGGGAGGAGCAGGAGCGGCGGCAGCAGCTGCGGGAGCGACAGCGGGCAGCGGCAGTTCCTCTCGACCCCCGGGACCTCTCCGGGAGCGCGCCTGCCCTGAACAGCACCTCCCGGTACGTATCTAATCCACTTCCGCTTCCTCTCCTGTGAGTCCCAGCTCTTCGGCGAATCCAGTGCATGCCGCGGTCGGGCCGTGGGCTTCCAGGCATGTTTCGCACAGGTGTCAGACCACGGCCCCCAGAACTCGTCCTTGAGGGCCTTGGCTGGGATGGCCTGCACGATGGTAGCGTCTGGCTTCGCTCTTACCGTTGCAAGTTTGCCGAACACCTGCCGGCGCGTGCCACTGCGGCGTCGAGGGGCCCCCTTCCTTGACTTTCGAGGAGGGCTAAGAAGATATAGCCAGAACCTTCGATTTTAAATTTAGGTCGAGGCTTTGAGGAGTCCTGACAGGTCTCTATATATATATATATATATATACATATATATATATATATATATATTCTCATACGCACCTCTCCGAGGGAGTAGAGCTCAGAGGCGATTAATGCGCACGCGTCCGCGATTTTTCTGGGCGTTTCGCTCGGGACATCCTCGAAATTCTGAAAATCGGTGGCACCCCTCACGCAGATCGTGACGTCAGGGTCCAAAAGCACATGGGAATTTCAACATTTTAACATAAAACCTTCAAAAACACATGGTGATTTCAATAATTGTGACCCCGATTCTCAGGGAATGGCGGTTTCGCTTGAAAAATCCTTCCAAAATCGAGCCCCAGACCCCGCCTCGGAGCCTCCTGGGGGCCTCCTGGAACCTCCTGGGGCCTCCTGGGGCTTTCTGAACCTTCTGGCACCCCAGACCCCGCCTCGGAGCCTCCTGGGGGTCTCCTGAAACCTCCTGGGGCCTCCTGGGGCCTCCTGCGGCCTCCTGGAGCCTCTTGGGGCCTCCTGAAGCCTCCTGGGGTCTCCTGGGGCCTCCTGAGGCCGCCTGGGGCTTCCTGGGGCCTCCTGGGGCTTCAGAACTACATGCACACAGAGACACAACTCACGCCCAACACATCACACACTAGACAAACATAACACACACACACACACACACACACACACACACACACACACACACACACACACACACACACACACACACACACACACACACACACACACACACACACACACACACACACACACACACACACACACACAACACCTACAACACACAAAAAGCACGCACCACACAAAGCATACATCACACACACACACACGCACAACACTCACAATCCTGGGGCCTCCTGGAGCCTCTTCTGGTATCCAAGTCGGGCCTCCTGAGGCTTCCTGGGGGGTCCTGGTACACACATCGCAAGGTGTGTCAACCCCACTTGCGCTCGAGTGCGACTTCGATGTTGCATTTCACTCCTGCTTCAAACGCCCCTTCAGTTTTTTGTATGAGCCTGGGCACACACGTGCCACTTGTATATATATATATATATATATATATGTATATATATATATGTATATATACATATATATATATATATATAAATATATAGATACGTAGGTGGGGAGGTTCATTCCCTGATGGATAACGTTTCGCTAGAGTTATCTCCAACCTACTTTAGCCGTTAGCATTAGTAGAAAGAGTGCCGAGAACCGGTAATAGTACCGAAACTCCATGGTTTTCACGTGCCGGGCCCCCGGAGACATTCGCCCGACACTGTTTCGACACTCCTTCGACACTCCTTCGACACTTTTCCGGGTGCTCGAGATGAGTCCTGGGATGTGGATTGCAAAAAAAGGATTGCAAAAAAAAACCTTATTTCAGCACGATGGGAGCAATTGCAAAAAAACCTTTGCAATCCTTTGCAATCCTTCTTTCAGCACGATGGGAGCAACATAACGCTAGAGGCTTCCATAGGAGGCAACACCGGACCAGAGTCCTGAAGGGGGGGCGGGGAGCCCGAGCTCGCCCGGGTCCAACGGAGCTCTCGTCTCGATGCAGGCTATTTGTTCTGTCCGGACGGCCACGCCCCCTTTGTGAAGAATACGTCGAGGTCCACGTGGCTGTGTTCTCGCCCGTGCCCCCTGCAGCCGACCTCCTCGACCTGCCTCTCCACTTTTGCTGCTGTTGGGATACGTGGCTGGGGTGGATTGTAAACGCTCTGGGAGGTCAGGCCTGCGAGCCCCAACAACTCTCTGGGAACCCTCCCCCCCGCCCTAGTCTGCGCGCGCCCAAGTGCGCGGGAGAGCGCGTGCGCGGAAGGGGATGGAGGGAGGCGAGGGACGAGGGGGGAAGGAGGGGAAGGAGCAGGAAGGAGAGACGGAGGGGGGGGGTGGCGGGGGAGACGGCGGGGGGGGGAGGAGGGAGGCGTAGGGGTGCCGCGGGGGCCTCGAGGGCGGCCAGAAGCCTCCGTGGGCCCGATGTCCCGCAGGAGCACCCGCCTCCTTCGCGCCGGGACGGGAGAGGGAGCGGCGGCGGCGGAGATCTCGACCCCGCTCCCCGCAGCCGGTCCGTGCACCCCGAGTGCAACCCTCCTTCCCGCGCCCCCGATATGACGCCTCGAACGCCAGAAAGAATTTCGGGCGCCCGAAAAACAGCACGGAAACTCGAAGGTTTTCACGTGTCGGGCCCTGGGAGACACTCGTCCGACACTGTTTTTCGACACTCCCTCGACACTTTTCTGGGTGCTCGAACTTATTCATGGGGTGTGGCCCCTAAGCACGATGGGAGCAGCATAGCCCTCGCCCCCAGTCGGACGCCGAGGGGCCGGCCCGACGCTGGCCCCGCCGCCGGTGGGCTCCAGTCGCGCGCCTGCACGCTGGCTGCAGGAGCAGCAGCGGCGTGCAGCTCTGGCGAGTGCTTGGGGCGCCTGGACTCTCGAGACACTGCGCATGCTCAGGAGGGGGAAAGCACACACACAGACTTGAGTCGGGCCTGTCCCTCTCTACAGGGGGAGTCTTCAAAAGTTGTCAACAAATAGTCTGGGGACTATTTTTTAGATATTTGTTACCATTTTGGAGTATCGTTGGTCTATGTTTTCTTTGTCATCGAAAATCCCCTTGTAAGGGGACACGCCCGACTCAAACACTGACACCGCGTCGATCCCCACGAAAATATAAGAAGATATCGGAAGTGGGGGGGAAGACGAAAGCCCAGAGGATATGGGAAAGCAGGGGGAATCCTGGGATACGTGTCTGTTCCTTTGTGTCCCTGGGCCTCCTTTGTATGGTCCCGCCCGAGCCTTGGTCGACGGCAGCGGTGCGACAGCAGCGCCGCCGGCCACGAGTGACCGGCCTGCTCCAGAAGAGGTCCCCCCTGGGGACCGAGAGCGTCGAGCACATGGCCGTCCCGACTTGTCCACGACGCCAGGAGCTGGCGGGCCGTCCTCGAGATCGGCTCCCCAGGCCTCTCCGGGGGCGGCTCCTCGGACGGAGCCGGGACGAGGACAGATCCGTTCCAGAACGTTCCGGAGCGCTCTCAGAGCGTTCCGGAGCGCTCCGAGAAGGTTGCGGCGCCCGAGACGTGTTCCAGAGCCGCCGGATCTCAGAGATTCTCGATCTATCCTCACCCGAGTTTGTCCTCGTCCTGGTTTCGTCGTAGAGGAGGCGGCGCCGTGAGTCCGCAGGCGGTCTCGGCCACCCCTCCTCGGAGCAGCGCTTCGCCCTGGGGCCTGTTCTTGACAGCCCAGGGGGCCCGAAAGCTGCCCCTGGAGCACGAGATCGGGATGAAACGCCGCGACTGGATAGGAGGGTACACCCGCGGCAGAAGATCCTAAGCAGCCCTTCAGTAAGCAGAGAGTAAAACAGAGAGAGAGGGAAGCCGAAAAAAAAGCGAGAGCACTGCGGCGTGGCCGCAAGGGAGTGGCCACGACGAGGGGCAATGAGATGGGGGTCAGCGATGGGCGGCAGCGATGGGCCACTGATCTCCCCGGGCAACGGGGGCCCGGAGACCCTCCCCGGGGCCTTCGGTCACAGACTTGCGCGCTTGGGCAGAGGTGAGGTGCGACTTGGGCGCTGCTCGCAGGGGCGAGGGTGAGGAGCACGAGGATCGAAGGATTGCAAACAAAAAAAAAACAAAAAAAAAAACGAAGGATTGCAAACAAAAAAAAAACCTTTGTAATCATTCGAGGGATTGCAAAAAAACAAAAAAAAAAAAAAAACCTTTGCAATCCTTCGAGGGTGAGGAGCACGAGGATATGGGCCCCAAGGGAACGCCCACATCGGGACGCGGGGGGCGGGGGTCCGTGCAGACGGGGGGTCAGTCAGAGCGCTGAAGCGCCGGTAGGGTCCTGCAGGGCCAGGGGTGCATGCCCGGGCTCGGGTGCAGGATCCTGCAGGGTCCCTTCATCTGGAGGTAGGAAAGGGGTGTGGCACAAAGGGGTATGGTGCCAATCGTGGAAATGGCGATGCTATCTGCGATAAATCACATCGCCAGAGTCCCCTTTACATGAAATTAGCACCACACCCCTTTATACCATACCCCTTTCCTACCTCCAGGCTTCAGGATCTTGCGGGATCCTGCAAGGCCCGAGCGGCCCCGCTTTGGATGGACCCGGGCCAGTGGTCCCCGCCAACCACGGCATGCCTTGTGTGATCCCAATCGGCCGACATGTCGGCCAGCGCCCAGTAGAACCCAACGGACGATCTGTTCCGGGAAAGTTAACAGCCCCTCAGAGGTTGGCCTGGAAATCGCGACGCCCGAGGGGGTGCGGCGCCGGCGGCGTAGGAACCAATAAGGAGGAGCAGGAGGAGGAGGAGGAGGAGGAGGAGGCTTGATCTCGAGTAGAGGATCGACTGCAGAATTGACTCATCCCAAAATGGAGATGTTTGTCGAATCTACGAAAATACGTCGAACGTTTGTAGACTTGTGACCATTCTACGCCTTCTTAGGCGGAAGAAACTGGGGTATCTTAATTCTGGAACCGATCCCCTACTCGATTCATATCGGCGCTGGTCGGCTCCTGCGATCCGATTCGGCTCCTGCGATCCGATGCAGCCCGATGATTGCATGGCGCTGCTGCGCATCTTAGCGTGGTATTACGACGAGATTCTTACGTATACACTGGTCCCTGGCCACGCTCATCCTGAACCCGCCAGCGGTGTATACGCCACGCTTTCCCGGCTTGGCCAGGGGGGCGTACACGCAGCTGCTGGGGTTCTGGATGGGCCTAGCCAGGGAGCAGTGGATGTGTGTATAGATCTCGTCGCCCTACACACTGTTCATTCCTGATCCTTCGAGAGTTCTCTGTTTTTTTTGGGGGGGGGTCAAGATCCTTTCATGTCTACTTGTTCGGTCCTGGGCCTCTTCGTGGCCACCAGGGGGCCAGGAACAATTAGAAGCGAGCACAGTTAGAAACGAGCACGATTTCAGTCGGGGCCCTGAAGAAGGAACCCTTTTCGTTGGGGAGGGGCTCCGTGTTCCTTAATTGTTTCGCAGCCTGCCCTGGACTTTCCTCATGTTTTCGACCGGAAATCGAAGGTTAACTTATGGACAAAAAGGGGCCTCGTTCCTTATTTAGGGTTCCTTAGGTCAACGCCTCGACTGTAGAAGTGTACGACGTGTGCGTGGCCGGCCCGCTCCGCTCCGAGCCGTCGCCCCGATGCGGTGCTGGCCGGCCCCGCCATGCCGCCCGCGGCTCCGAGGCTCTGGCCAAAGGCCCCTCCGCGGGCGCCGGCCCTCTAAGGCCCCAGGCCCCCGCCCCGACTTCTCCACGGCGGGGGGACAAAGGCGGAGGAGAAGGAGGAGGAGGAGGAGGAGGAGGAGGGGAGGCCAGGAGGGAGGAGGAGGAGGAGGAGGAGGAGGAATAGGAGGATAGAGAAACAGAACTCGTGTGAGAAGTTTGTCTTTGCTTTGGCTTTCGGCCTCAGTCCACGCCTGAGCTGCAGGCCGCCTGCAGGCCCCTTTCGGGGCACCAGCCGACCCTGGGCCCAGTCTTTCATCCTCAGTCGTTTTTGCCGAAGAAGAAAATATGGCATACATAAACATAAACTGGTGGCGCTCCGCGCGGATTTCTTGGATCCGCGTTAGGCCGCCCCCCCCCCGCGGCACCTCCGGCGCCGCCCCTGGCGCGCTCCGCGCGCCAGGGAGGAGGGTCCAGCGCGGATCCAAGACATCCGCGCGGGGCGCCACCAGTTTATGTTTATACCGTTTTCTGTTCTTCTGAGCCTCAGTCGCTTTTGGCCAGTCCCGCCGAGGGCCCCCAGACACAGAAAGCAGCCAAGGACCTCCCACCACGATGTTGTCACGACGCGAGCGAGTCTGGGGCTATCGGGGCCCCCGGAACAGTCAGATGTAAAAACAATTGCTTCCAGGACCGGTAACCGAAGCCGGGACCAGAAACAAATGTAGCGGAACCAGGAGAGTAAACGGCACCAGAACCGACAAAAGAGTTGCGAATCGGAACCCGTGACAAGATGGTTTGGGACCCCTCCGATATTTCAGGTCCCAGCGCCTGTCCCGGACGCTCCCAGCGCCGGTCCATGCTGGGGTATATCTTCGGCCCAAGGCCTCGCCGAGGGTCCCCACTAGCAAGAAATGATAGCCCAAACCCTCTCTTCGACATCTTGGAGTGAAGAAGCGTGCGCCAATCCTGCCCCTTTGCGCCCAGGGGGCCCCCTTGCAGGACCATTGAGGTGCAGAATCAGAGCCCCGAATCATCAGGGGTAACTCGGGTCAGGGATAACTCGGGTTCCTTTTTCGGGAATCCAAGCCCGAGTTACCCCGGACCCGAGTTACCCCGGATAACTCGGGCGTCCAGAGCCCCAGAATCATCAGGGGTAACTCGGGTCAGGGATAACTCGGGTTCCTTTTTCGGGAAGCCAAACCCGACTTACCCTGGACCCGAGTTACCCCGGATAATTCGGGCGCCCAACAGAAGAGGTGCAGAGGAGGTGCACGGAGATCCCCTCCCGGGTCCCGGGGGCCCGCCGAGAGACCCCAGAGGCAGAAGGAAGGTGGAAGGTGGAAGTCTGCGTGCCAGCTCCGGCAACCGGAGCGGTCCCCGAGAGGGCAGACCGTGCGCTTCGGGAGCGGAAAAGAGGGGGGTGATGACTAGGGGGGGGTGGATATCATGGCGGGGGCCATGATATTTCCCAGATTTCATGCCGCCTCTTCTTACTTCATTACGTCCCTGGCCCCCCCGCTGGGCCGCGCACATGCCGCCGGTCATGATTTGCACCCCCCCCTCTTGGACACCCCCCTCTTTGCCGCTCCCGAGCGCTGAGCATGTCAGAAAATAAACGTCCGCAACGAGCACACGCAGGAAAATGCGATTCATGAATCCTCTGGTGTGCAGATTTTTTCAGTCAGAGAAGCCCTCCCCCTGTCAACAAATGTCAGGAGGGGAAAAAAAAAAACAGACACAATTCACCGTCGACTCCTAGGAAAAGATAGGAAAATATGGGAAGTGGGGGGAAGACAAAAACCCAGAAAATATGGGAAAATATAGGGAATCCTGTTATTCGTGTGTATTTGTTTGTGTGTCCCAGAGCCCCTTCAAAATGGCCTTGTCGTTTCCAGGGCCCACCAGAGGCCCTTGGGCCCTGGCGAGGAGCTCGGTTGTTCCACGGGCGGCGGCGGCAGCAGGCGGCCAGCCTGCGGGGCCGGCAGCTCGGCACGCTCTTCCGGAGGCCAGCATCCCAGCCCGAGTCGGGCGCTGCGTAAAGGGGGGGGGCGATTGATGTGAATGCCCTCCACAGGGGGGATATTCAGAAAATATTCCAAGAGTGGTCCGGGGAGGATGTTTCCACTAGTTTTACATGCTTTGTTTCTCCGCCTCGACCTCAGATTCATGGCGAGGCCTCCCAACTGGGTCCGCAGATAGGGCCGGCGGATCGCGACACATGGCCGATTCGGCTCGACGTGGAGCCCAATGTCCTCCACTCCGACGTCGCCGCTGCCTCGCCGATGTCGCCGATGCATCGGCGACGCGGCCCGGTCCTCCGACCCCATCTGCTGGGACCCCAGCTGGGCGGCCTTTGGAACGGGGGGGGGGAAGAAGCGTGCGCCCGTCTTGCCCCTTTGCGCCCCAGGTGGGGAAGCCAAAAGGTACCACTACCGCTATTGCCAGGACCTCTCCAGGGATGCGTTCTAACCAGAAGTTCGAGGCGAGTCCAACGGTGGCGACGAGGCCCCTCGAGAAGGCCCCAAAAGGGAAAAGCGGGCGAAGGGTAGAGGTATGGGTTCCTTTTCCTCCTCTGACCAGGGGCCCCCTTTACGACCATTGAGGTGCAGAGGAGGTGCACGTACATCCCCCTCCCATTACGCAGCGCCCAACCGTGGCATCTTTCCATGGCGCCGGATCGAGCCCACAGAGGCATCCCCCGCCCCCGCGGAGGGGGGGGGGGGCGATGGAGCGGCTGGTCACGGAAGCGGCCCGACCGCAGCGTCGCCCCCCCCCCCCCGCCCCCCCCCCCCTCCTCGGTCCTACAGTCGGGGGCGTCCCGGAGAGGGGCCTTGACCTGGGACGGGAAACAGTATGGCGGGGGCCATGCTACCTACACGACCACCCTTCGGGTGACAAGGAGGTCGGGGGCGGGGGGGAAGCTCAGCTTCTGGTGTGCGATTGGGGCCGGATCGGATTCCACCACCGATGGTGTCCCGACGGCGTCCTTGCCAACCAGCGGGGGTCACAGGGCCCCGATGACACGGACCCCCGACGTCATGAACTCTCCCCAGGGGTCTCGGCCCACTCCTCGGGGCGGGCGCTCCGTCCTGAGCAGTTTTTGACGGCCCCTGGGGCCCGGCGAGGGCCCCCAGGGGCCGAAGATGGCCAAGAGCCGTCCGCCGTGAGGACATTTGTCCACGGCGCGGGGGGGTCTGGGGATCGGCTGCGCGTACGAGTGACCTTTCGCAGGAGTGGCCTCTGACGCGGGCCCACGGGGCTCCCCCCAGCGCTGGCCTGCAAGTTTCGGTTTGGCCTCCCTGCAGCCCCCCGAAGCCGTGCAGCAGAGGCCTCTCCTGCCCGGTGGCACGTCAGGGGAGCCTCCTGTCCGTCGTTCGAGTGCCCTGGCGTCGACTAGCGCGGGGTAACCCATGGGACTGCGCCGATTCAGAGTCGAGTAGCGTCGATTAGCGTCGATGTGCCGTCGAATCGCGCAGATTAGCGCCGACCAGCAAGAGGCAGCAGCAACGGCCGGCGGGAGCGACGAGCAGCGCGGCGGCGGCCGTTGGGCCCACGGCGAAGCGCCGCTCCTCAGGCGCGCAGCCGCCCGGCGGCGGCGCGCCGGCGGCCTGGGAGGTGGAGGAGGCGCTGCTGCCCCTGGGCGCCATCACCTGCGTCGTGGGGACCGCCGCCGCGGGGAGAGGGGCCGGGCCGCCGCGCCGCCTCGCCCTCCCCTGCCGCCCTCGCTGCCCCCCGCTCCCGCAGCATACCCGCCCGCTTCGGCCCTCGCCCTCCGCGTCGCTCCCGGCCCCAGGACGTGGGACGGTGCTCGTGCACCCACTGTCTCAGGGGTCTCAGGGCCGAAGGCGACGCTGGTGAGTGCAGCTAGCAACCCACGCTCAGCTGCTGCTGCGCACCCTTCAAGACATCGAACTGTTGGCTCGCAGGTGCTCCTGTCTTGTTTTGTCCTGCTGCTGCCCCTGGGCGCCATCACCTACGCCATCACCTGCGTCGTGGGGACCCCCCCCGCGAGCTGTCGCCCGGCCCCCGCTGGTCACAAGGGCCGTCGCCACTCGCCGGAGCGCGGGCAAGAGGGAGCACCCAAACCCCCTCGAGCAGCGAAACAGTCACGACGGAATGTTTGCCATGTCCGTGATTTGCGGGCGTTCGGCGAGCCTTGGGGCCATCAAAAATCATTCAAGGTCGCCTGTGGGGTGCCAGACATCGACCCCATATGAAAATCTGGACCACCCCCCCAGGTAGTCCCAGCTGGCCTCTTTAGCACCACCTCCCCCCGAGTAGCTCTCGACCTTGGGTCGCTCAGCACCCTACGGGGTCTGCCCGAGGCGGCACCAGTTGACCACGCGCAGATGGGGTAGGGGTAGGGGGAAGGCTTCTTAGAAGCACCCCTGCTTCTAAGAAGCCTTCCCCCTCCCACTATCCCCTTGTGCGCGCTGCCAAACCAGGGTGTTGAGACCGCCCTGGGCCACGAGGGCCGATTGACGCCGGCCGGGATTGCCTGGGGGGGCCGTGCGCAACCCGAAGCCTTACCAGGTTCAGGAGCGGGTGCCACATCGAAGGTTCGGGTGAGTTCCAGAATCACCGAACGCGTTCCACTACTCACAAAGTGCCTACTCGCAAACTTCCGAACAAAAAAACATGTCTTCTTCAACGTAATGGATCGTGAGTCCCCGGCGGCGGATCCAAGCCGCTCGCGAGCACTTGCCTTGTGAGCAGTGGAACGCGCTCGTCTACACAGAGGAGGCAGCCCCTCCCTGGAGGAGCATCGAGCTGGCGGGAGGCCCACGGCCTTCTCCAGGGGGCCAGCGCGGGGGCGCCGCGAGGGCGCGGGGATCGGCCCGCACGACAGGGGGAGACAGGGAAAGCGGGGGTACGAAGTCTGCTGCATGCAGCTGGTTTCGGCCACGCGAGCCGATTCTCCACCCCCCCCTTTGCGGTCCCCCCCTCCTCGCCCGGCCCGAGAGGAGCACCCCGCGCCGCGCCCCGCGGGGTGCGAGGCGCAGAGTTTGGGCGGCCTGGGCCTCGCGCGTGGTGCTCCGTGGCCGCGGGCTCTCGAGCCCCCGGCCCCGCCCCGCCCCAGGACGGGAACTCGGCGGGCCGGGGGGCCTCTTCTGGCCGTGCTCGTCGCCGGCGCAGGCAGGCAAGGGTCCCAGTCAGCGGCACCGTAACGGGTACCTACCAACGGGTGTGTGGGAGATGTGCCGACAGTTGCCACTCGTGAGCCTCTTTCTGGCACTGCAGCGTTGCCCACATCGGGGAGGGTTGGGTTCGCCGGGTCACGAGCCAAAGTGCCCGCTAGTGGAATGCCCGTCAGAGGGGCGCTGACCCAAGGCTTCTCAGACCTCCTACGCCTTGAAGACACGGAACCGCCGCTTCTGACTCCTGAAGACCGTGTTCGGGCCCCGGGCGCGTCGAAGAACGATCCTGGGCGAAAGCTGTCCCCGAGATGGTGTCCAGAGCTCCGAGGGGGCCGGTGTGTTGGCAGTCCAGACCTGCGAGGCCTGGGTCATGGAGTCAGGCACGTGAGGCGCTGCAGACGAGGCCTCGCCTTCGAGGGATCGGAGGGTTGGCACCTCGGCCCCAGCGGAGAGGGGGCGGAACTCCGCCGGTGGAAGGACCGCGGAAACTGGCGGAGGGTCCCCAACGAGATTTCAACGTGTTAGGGTTCGGGGTTTCCAAAACGGGCCATATCGAGGAACGGCCAGCCGTTGTCCAAGTGAAATGCAAGCCAGCGCGGGTAAAACAATGGATAATATGGGCTGCCGCACTTTGGGCATGCACAGCCTCAGCGAGCACGGAGCCAGGATGACGCCCACGGGGGGGGGGCAGATTTTCCAGTCCAAGGACAGCACCATCTGATCGTGGATCACTCCCTGGCGTCGCTGCGGAGCTGGCGAGCTTAGGGGGACCTGGGGTGGTGTGTCCTTATTCGATATCGAGCAAATGTTCGGCCACTCCAATTTCAATCCAAACCCTCTCGACGCGCCCTCTGCCTTCTGACTGCATGAGCTGTCCAGGGACGGACACGGCCATGGAAGCAGCACCGACCCCAGGATCGGGATCTCACCATCCTCGTGTGAACCTCGCGTGGCGGAGGCCTCCCGTCCCTGGCCGTCTTTTGCTTTTGATCGCGTGTTTGTGCTTGGCCTTGATGGCAGCAGTTTCGTGACGAGCCATTGTTACTGACCCAGTGGTTGTACCTTGATTGGCTCGACAGCATATTTCCTCACAGTGGCCATGTTCCCCTGCCATGTGCTCAATTTCTTTGATCCCAACCATCCTGTGGCGTTGGGTACTCGTTTTCAGGATAGAGCGCCCGCGTCTCCTCCTCCTCCTCCTCCTCCTCCTCCTGCTCCTCCTCCTTCTCCTCCACCTCCTCCTCCTGCGCCTCCTCCTTTTCTTCTCCCTCCTCCCTCCTCCCCTGCGTGTTTCTGCTCTCAGCATGTCAACCATGTCGGTACACCTCTCGCACGCTTCGTGGCCCCATAGGGACCTCCATTGAAGGCCCCAATGGCGACGTTCGCATGCGTCCGCCACACCCAGTACAGCGCTTCGTGGCCCCATCGCTGGCTCCGCTGGCGGCCCCCCTGGCGACGGTCGTATGCGTCCGTCCCACCCAGCACAGCGTTCCGTAGGCCCATGGGGAGCTCCACCGAAGGCTCACATGGCGACGTTCGCATGCGTCCGCCCCACCAAGAACAGGGCTTCGTGGGCCCATACGGAGCTCCACCGAAGACTTCAATGGCGATGTTCGCATGCGCCCGCACCACCCAGTACAGCGCGTCGTGGCCCCATCGGGAGCCCCACCGAAGGCCACAGTCGTTCGCACCAGCCACACACAGTACAATGTTTCCCCGCCCAGTACAGCGCTTCGTGTCCCCATAGGCGGCCCTACCGAACGCCCCAATGGCGACAGTCGCATGCGTCCGCCTGACCCAGTACAGCGTTTTGTGGCCCATCGGGGGCTCCACCGAAGGTCCCCGTGGCGACGTTCGCATACGTCCGCCCCACCCAGAACAGCGCCTCGCGGGCCCATACGGAGCTTCACCGAAGGCCCGGCGTTCGCATGCGCCACCCCTGTCCAGTACAGCGCTTCATGGCCCCATAGGGGGGGCTTCACCAACAGCCACAACGGCGTGGCCCCATAGGTTTACCGAAAGCCTCAATGGCGACGCTCGCATGGGTCCGCCCCACCCACTACACTGTAGGCGATGCTTAAGAAAACCTAAATTTTCGTCCAGAGTCTCGATTATTCTTAAGCTTTCAATGTAAATCCCACGATTTTGATAGAAATGTTGGGTGTTTATTCAAGTTCTGAGACTATGAATTTCTTAACCCATGATTTCTTAAGCATTTCGCAGGGTGTGGAGCGTTTCGTGGCCCCCTGGGGAGCTCCACCAGAGGCCCCCGTGGCGACGTTCCCACGCGCCCCCCGCCCACTTCCGCACTCCCCATCACACGCTTCTCATGGCCCGATAGGGGAGCTCCACCGAGGGCCCCAGCGGCCCCGCCCCCTTTCTGCGCACCCCTTGGCACGCTTCGTTTCGGAGGGTGTGCACCTAAGGCAACAGGCAGCGCCCGCAGGGCGGCCCCGCCCCCTTCCGGCACAGCGTTTGCATGCTCCGTGGCCCCGTAAGGAGATCCACCGAAGGCGATGCCCGCAATTGCGCTACTCACACCTGCACAGGGTCGGGCCCTTCGCCAGCAGAATGGCCCTGTCATGCCCGCTGAGCATCCAAACCGCATGTATTTTGCCCATCCATGCCCGCACGCGTTGCTGCTTCGTGCTGAATTCACACGAACGGAAGCGAAGGCCAGGCAGGTTCACTCCTGGGCAATCCGGCTTGAAAGCACGAGGGGTTTGGTGAGTCGCTTCATTGGGCTTGGCTCCGATGACTCGGTCGTTTTCTTTGACTCTGCCCCGTCCTTCTCCTGCACCTTCCCCCCTGCCCTCCTCCACCCCCCCGCGCGAAAGCGCGTGCACGAGCGCGCGATGGGAGTGGTCGTCATCGTCCTGACCGTTTCCCGCCTCATCGTCTCCTTCTTCATCGATTGCAGTATGGAGTATGGAATATGGAATCGAGTAGAGAAAAACAAGTTCCATATTTCCTCTCTGGCTCGCCATCCTCCATCTCATCCTCATCATCCTCCGTCCCTGTCCATCAAGGAGATGCCCGCCAAAGCAAAGTCAAAGGTCCTCCATATCTTCCCCACCTCGGTCGACTGCTTCTCCCTCGTCTTCCCTTTAGCCGGTTGGGGATGAGACGAGAACGGACGGATGTTGGCTCGATTTTAATTGGTCGTGCTCGTCCTTACGTGCGGCTTCAGGTGAGTATCTCGGTCACAGACGCGGCGGCAGACGAAGGTGCGGCATTTCTGCTCACTCTAAGGGGAGTGAGATGGACCCTGGTGGAGGGGAGGGGCAAGAACAAGTGAGAAGAGAGGAAGGTAAGATGGAGGAGGGAAGAGTTAGAAATGGGAGGAGGGTGGGGGCTGGAGGGAGGAGTGAGGCAGAGAGGAGGACGGAGGTGGCAAGTAACATGGAGGAGGGAGGAGGGTGGAGGGAGGAGTAAGAGAAGAGAAACAGGGATCGATGGCCTTGTGAGTCTTGATGGCTGGCCCATGCACTGGCATTGCATAATTCAAGCTTGACTTCCGAGATGCGACTGAGCAACCGCGCCAAATAGTTAAGCGAGTACGGGCTGCTGATACATTCGTTTTTCCCAGCCATCCTGTGGTGGTGGGTCCTCGTTCTGAAGAGACGGCCCCCGCGTCCCTCCTCTCCTTTTCCTCCCCCTCCTTCCTCCCCCTCCTCCCTCCTCCCTGCGTTTCACCCATCCAGTACAGCGTTTCGTGGCCACATAGGGGGCTCCTCCGAAGGTCCCAGTGGCACCGCCCGCAGGCGTCGGCCACCACCCAGCACAGCCCTTGCTCCCTGCGTTTCACCCACCCAGTACAGCGCTTCGTGGCCTCAGGGGGAGCTCCACCGAAGGTCCCAGTGGCACCACCCGCATGCGTTAGCCACCACCCAGCACAGCCCTTGCTCCCTGCGTTTCACCCACCCATTACAGCGCTTCGTGGCCTCGTAGGGAGCTCCACCGAAGGTCCCAGTAGCACCGCCCGCATGCGTCCGCCACCACCCAGCACAGCCTCTGCGCCCTGCGTTTCACCCACCCAGTACAGCGCTTCGTGGCCCCATAGGGGGCCCCACCGAAGGTCCCAGTGGCACCGCCCGCATGCGTCCGCCACCACCCAGCACAGCCGTTGCTCTCTGCGTTTCACCCACCCAGTACAGCGCTTCGTGGCCTCAGGGGAAGCTCCACCGAAGGTCCCAGTGGCACCGCCCGCATGCGTCCGCCACCACCCAGCACAGCCCGTGCTCCCTGCGTTGTACTTCGTTTCGAGGCCCCATCGGGGGGCTCCACCGAAGGTCCCAGTGGCACCGCCCGCATGCGTCAGCCACCACCGGGATGTGATGGTGAGGTCGATGACGGAAATGGCGACTGTCATGATTGTAAAGATGATGGTCCAAAAGAGGGAGAGACGGAGGAAATTGGAGGCGTACGAAGGGTGAGGTGTTAATCAAGGACAGGCTCGTGAACGTTCTGGGAGCGCGTGTACATGGGTATCCCTTGTGCACATTCAGGGAACTCGTCTACAGTAAAATTCAACGTGATGATGCTGTGCGTTCTTGCACAGCTATTCGCTTTCACGCGCGTCCCATTCATGCCAAGAGAGGTTTGGAAGAGAGCGCTTCGCCAGAGGAATTCTCACAAAAATTTAGATATTGGAGGCTATCGTTCCAGACGTCGTATGTTAAAAGTGGGTCCTTCGAAAATGAGACGCTCGCCGGAAACATCTTCGAAAAGTGAAATATCAGAAGGGGTAGTTGCCGATGTCTTTTGTGATTGCTCTAGGAGGACCCCAAAAATCGCCCAAGAATCGAAATCATTCAAAAACCAAAGGTGGCTCAATATTTGTGTTCAAAGGTAACGGGTTGCTCGAGACATCCTGGACGTGTCTTCGGACCGGAGTTAGGGAACGTCATTTTAGAATGGCGATGTTTATGATGATGGCGATGTTGGCGATGATGATGATGATGATGATGATGATGATGATGATGATGATGATGATGATGATGATGATGTTGGTGGTGGTAATGTTGATGGTGTTGTGATGATGGTGGTAGTGGCGATGATGACGACAAAAATGATTGCTATTGTGAGGGGGGACGGAAGAAACTGGAGGCGTATAGAGGAGTGAGAAGGAGACTCGAGGGCAGGCTTGTGAACGTTCGCGGAGCGCGCACCCAGAGGGATCTCTTTGGGGACGTTCAGGGAGCTCGTCTACATCACAGGTGCTCCTGATGATGCTGCACGTTCTTGCAAAGCTCTTCGTTTTCACGCGCGTCCCGTTCATGCCAAGAGAGGTGTGGAAAGGGAGCGTTTCGCTTGGAACGTCCTGACAGCATCGAGATGTTGGAGGATATCGTTTAAGGCGTCAGATGCTATCAAGGAGCGGCTAGCCTGAGACATCCTCACAAAATGAGACGGTTGAAATCGTTGGCGTGATCTTCGGAGCTTCGGGAACGGAGCCCTCATTGTTGCTGGGGGACTTTTTTTGAGGGCGCTCTTGGAGGACCCACAACTTGGCCCAAACAGCGAAGTTATTGGAAAACCAGCGGTGTGGCAAGACGTACGTTCCAAGGTAGGTGCGTCGCCCGAGACATCCTTAACCAATGCCGCCGGGCGGGATTTCGAAAAAAACATCAGGTTACGTTGAAGATGCCGACGGTAGCACTTATGTTGACGATGATTCTAATGATGGTGTTGTTAATGCCGCTGATGTTGCCGAAGCTGATGATTGCGCGAATGCGGTTGCCGATGGTTGCGATGTTAAAAACGGTTATGGTGATGATGCTGATCTTGCTGATGATGCCGTTGATGATGATGGTGATGATGATGACGACGATGATGTGATGGTGGTGGTGGTGGTGATGGTGATGGTGGCGGTGGTTATGATAAAGATGATGCATGTGAGGGCAGGACGGAAGAAATTGGAAGAGTACAGAAGAGTAGGGAGGAGAACCAGGAGCAGGCGCGTGAACGTCCGGGGAGCGCACGTCCATAGGTATCCCTTGTAGACGTTCAGAGAACTCGCCAACATTACAGTTGATCGTCATGCTGCTGCACGGCCTGCACAGCTCTTCGCTTGGACGCGCGCCCCCTTCATGCCCAGGAACGGCTCCCCAGAATGTGAATTTTCGTTTGGGGTATCTACGCGCAACGGAGAAACTGAAATCGCTAGCGACATCCATCTATACTCAGAAAGGGCGCTCTCGCCAGAGACATCCCCCAACAAAAGAAGACATGTCGGAGGAGCCGTTTTACTATTTTTGTCGGGGTGTTTTCTTGGAGGACCTCCCAGATGGCCCAAGACGCGAAACCATTGAACAACCATCAGGTGTTCAATACTCTGGTCCAAAGGTGAGCGTTTAGCATCACGAAAACATGTTTTCGGGCAGGCAACGCGATGAGCACACAACGTTTTTTTTACATAAGTTCACTCAGAGTAAGCGTTTCGCTCAAGACATCCTCACAGCAATGAGCCCAAGGGTCTTCAAACATATCAGATGATGAGCGCTAGACTGATGACAGCGGTAGTGGCGACGTTTCGGTGATGAGTATGGGGGTGATGGTGGTGATGATGATGATGGTGATGATTATGATGATGATGAGGAGGACGACGACGACGACGACGACGGCGACGACGACGGGGAGGACCAAGCGTAGCAGGGCCCCCATAGTTCGACATCACCCGCTGCACTTCAGGGGCTTTACGTGCAGTGGACGGTTGTGGTTCTTCCGAGGGTTTCGCGAGCTCCCTTGAATGTGGGTGATTCCTGGGTTTACGCGGTTGGTGATTGACGCTTGTTGTCGGCGGAGGAGGCAGACGAGCGCGAGGAGGCGGAGACAAGGTCGAGGAGGCGGAGGATGACGAGTGGCAACAGGAGGATCGGGACCGGTGCCAGGGTCAGTTCACTACCCACATAAGACCTTCGCACTGTCTGAGCTGCCGCGGGTCGTGACCTCTACCTCTTCCCGTGTTGATTTTCAGGGGCGTGCCTACGGCACAGTTGACCTTGATGTTGTTGGAAGTTCTTGCGCAGCTCCTCGATTCTGCGCGCTCGCCGTCTAAAGCGAGCATTGCAAATTAGATGCGTCAGGGGGCCAGGAACAAGACCAGGAACACTATACCACCTACGCCAGTTCAGCACCACATCTGAGGTTCCGCGGGTAGTGAACCCAACCTGACACCCCTTGTGAATTGTCGGATAGAGCGCCTGTGCTACACTTGATATCAATGCAGGTGCGCGTTCTTACCGAGTCCTTCGATTTTGCGCGCTTCCCGTTCATGTAAGGAAAGCTTCCCAGAAATAGGCGGTTCACCTGAGACACCCTCACAACCTGGATATTTTGGATGATCTGTTGTACAGGGTCGTTTCTCGGAAGTGAAGCTCTCGCCTCAGACGTCTTCAAAGCATGGAGATGTCGAGGAATCGCTCGCGAAATCTTCGGATCTTCATATGAGGCATCCTCGAAAAACGAGACGTCGAAAAACATGGGTGATGTGTTTGCATATTGAAATGTAACTATCGCTCGAGACATCTTCAGCACATGATGATTTTCAAATCGCTCGCGATGCTCCGATCTTCGAACATGGAGCTCTCGTCTGAGGCACTCCCAACAAAAGTGAAATGCTGAAAGACCTGTGTTGCCACATCTCGTATAGGGACGCTCTTGGAGGAACCCCGAGACGGTCCAAGAGGCAGCGGCCGCGGTGCCCGACACATCCTCCAGATCCCATGGATCTCGGAGGTCCCCGAGCTGTCCCGGTCCGATCTTGTGATCGTCTCGGCCTCGTACTGCGTGGGAGCGGCCGCGTGGCTTGGCCCAGGCTCCCGCCGCCGCCTCGGCTGGCCCAGGGCCTCAAGACGACGCTGGCCTTGGGACAGCCCGTCCCCGACGACGGCTGTGTGCGGTCTGGCCGGCGAGGAAGCAAAAAACGTCAAAGAACTCAGAGGATAAAAAAATACCCACCATTTTCCCCTTTTTGGGCCTCCTGGGAGGCCCTCGTCGCCACCGCTGGATTCGCATCGAAATTCTGGTCCGAATGCACCCCGGGAGAGGTCCGGGGGGTATCGGTATCGGTACCTTCTTGGTTCCCCAAGAACGGGTTGCCACAGCGACGGGCTTGAGCACACAAAATTGCTGCACCAGAACGCTCAAGCACCTTCGCGTTGCTTCCTCGCTTCCGGCTTGTCAAGAGCCCAAGTCAGTAACCGCTGCTTTAGCTTAGTGTTAGTTTCGCATGTGAGCCAAGAGCGCAGCCCCCTCATCAACATTACCTTCCCTCCTTCAGCGCGGCCCCGGCACGTGCACCCCGCCTGCTGCCACAGTTCGTCTCGGGCGCCGACTCACCTTCTGCGACCTTGCGGACGCGGGCGACTTTAGCGAGTGGATGAAGCTCGTCTCCGGCTCGCAAGTCGTGCTCGAGGAGGCTGTTCGCGTTTTCTTTGCGCTGTTGTGGATTATTGTTCGATTGAAGACAAGCCATCGCGGCACCCACAATTGTGTTGTCCTGTGGGTTTGCTTAGTTAAGTTGTTCGTCATGTTCGATTCCATCTGCAGCGGCGTTTACCGCAGGACTTCCATTGTAGGGATTGCAGCTCTAAAATGCGTGCTACCATATGGCCTTACTACTGTAGTTCCTCATCCCGCTCGACCACTGCGCAAAGGGCACCCGTGCCTAACAAGCGTACATTGAGTTACATTTGGAGCGGATTCTTCCAATAATTATGTCAACATGCTGGACACGGGCCATTGACATGGAGAGGATGACGGAATTGGGATTAAAGCAACCTTGAGATTGAGAGAGAGAGAGATAGAGTTCAAATTAGAGAGAGATAGGATAGAACAACACTGTTTCCGAAAGCGCGAACGCGCACGGACTGTTGTATGTGCGTGCGTGTTCGCATGTCATTTGCACCTCCCGCCGCCTTCGGATTCAACCTCGCTGCCCCAGCGAGATACACGCGGGCGTAACCTGGAGTAGCGCTCGTGCGTGCGCGTTGCACGGACGGCTGACTTCTGCCGTCCCATGCAGCGCGCGAGGCCGTGCGGTGTCTCTTTTCTCTCTTTGTCTCTCTCTCTCTCTGTCTCGTTCTCGGTCTCTCGCTCCCTCGATCTCTGTCCCTCTCTCTCTCGCTCTCTCTCTCTCTCTCTCTCTCTCTCCTTTCCGATCTTTAAACGCATTCTGGAGCCCTGTTTCTCGGGAAGCTCCAGGACCACCGAGAAGTCATCTTGAGGCCAATTGGCATCGTGGATACAGCAGGCACACAACATAAGGCATCGGCCTGCCAGCAAGTGCCCCACGGAAATGTATGATCCCCCGATGGCCCCAGGGACCCACAGATACTCTGGGGTACCTGAGGACCCTCACAGATCGACGAAAGATGTGCCCCAATATCTTTTGCAACAAGATGTATAATCGAATCTGTCTACTATCATGGCCTACGTGGGACTATCATGGCCTGGGCGGTCTTGAAGGGCCATCTTTGGAAACGCATGAGCCGTCTTGGGCCAGGTTTGGTGCATAGATGTCATTGCTGGCAGTCTTGGGCCTTTCTGAGAGTTCGAATGCGCGCGAAGCGCGCGCTCTATTGCTGCAGTCTTCATCCAATTTCGATGCCGCGCATATCCGCCATTGTGCTCTTGGGGGGGCACCGGAGGAGGCCGCGGACGTTCCCCCCGAAGACGGCGTTTCATCTCACCGCTGGAAGGCTCACAGACCTGGGAGCGAGGAGCAACAAGCGGACCCACCTTGACCTCGACGCCCCGGGAGCCGGATCTCGATGGATCAGAGATGGGGTCCTGAGGGATGGGGCCCTGAGGACGAGGTGCTTCAAGCAATGCTGGCCAAGCCTTAGACAACTTCTCATCCTGGGAGCCCCATCCCTCAGGGTCCCCCATCTCTGCACCGCCGATGGGCAGCCCACTGGCAGCTGGCCAGAGCCCAGGGGCCTGAGGCGTGCGAGCCGCGGCACGGCGTGGGGGGGCGGATGGGAGCCGGTCAGGCTGAGCGGCCGCTCTGGTGGCGCCAGGAGGTTCGCGACAGGCCGAGAGGTCGGCCGCCGTCCCTGGGTGATCCGGATGATTCTTTATCGATCCGTCTTGTCTCCCTATGCTGGACTGCAGCCGGTCTCGCGACCTGCATGCTGGCGATCCTTTTCGTATTGCGCTCTGCATTGGCAGTGATATCATCGGCTCCCATCAGGGTGCATCCTGAAGATCCTCAAGTGTATTGGCCAGATCGTTGCGTGGCTGCCGTGATGTGCCAAGGGAATTGGACAAATTAGATTATGTCGTTTGTTGTTGCGCTTTCATGTCTCCACCCCTCGATCACGCCCCTATTTCGATCTTGCTCGGTTGCCATGCTGCGCCTCCCTTCCAGCTTCGTTCCAGAAGCGGCTCGACATCAGAAGCACAAGCAGCGCCGCTTCGGTGTAGCTTGTGGGCGTTCAAGAGGGGTTAATGATTTAGGGGTGGTGGATATCAAGGCTGGGGGCATGGTATCTCTCCCAATCACTTTCCCCCCCGCTTTTTGTCCTTCAACGCGTGCCTTGGTCCCCCCTCGTCCGCCCACATACATCTGGCCATGATTTGCGACCCCCCCTCCTGGACGCCCGTCTCTTGGATGACCCCGAGAAGCAGGAAGCTCTTCCTTTCAATCCCCTCACCAGCCGCTCATTCGCAGCTGCTAGTTGTGGCCATGCCGAACGGCACAGCCTGTCGTATTTGCGTTGTGGGCCAAGCCATGCCAAACCGCGCGTCCATTCTAGGTTGCCATGCGAACGGTAGCGACTGTGAGCGTGGTGGCTGCGGCAAGAAACGCGGCGACGGCGAGCGTTCCTGGAGCGCGCCTCTTTCGGGTTGGCCCGCTGCTCGTGTGCACGTTTGCGCCCGCCTGCTGTCCTCATAGTGGAGCTGCATACAAAGACCCTACCTTTGTTGATGGCAGTGGTGTGCTTCGCTTCTTGCAATCCAGTGAAGGCCGAGGAATTGGTGTTTGCTGCCACGAAGCTGGATACACACGAAGTGGCTCGCCTGGGCACGTCGCGCGTGCACCGCGTGGTCTCCGCATATTTCGCAAGTGAATCCAGCCGTGTTTCCAGCTTCCATAACATCTTGACACATGTGAGTTCATAAAAAAAGCAAAGGTATCTATACAGCTACCCTGCTACCCTTGTCTTTTTCCCCGCCTTCTTGGGCCTCACGGGAGGCCTTCGTCGCCACGGTTGGATTTCGTTTTGAAATTCTAGTCAGAAAGCACCCCGTGAGAAGTTCGGGGAGCGGTGGTATCGATATCTTTCGCTGTTCCCATAGGTCAAAACAAGGACATGTCCTGGAGCGCGTTCTGAGCTGGATTTCGAGGCAGATCGAGCCGTGGCGACGAGGTCGTCCCGGGAGGCCCAGCAGCGCAACAGCAAAAGCACCCAGATCATTTCCCGTAGCCATCTTTGATCAATGGGCATTCCGCGGGGTTGACCGTTGCGGGCTCCTCCCAGCACGGCGGCGGACGCAGGAACGGAACTGGTTGAGATGGCGGGCAGCAGGGCGCCTGCGGCGGCGGCGGTGCCGATGTTGCCAGTCGGTCTGGAGGCGTCCCCTGGCGGCAGATCTAGAGAGAGCGCAGGCGAAGAGCCGCCAGGCGACATAGCGAGCTACCAAGCGCGGGCGGTCTACGCGAAAGGCAGTCTCGCCAAATGTGCCGAAAATCCGTTGGATACGACTCATGTGCAAGGCAAGGGGACAAGTTAGAAACAGATGAGCTGATAGTTGTATGTGTCGTGACGTCGGCAGGAGCTCATATGGTCATATCGTGGGTACATGCCAAAGTGTGCACTTATGGCGTTTGAGCACTCCCAGTGTAATGACCATTGTTGCGCGTGGGCTCGCACATCAGAACCAAACTTGGGGCCCTGTGGCGACCTGCGGCCAGAGCTGGACAATTTGGCGCAAGTGTTGGAACCAGGACTAACGGTCGAGTCGGCGAATTGGGCCCACAGCCCACGTAGCCAGATGGCACGACACACCACCTTGTCGGCAGCATCACGAAAGAGGAGAGGTGCGGAGCAGTAGCTTTCAAAACAGAGCGGGATGTAAACCTGCTTTGCCGACGACGGTACCGCACGGTCGGTTGGCTTGACGGCGTGAGGGCGAGCCTCGCGCGAGGTACAACAAAAACACAGATTGCGGTAGCGACGCAAGTCTGTTGAAAGACCTTCGGCGAGGAATTGTCGAAGGAACCCTGAGTTTGGATGCGCGCGCTGGCGATGGAAACCGTTGGCGATGACAGTTTGCTGCGCGAGAAAACAGATTCGGGGACGGGGCGGCCAGCGGCCTAGATCGGCAAACTGATATTGCCGTCGAGCTCGGTGGCCTCACCTGCGAGATCCACTTCAAGTGGATCTCGCAGGTGCCGTCGTGTCGCCGCCCCCGCTGCCGTTACGTTCGGGGCCTTGTATATTTTTGTTATTTCTGTAAGGACATACTGCAGCGGCTTAATTTTGACCTATGTCACATCACCTATTTTTTCTACATTTTTCATGCAAGTAAGCTGTTTCCTGGATTCTGAGGCTGTCCATTAGTAGCTGCATTTGAATCCACTTGGATCTCGAACAGGACACCTTTCAAAAAGGGACGCACCCGGCATATGATGCGCGCAGATCGTTTGGCCTCGTCCGCGCCTCACCCAAGCCAGCGACGAGCGTGGACTACAAGCTCCTGCGCTGATGGCGGGATTCGATGTCCCTTCTCATGCTGGGGGCCTTCACGTTCGCGCTGATGTTCGTATTCGAAGGTCGGGGCTGCTGTGCTGGTCAAGCCCCTTTGGATCCTGAGTTTTCACTTGAGCACGGCGGCGATGGGCCAGTGATATTGATGAGACCTTTGCGCAAGTTGGGCGATCTAAGGTCACTCGCATTGGCTTCATATTTCAGAAGCTCCTCGGTCTGAGCCTTCAGCTCTACGTGCCGAAGGACATCGCGCTTCTGGCCGCCACTGGATTCATCTCAGGCTTCATTTTCTCCCTGAGATTGGATCGCCCAGCGCAGCAATTGTTTCCCAGGGTGTTTCTGGGTCCCATTAGCTTTGGTTCCAGGGATTTCGCAGCGCAGGCGACCCGTCTTCGGTCAGCCAAAGCCGCGCTGCAGCGGCACATTATGTCTTATATTTGATTTGGGCCTGGACATCTTCCACAGCTTCTATTTCGTCTCATCACGGCGCAGTTCGGAAGAACGTTTGGCCGGCAATTTCGGCATCGGCTGGGCGGGCGTTGACTAGGACGCGCAAACGTTGTACCCAGAGTTTCGTGCGACGGCTGGCTTCGCTACGCTCAAGGCATCAATTTAAGTGCGCAACTACCGAAGAAGAGGATGTGAAAGCGTCGAAGCTGCGTTTGCGATTACCTGTTCGGGAAGCCGCGGCGTACCTCACCACTACGATGTTTTAGACGGCGGCACATGCAACGCATATAAGGCTTCACGATTGTTTTATGGGAGCCATGCGAAGTCGATGTTGTTCAGCGCGGTGCGCAAGCGTCGACGCCCAGACTAATTCTCGAGCAGTGGCGAAGCGTCCTGGCTCGCCTATATCCCTAACCAAACAATGTTCTAAGAGCCTGTTGTGGTTTCCACGAAATGTTCGTAGAACATTTCTGGTTGGGACCGTCTTGCTTTAACGCATGAGGCTTATGCTCTAAGAACATTGTGTTTATGATTAGAACATTCTGGGGGTCTAAGGACACTTCGTAGTAGGAATATAGGAATGCCGGGACGGTCGGTCCCTGCTCAAAATTCTTGCTCACCATCTCTTGGGGTCGCCTGGGGATGTCGTTTACTTGTCCTTTCTAGGTTTCGTGAACCCTCCCTCCTTCCTGCCGTCGCTGTGAGATGTGTCAGACGCTGTGAGGCACCCGGCGCCACCTCGCCCTCCCCGCAGGCGCGAGGCTGTGGCCCGTCTCGGCGAGCGCGTAGGGGAGCATTGCGGCGATCGCCTCGAGGCCAGAGCGTTGAGCAGTGGCTTCCCGTTGCTCCTCCTCCTCCTCCTCCTGCACAGGCATGGGCTCTTTGTGCCGAGCAAAGTCACACGGGCTCGATACTCCTGGAACATATACTGCGCAGCCGTGCGCGTGCGCGTGTGATTTTCTGTGCGCGTTTCTGGGCCTGCCCTCCCCCTTCCCTTCCTGCGTCTTGGCATCGCCCGAGCGCGCGTGTTTTTTGTTAAAAAATGGGCGAGAAACATCTTGCCTGAAGTCGGGCCTGTCACTCTACAGGGGGAATACTTAAAAATTGTAGAATCATAATCTGGGGAGTATTTGTTGTGTATTTTCTGATCACGTTGGATTATGTTTTGAATATGTTTCATTTTTCGTCGAAATCCCCCTGTGGGGGGACACGCCCGACTTAAATCTTGGCTCATCGCGGGAAGAATACGCGCACGAAGCTGAAAAATGCAAGGGGAATAGACGTCCGAGCGACGTCAAGGCGTCCTCCTCCTCCCCATGCCCCTCCTCTGCTTTGGCGTTGCGTGCGTCTGCCCCGCCCGCTGAGCGAGGAAGAAATCGGCCGTCGACTGCACCGTGTCCTCGTTTGCGCCATACCTCCCCGCCACAGGTGCGGCCAGCGATTAGATGGCGTCGGGCCGCGCCGCACTGCCGATGCGTCGGCGATGCGGCTCGAGATGAAGCCCGATGATCTCCATGCCGATGGCGCGATGCGTCGGCGACGTCGCCGATGATCGCCGAAGAATCGCCGACGCGGTGCGGCAACTGCCAAGAGGGCTTGCCAGTGAGCCAGAGAGCTCTGTTCAGAGGGTGTGCGGCTTCGGGCAACATCATCCTCAGTGGGTGTTGCGGGTTGGCCGGGTAAGCAGTTGAAGTGTTGCTACATGAGTTCGATTGGTATCCAGTTCGCTTGAACCCCTATACGTGCGCCTCGGAACATGCCCCATCCGTCCGTGGGCACGAGTCTAGATAGCGTATGGCCGTGCATAATCGCCATTTCACCTCAAGCGGCAAGGCATGCGTTATGCTCTAGCCATGATCCCCGTTTTACTGAAGCAGCCGACTGAAGAAAGAGTTGATTATCGAATCGTACCATGTTTTACTTGCGCGCGTGCGCCTCTGAGTTCATCGGTACCTTCATGCTTGTGTTCACGTTGGGCTGCAACACCATGAGCGGGCAGGTGGTGTGGGGTGGGATCTCCACGGGATGTGTCCTCATGGCCCTCACTTACGCACTGGCCCCGATCTCGGGCGCACACTTCAACCCCGCGGTCACCTTCTCCCTGGGCGTCCTGCGGAGACTGGAGGGCGGGTGGTTCACCGTGGCGCTCTACTGCGCCGCGCAGCTCGCGGCCGGGGTCGCCGCCTCGCTCTGCTGCAGCGCCCTCTTCCTGGGCTGGGTCGAGCTCAGCCCTGCGCCCGGGCACGGGTGGGCGAGCGCCTGTGCCCGCCTCGGCTGCGGCTCGATCCACGGCTCTGGCTGCGGTCGCAGACCGCCGATCCAGCCAAGCAGCGCTGACACAGTTGTTTTTTACAAAGGTAGTGAAACAAAAGACCCAGACCCCGACAGCTGGCGTTTACGAAACGGCCCTGGGCGTGGACTGAACAGCCCTGCCCTGTTCGCTTTCTCCCCTGGGTGTGTTTACGAAGCGGCTTCGCTTGTCGGGGTGCTTATCATGGGGGTGGATTTTCTGGCCTCCAGGTTTAAGTCGGGCACGCCCCTCGACAGGAGGAATATTCAAGAATAGTAGAATATAATATGGTGATGAGAGAGAGAGAGAGAGAGAAGCTGAGTGCAAAAACGCACATGAGCACGAAAAACAGCCTCAGAGGGCATCGCAGTACCGCGTGACGGTTGCGTGCCAGGCTGCGATGGACTGCACTGAATCTTGCCACAGATGCGCAAGGGCCTCCTCACCCCGCGCTGCCCGGACAGCGTGCGCATGTATCTCAGAACACCACGTTTTTCTCGGTCGCCCCCTCCTCCTTCTGAACATTGTTTATCCGTTTAGAATGTGTTTGACTACCTTGGATTTTTCCTCCAAAATCCGCCAGCAGGAGGACATGCCCGACCTAACTCTCTAGGTTAACTCGTTGTCAAGATGCGGTCCTCTCGCCTCCGGAGTCCCACCGCCCCCCCCCCCGGGAGCCTCCCAGGGACCCTCCGCAGGAGTCCGCCTGGGAAGCCCAGGCCGCCCCCCACGGAGGGCCAGGGCAGATTTCTGGCATCGCTCGGACGTGTGCACTTCGGGGAGACAACCATCGTGTGGGGAGGATGGGGTTGGGAGACGTGGGGATACCCTTGCCCGTAGGCGGCCGAAGGTATCGTTCATTGCATCCGGATGCTATTGCTCATACCCTCTATCCTCCCAACCCCTCCCTCCCAACACGATGTTACCAGTGTGAAACATATCCCTATCCCTGTGTTTGGCATCACCTCACCTCGATGCCGACCTGAAGGATTCCCTCAGTTTCTGAGGGCACATCCATAAGATTGTCCTCGCGTTTTGCTCGCCCATCTCAGGGATAGGGATAAGTTCAAGGCTGGTTACAGTGGTTGTTCTCCTTGGCATTTTTTCTCGGCCAGGACCATCGAGGAGCATCTTTGGTTCGCCCTGCGAGGAAATACACGCACGAGGCCGAAAAATGCACAGGGAATGGCCGTCCGAGCGACGGCGAGGCTGTCGTCGGGGGATCACGCCGCATCGCCGATGCAGATGCCTGCGATGCGTAGGGATCCCAGGCCCCGTTTTCTCCATCACCGCGTCGCCAATGCATCGACCATGCGGCGTAATGTTCCGACCCCATCCTGGCCCCATTTCCCTGTGGATTTCGGAGGGCCGAGTCCGAGTCTGGCTGAGTTCGGCTGCGAATCCGAGCCAGAGGATGTTGGACAAAATTCAAGTTTGTGTTTCCAGCACGTTGGAGGTATAGACCTTTGTGGGCCCTGGGAACGGCAGGGTCAATTTTTTTGCAGTTATCAAGCCATTGTTTTTGGAACATAAGAGCAAGAACACACTTGCTCGAATTAGGCAACAGAAACAAAAAGAACGACACCGGGATTGGAACCGGAACCGACAGACAGCGGCGACGGAACCAGGGAAACGACGGCGCCAGAGCCGGCAACAAAAATGCAAAGTGGAGCCAGTGAACAACAACGCCCCGCCGCTTCCAGGCCCACCAGGCCTGAGCCCATGCCTGACGTTGCCCCCGAGGGGCCCCCCGAGCCCCGATCGATGCGCGAGGCCGCCCTGGCCCGAAGCCCGACCAGGGAACGCACTGGACGCCTAGACGCCAGGCCTCCCCAGGACGCGCCCCCACGCCTCCGACGTCCAGAGCTTCGAGGGCCCCCAAGCGTTGCGGTGCCCGCACTGTGTGGTGAGTTCGCGGGGAGTCGGGGTCACCGCACCGTTCTGGGGCTCGGGCCGTTCTTCGGGCGGGGCCGGAATGCTCTCAGAGCGTTCCAGGCCGCGGCGCCCGAGACATCCTCCAGGGCCGCCGGATCTCAGAGGTTCTCGAGTTATCCTCACCCGAGTTTACCCTCGCCCTGGCTTCGTCAGGGCCCTCCGAGGACGTCTCGGGCGACTGGACCCCTCCCACCTCCTGCGGCCCGTGCGGCACCAGAAGCGTCCCGGTCGGGCGGGCCCGTGTTGGCCGCTGGCTCGTCGGGGGCCCGGCCCCAAGAGGGGGGCGTTGACTATGGGGGGAGGTATCCTGGCTGGGGCCATGATATCTTATTTCATGGCTATCGCATGGCGCCTCCATCCATTTCAATGCAGTCCCTTCCCCCCCCACCCCCGGCCGTGCACATGCCTCGGGCCATGATTTGCGTACCCCCCTCTTGGATGCCTCTTGGACGCCCCCGACCTCGGGACCTCGCGTCGGTCGGTCGCCCGCCGCCGCCGTGGTCGTGGTGGTGTTCGCCATCGTCGTCGTGGTCGTCGTCGTGATCGTCGTCGTCTCTGATGAGGAGGGGGAGGAGGTGTTGATGATGCGACGCTCGGCTTCGCTGTCTGGTGCTCGACCCGCGAGGGAAACCCGCGGGGGAGGAGGAGTGGAGAGGGAGAGGCAAGGAGGCAGGAGAGAGGAGGGGGGCAGGAGTGCAGGAGGGAGGCAGCACGCCCCCCCCCCACCCCCCAAGGCGGACGGGCAGGATCGGTCCGTGGCAGTCGTGGTCGTCGTCGTCGGCGTCGGCGTCGTCGTCGTCGTCGCTCGTGATCCTTGTCGCCTCAGGGGATGATTTTGGGGGAGGATGGGGGGAGGGAGAGGCAAGGAGGCAAGGAGGGAGTAAGGAGGCAGGAGTGGGGGGGAGACGGAGCCGCCCCCCCACACCCCCTCCAGGGCGGATTGGAGTGGTGGGATCGGTCGGGGCCGTCGTCGTCGTCGTCGTCGTCGTCGTCGTGATCGCCGTCGTCTCCTATGAGGAGGGGAGGGGGAGGATGACAAGCTAGGTGCGCTCGCGTCATATCTGACGTCCTGCCCCTCCCTCCCATCCCTTACCATGGGGTAGATATCCTCTCTATTCGCACAGTCGGATGTCGAGCAGGGCAATGATCGCGAGAGGGTCCGTCATGCATGGTAGAGCACGGCATGGCATGGCGTATCAGAGCACGGCAGAACGTAGCATGCCATAGCATGACATGGCATTGCGCAGTGAAGCAACATGGGCAAAGCATTGCAACGCAAAGTATGGCATCGCACAGCGGCGCAGAACACAACACCGCACAGCATGTCATGGCATGGCGCTGGGCTCCTTGGAGGGTAAGTGGATCGTCTTCGAGAGGTCTGGGCCAGTCTGAAGTCGTGGCTCCATGTCTAGCTCCTTGGGCTCCCCGAACAGCTCCACACAAGGCGGGGCTGATGGAGAGCACCCGCTGGCTCTGCGTTCAACATCGCCTTCTCGAAGCAGAGACGGGGCTCTCGCTTGATACTTCCTGAAAATAACGACGCCCCAAAGTGGGGGGGCTTCTGCGGCCCAAGAAGTCAACAAATCGACACCGAATGTGCAATCACTTCCGATGGCTTTTTCGAGGAAGGGGGGGGGGCGGTCATTTTTTAGATTTTTGGGCCTGTTCGGAAAGACCGAAAACGCCCGCGCTGCAGCAGGATCACGATTTGGAGCAACCAGAGGCGCAGCAATGGGGCCAGCGCTTCAGCGGGAGCAAATGAAAACAACAAAGAAACGGAAATTCATGTCCCGGGAATCTTGTGTGTTAAAAACAGTACGCGGAGGGGGCCGGACATCTTCCAGACGTCATCAGGGGAGAGGAGAGTAGCGTTCATATGTGTATATGTGGTGGAGGAGGAAGAGGAGGAGCAGGAGGAGGAGCAGGAGGACGCGGAGGAAAAAGGGGAGAAGGGAGGGGGAGGAGGAGAGGGAGGAAGAGGAGGAGGAGGAGGAGGAGGACCAGGAAGAGGAGGGAGGGAGATGCAAGGAGGCAGGAGGGGAGGAGGGAGGCATGCGGGGAGGAAGGCTGACCTCGCCGAGGGGAGCCTTTGCCCCTCCGCGCCCAACGCACACACACACACACATACAGCGACGGGGGGGGGATCGATCGGGAGCCGGGCCCGCACGTCCGAGGCGCCTGCGAGGCGCTCTACACCTGCATGCTCTGCTTCGTAGGATGCCTTTTCTGTCACCACTTTCGTCGCTACCCTCATTGTCATATGTACACTTCATGGCCGTCGTCGTCATCGTCATTGGCACCCTTGTCTTCGTCGTCATCTCATGTCATCGTGACCGTCACCACTGGTGGCCCCGAGGCGTACGCATCAGCGTCGTCATCATCGTCGTGGAGGGTTTCCAGCATTGCCCTTTTTGGTAGAATGTTGGTCGGGCTTCGTGGCCACATTGGGTGTTGAACGAGGCCCCCTGGTGTCTTTATACCGACCGGAAGCCTTCACCTTTTGATGTTCCTCTGTTCTTGCTACTGCGCAGAACGAGGATAAGTATACATCGTTAGTGTCATTGCGCTGGCAATACCAATGACACATGCCTCACTGCTGGCAGACATACGCAAGCAGAGCACGCACACGTGCATGCAAGGCGATGTGAATGTTGCAGGCAATGGACGTGCCGCTCATGACTCCGATTGGCTCATGGCCGTCCCCCTTCTTCTCTTTGTCGTTTCTTCTCTGCTCCTTGGCCGTGCGAACGCTGTTGCTTTAGGCGGCTCATCTGTGTTGGCCCAATAGGAACCGAGAGTCGTTGCCGCATAGCATTGCCATGCAACGCAACAGCAATGCCATCCCAAAGTGAGATCGGACCGAACTGTATCCTACCCGTGTGCAAACGAACCGGGTTTCATCGAGACGCAGGGCAATAAGGCGTGCTTGAATGTTTCTACATACTTAGACGGGCTTGTTGCATCAGTATTATCATTATTGTCGTCATCGTCTACCGTAGCCAGTTTGGTCAACAACAGTCGGTTTAAGCAGGGACAGCGTGGTAGCGCCTGACGTCTGAGCACCACTGCGTCGAACATTTGCCATGGCATTCCAAAGCTGCTTTCGCGAGATTCTGCCAACGCAGCCCAGTCGAGCAGTTGGCTTATGGCTGAAACATGTCTTTTTGTCAAAGCCGTTATTGTTTCGCCCAGGGTTTCATATCATTTGCAAATCGGAGTTGCAGAGGAAAGCTGTGGATGCCATACTGCAGGAGCCGCTGCACCCCGAGCTGATTCACAAGCATGCGTGTCATCTTGTTGGCGTGAAGACTCGCGTGGGATTTGTAGGGGTGGAGGAAATCTTGGTCGAGACCTCTATCGAAGAGTCTCGCATTTCGTATGCCTTTTCTGGCGGACTCGCGTCCATGCCTGTCCGAAACCATGTCGGACATGTTCTATTCGAAAAGAAGGGGCAGGAACTCACAGAGATGATATGGAAGATGAACTACGACACATTTGCAGTTCCCGGCTCTGCTGTTGATTTGATGTTCCGAGGGACGATCCCAATTTTCGTTGCCCGGGTCAAGGAGGCTTGTGCCGCCGAGTAGATCGGGATCGCTTGCGATAATTTGCTTCAAACAGATCTTGAAATGGCAGGTTCGGCGGAATACCCATCCACATTGGTTGACGATGAGCTCGGCTACACATCTAGAGGGAGCCTGTATTCTTCAAATAGTGCTTGCACTTCGGGTTTCTCACTTGTCTTCTAAAGGGAAAACTGCCTGGCTGGTTGCCCGGCTGGCTCCTCGCCGCCCGTCGCCGCCGCCCTTCTGGGCCTGGCTGGCGGTCCGGCCAGCTCGTCGCCGCCCGTTGCCGCCCGTCGCCGCGGGCCCGCCTGTGCTCGGGTGGCGGTCTGGCCGGCGGCTCGTCGCCGCCGCCCGTCGCCACCGAAGTTTGGTTGCAAGTTCGGCTCTGCGTTGATCTCGTACGCTCTCTTGTCTCAAAGAGTGTCAGGATCTGCCTACCCCCCCCCCCCGGACTTCACTGGTCACCTTCGCGTACTGCGATTTACGTACGATTCTGCTCCATCGTCCATCCGAAGTCATACCATCCCAGCCACGGCGGAGCTCGGTCCCCCCCCCCGAACCTCCATGGAAAAATACTACGCGCGCACATTCGCACATTCGTTTATCAAAAATCAGCAGTTTTCCCAAAACCCGTGCAAAAGACAGGACGAAGTGCAAACGCGCGCGTCGTCGCGCGCGCATCCCGAAATCTTTCAAAAACCGTAGGTTTCGTGAGGGTTTCAAAATCGAGTGTACACCTATAATCAACACAAGGTTTTGCAACATCCGTTCTTATTAAAACAAAAAACTGCGCTCGCGGTCTTGCGGAGTTTTTCAGAAAACCATAGGTTTTTCCAAGCTATTCATCAAATTCTGGCAAACGGGCCTCTCGCGCCGCATGTCGAACTCATTCGAACGCCCTTGCGCGCCGCGTGCGGGGGGGGGGGGGCGCGATCCGTTTCAAATAATTCCATTCCGCGCCTGCCACTCGCGCGCGTCGGGCGCGCGCGCATGTCGAACTCCTTCAAAAAAATTGTTTCATCGCCGACGCGAGGGCATCGTCATCGTTATCGGCGGGCGTGATCAATATCGGCGCCGTCATTGGCCTTGCCTTCGTCATCGCCACCATCCTCACAATCATCGCTACTTTCTTTATCGTGTCTATCGTTGTCGGCGTCGCTATGATACCGCGCCCGCCCAAGCCACCGACTCGCACTGAAGTGCCTGTTGGGAATTGTCTCGCGGTCAGCGACGCCGCGGCCGCGTCGGCCGCACCAAACTAGCTGGCCGTTGTGCGCGCGAGCATGCGCGGGTTAGCGCGGCCGCAGAGATGCACCAGCCAACGCCAAGCACTCATCGCAATCTCCGCCGCATGGGTTTTGCAAACCAAGTTGTGGGTTGATGGCAAAATGCTTGCAAAAATATGGAAGCTGTCAATTCATTTGTCAAAATCAATTTCACCACATAGATTGCGCCGCGTAGCTTAGATTCCACCACGTTAATTGCACCGCGTGGGTTGCACAACATATTGCATCACATAGATTGCACCACATAAGCTGCGCTACATAGATTACACCACAAAGTTTGCACCACATAGATGGCACCAGAAAAGTGGCACCACGCAGCTTACACCACATAGATTACACCACAGAGCTTAAAACATGTACTTTGCACCACATAGATTTGTATTGCACCATGTTGTATGCTAGAACACACTGTCTGGGGCCCGCGCTGGCTGACATTATTCGGCCAGCTGTCTAGCGGCCTCATGACCAATGCCCCATTGCATCCGGCTCAGTGATCTTTGCTCTGCACGTTGTGACTGGTCAGGCATCAAGGACAGTGCTGCGGGCGTTGAAGCTACGGCAGACGTTTCGCGTATCCCCACTAGCCCATCCAGAACCGATCCCCTGGTGGTTTGATATAGTCATGGAGCGCGGGAGCATGCAGTGGATCAAAAGGGTTATCTGTCAAGCCGAAATTCGGGGTCAGCCTGTGAAGAAGACCCAGGAGTCAACCATGAAGGCCGTCGGGTACATTCCGACCTGGGGGCCTTCCAAAACAATTCGCGGTAATATCTGGCCGCTGTCGAGGCCTGTTGGGAGGCCTGTGGGCACTTGGGCATCCCATGGGCCCCTCTCCGAGGCCTTGGCGGCCCTCTTGGGGTCCTCTTGAAGGCCATCGGTCCAAAAGGGGCGGCGCCGAGTCGCACCGCCCCTCGGAGCCCGAAGACATATCTTTTGGAGCCCTCTTGTCTCGAGCCACCCGCGGGCGCTCGCGGGGCCGTCTTGGAGTCGTTCTGGCTCCTCTGGGGGCTCTATTTCTTGGCGCCATCCTGAGGCCCCAGAAGCCCAGCGGAATCGAAGAGACGACGAAACGGAGTTCGTTGAAAGGCCGAGGGTGTTTGCAGGACGCTGGCATCTTGGAGTGGTCCTCGGGAGGCTCGCTGAGTCACTTGGATGCACCCTGGGGGCATATTGGTGGCATGTTGGAAGTTATCTTGGATTAGATTGTGCCACCTTGGAATTCATGTTGAGCTATTTGTAGCCCCCCAGAGGCCAAAATCCTTCCAAAAAGCATTCGGGAAATGTATGATTGCTGCCCTCTCGCCTTTTCGCCGCCGAACGGCTCTTGAGGCTTCAAGATGACCCTCCGAACGGCCAAGGACGTGCCCAGGACGGCCCTATAGGCCCTCACGCGAGGCTCACAAGAGCGCCCCAAGAGAGCCCCAGGCGCTCCACACCTCGAGAAAGTTCCCAGGCACCACCGTCCCTGTCGCCAGAACGGCCCCAAGAGGCTCCCACGAGGCCCAGGCAGGCCTCTGAGAAGCGGCCCCCCCCAGGGGCCCCCATGGGGCCCCCCGAGAGGACCCCGCGAGGCCCTCGGACGCCCCTCCCCAAGAGGCCCCCAGGATGGCATCAAGAGAGCTTCTTTTTCCGCTGTGTGGCAAAATGGGGAAATCTTCCAACCTCCTCCTCCTCCTCCTCCTCCTCCTCCTCCTCCTCCTCCTCCTCCTGCTCCCTGCTCCCTCCTCCCTCCTCCCTCCTCAAACCTTTAGCGGACGCGGAAGAATCGAACAACAAAAAGCGGCATCAAGCATCAGTTTGTGGCGGTCCGCGCGCATTTCGTGGATCGGCGTTGGGCCCTCTTGTTACAGCACCTCCGGCGCCGCCCTTGGCGCGCTCCGCGCGCCAGGAAAGGGGCTTCTGGCGCAGTTCCAAGAAATCCGCGCGGAGCTCCGAAAGTCTATGTCTACGCCGTTGTATATTCCTGTGGGGTAGGGGAAGGGGTAAATCTCTATCCGAGACGGAAGAAGGGGGGTGGAAGAGGAGACGCGCTATGCCCCCTAAGCCCAGAGGGCTGGTGGCATTCGCCCATCTCGGAAACTTCAGCTGGGACGCGAAACTATTTGATTGGACCTGTGCAAACCTTGGCGGAGGCGCCCTCTTTACTGCCATATTTCAGAGGCTGTGTCTTCACTGCCGCTTGTAGTCTGTAGCTGCAGCGCCTCGCCGCCACTCCTAGAGAGCGCGGCGGACTCTAGCGAAAAACGTCAGCATCGTCATCATCACGCTCCTGTGGGAGAAATGTTTTTGCCCCGTCAGCCCCTCCCGGTGCTGTCCGGGCGATGTGCTCCCAGCAGTCCATGACCTCGGCGAGGGTCCGTCCCAGCGAGTGGGGCAGATTCCGCTGCGGGGGGCAGGCAGCCCGGCTCGGCGGCCCGTGCCTTGGCGCCGCGTGGAGCAAGACCGGCCCCCAGTTCTCAACGTGGCTGCCAGCGAGGCCAACGCAGACCGGCAATTCTACGGCGTCGCCATCGGCCTCGCGGTCATCGCGGGCACCTACGGCGCTGGCGCCATCTCAGGGGCATGCTTGAACCCCGCCTTGGTGACCTATTCGGGAAGCTGGCGCCGCTCCGCCCTCCTCGGCCCGTGGAGGCTTTGAGCCGTGTGACGCCTGGAAGGCGGCTGTGGAGATCGTCAGTGGCTTCGGTTTTGTTACGCCACGCTTGTTCGCGGCCTGCCTGGCGAGGGCGCGCAACCACCACGCTCGTCTGTTGCGGTGCGCTTCCCCTCTCTCTTTCCCTGCCCTGCTCGGGCTGCCCGTCTCTCTCCCTTCTGTCCCGAGTCCGGTTCGATTTCCCCCTCCCGTCTTCCTTCTCCATTCGGCTACACGTAAGAGTAATTGTTCGCCTCGGTGACCCTTGGTGCGGGCCCAATGGAGCCCCCCGATCGCGGTAGCAGCAGCGTGCGCGCCTGGCGGTGTCCCCAAAGGGCCCCCCTTGGCCGCGCACGAAAGGTCACTCTTGCCCAAGGTCACGATTGCGTGTAGTCGAACATGTGCCTGAATATGCTTCACACATAAAGCCAAAGCCGTGAAAACACGATGGCTCACCTCCAGGTCAACGAAGGGAATAAGGGAGAGGCCTGGTTGCGATGCGCGCGGGTTGGCAATATCTCTGTGCCGTATGCTGACATGCAGGCCAGCGCGGGAGAGGGTCATTGAATAGTAAACCCGACGTGAGTCAAGATCAAGGTTGGCGGGAAATTCATGAGGTGAAAGGCGAGCAGTAAAAGAAGCGAACGAGTGGACAATCAATCACGCAAGGATGTGCACAAGCAGTCGTACAATCAGTCACACGATCAAGCAAGCATAGACCATGGAAGCAAGCCCACAAGCAAGCACACAATCCATCTATCAATCAGTCAAGCACGCACTCACACAAACAAGTGGCAATCAAGCACACAAACATGCACAATATAAAGAAGCTATCGCAGCAGACAAAGTGTGGAAAATGAGCAACGCAAGGACAGAAAGGAAAGCAAGTAAGGCAAATAAGCAACACAAGCAAAGCATACAAAGCAAGCAATTCAATCAAGTCAATACGCTTTCATATTCCTAATTGCGGAAACAAGCACGCGAGCAAGCACGCAAGCAGTAAGGCCCATGCAAGCGAGCGCGCAAGCAGGCTTTCAAGCACACAAGCAAGCAAGCCTGCGTACACGCACGCAAGAGGTCGATGTGGCTGAAAGTTTCTCGTAGGCTTCGGGTGTGGATTCGGGATCGGAGCCGAAAGCGAGCAAGCACAGAGATGACCCAGCTTGGGATACTGAATTAGAGGTTCGTTTGTGCGAAGTCGGATTCGGAATCTCATCGATACGAAATTGCAATGCGATCACATTGAATTGATAGCCCTGGTGGGCGCCTCCATCTGCCCGCCGAGAGCGGATTCCAATCGTTGTTGAAGTACGTTGGCAAGCCGATAATCGATGCAGCAATTGCCAGCAGATGGTCAACGAAGCACCTGCCTCACAAAGCTTTGTTTACCGTTAGTTACAGTGGACGATATAGTTGAGACCAAACTCCTTTGCGCGTGACAGAAATTGCTGTAACACGCGTGTCGGACTGTCGAATAAAATGAAGGCGCGTTAGGCTGACATTCCAAAGACAGTGGCGCTTACAATTTGAAGAGCGAAGCCTAGAAACTATCCGGCAATTGACGTCCCGGAACTGACTGTATTGAAGAGTCCATATTTGGGCTTGATCGTTTGGCCTTGGTTGTCAAGTTGTTTGTGTGTTGGCGGCGGTTGACCGCAGGTTCTGGTAATATCGCCCCTTGAATGAAGACCCATGTGGTGGTCAGGTGACATGGTCCCGCTTCGATGTGTTCCCATCCGATCGAGTCCTGTTCGATACCCGCCCACCCGACAGATCCCGACAAATGGCAGCTGCACCCAACAGGGCCCCACCTGATAGTCCGACCCCACAGGGTCCAAACCGTAGGCTCCCACTTCAAGGATGACGTACTCGCTATTATTTGAGTTTGCATCATGTTTAGCTTCTCCCAACCATATGTTTGAAATTATTTTGCTTCGAGCGATCCCCACCGAAACCTTCGGCGTTTGTTCCCGAGGCTGGTACTGTTTGTTACTGTGGCCAGCTTGATTTCGGCGCGCATGTCGCGATCACAACGACGCCGTTATTCGGTCGTTGTTGCATTCGACTTTACATATCACGTTACGATCGATTATGTTATGTTCCATCCGCATATGAGCCATTCCTGTGGCCAGCCTTACCTAGGCTCGCGTGTTGCGTGTGATAGGGCGCCGTTATTCGGTCGTTGCTGTTTTCATTCGGCCGCCTGCGATTATGTTATTTGCATGTACGTTCTACTCTGTGATAATGTATTACGCTACGTTATGTTACCGGCTGGCCTTTCGTCGTGACGCGTGTCACGTTCGTTACGTCTTTCAATCGGTCGTTGTTCGGCTTCTTGTTTTTGTGGCCAGCCTGGCCGCGGCGCGCAAGTCGCGTTCGATCGGGCACCGCCAATCGGTCGTTGATGTGTTTGTGTCTCCTATGCTCAGCACTGCATGACTGCAGAAGTATTGAATGTTTGTTTTGGGTCATGTCATACCCTGGTTCCTTCGACCAATTGTTGGTATACTCTATCCTGCTATGCTGTGTTACGATAAACCGCATTCTTTCATCCAGTCGTATACAGTCTAGTTATGATGTGCTCTGCCTGCTTGTGCTCGGGAAGTTTAGCCCTTAGTTCATAATGAGCAGTCTCTTCGTCAGTAGTTTGACATTGCGCTCAAAGTTGCATGCCCATGGACTGTTTCTTCAGTGTTCTGGGTTCTTGCATTGCGTTCGTTGCTCGCATATACGATCCCCTAGCCAAGTGTAAACAGTATATGGGATGACACTATGGCATTGCACTCCTACGCATGTTTTCCATTGACTGTTCCAGTACTCTGGCAGTGCACTAGTATCGTGGTATTGCATTCCAGGAATAATCTCTCTGCAAGTATTTGCCACACTTCCGCGAGGTTGCAGTCTACTACTTGTGTGGTGCATTATGGTGTGTAGTTGTTTGTGTAAATGTATGCGGCATGTGATGGTCAAATATAGTGTCCGTTGCACGTTGCCAAGACATGTTCGATACTGGTGGTGATACCGAGTATGCTCTGAAATACAAGTTGCAGCTATTTCGTTGCGGTGTATTGTGACAGGCTCGTTTATGCGATGGCAGCATTTCTAGATTATGACATGCCAAAATCGTTTGTAATATAGTCGTCGCCGTAGTGGTAGCAGTAGTAGAACAGCTATGGTATGGTATCATCTGTTCTGGTATGCTCTACTACGCCGTGTCCCGCAATGTCACAGCTTGATGTGTCGTGATATCGTGCTGCGGTATGGCATGATGCGGTGTTCCATGGTCGGTGTTGCGTTGTTCGGCTACGTGATGTTGCGGTATGGTTTGCCATGTATTCTATATTGTGCACGTGCCTGTTGTGGCACAACAAGCTACATTCAACTACGTTCGCGTTTTCTGTGCTAGTATACGCATTGTCGGTTCGACGCCAGTAGTCGAACGCGTGTTGTATGGTATGGTATGTATGTTATATTGTGTCATGGTAGTCAACGCTTCGCCACAACATGATGCGTTATGGTACGGTGTGGTGTGTAGTGTTGTGGTATGATTTGGAACGGTCTCATACAGTATGCCATGTTGCGCAGTATGCTGGTCTGGTCTGGTATGTTGTGGTACCGTGTTTCGTTATATAATGCTTTAGTATGTTCGTCGTCGGTACGAGTATACATTAGGGTTTTCTGTGTATCCTACCGTATGTTCGTAGCCGTAGCGGCATTAACAGTAGCTCAAATATGTGTTGGTATACGTGTTGGTGTGGTGTGTTGTGTTCGGCCATCGTGAATGATGTTCTGATGCAGTCCACCATAGCATTAATTGATATAGTATGGGATGTGGGTTGTGATGGTACGGTGTGTTACCTTGCGGTGCCATGGTATGCTATACAATGGTATGGTATGGTATGGCAGTGTGTGTTATGATGTGATCTGGCCATTATATTGCGGCATGTGACGCGTTGCTATGTTGCGCTTTGTTGTGCCATATTGTGGTTGGCCTGATGTATGTGCCCGTTGCTGGTGTTCTTGATGCGGAATCTTCACGTTTCTGTGTTCATGCGACGTGACGCTTGGACGCCGTGACGCCGTGACGCCGTGACGCCTTCACCTCGGGGCTGTCTGGTATGCAGGGCGATGTTCAGGGACCAGTTGGAAGGATGTTGTGGGGCCTTGCGCCCGCGGTACGGCGTCGTAATTCGTCGAGGATGCGTGGCGGAATGCTCAGGCATCACCAGGATCCTGCGGAGTCTGGCACCCGCAGTATGCAGGTTGGGCAGACGGGAGTTCTTTTCTTAAGATCCAACAGCTCCATCCTGTCGTGTGAGGAAATACCGATTTGTACAGGACGCGATGCCACACCAGTTGAAACACACGTCGACTATGGGCCCTGTTCCGAAACAAGAACTCGAGAGGCCGAAGGGGAGGAGGAGGCCGACGGCGACGAGGCCGAGCGGGAGGGAGGATGGAGGAGGAGGAGGAAGAGGAGGAGGAGGAGGAACGAGGAGGAACGAGGAGGGGGTGGACCGAGGAGCAGGAGGAACTGTTCCCCAAAGATGGGCTCCCCTGGCGATTTCAGCTGCCATCGCAGAGAGCTGGGCTTTGGGGGAGGCGTGTGGCTCGACTCCGCCTTGTGCGAGCCCGAGGCCCTCAGAGGGCAGGGGCTCCCGCGGACTTTTTGCTTGTCGTGACTTCATGCTCGCTGGAGCGTCCACTGTTCAAGCTCGAGCGAGACAAATACCTGTCGACCGTTTCAAACGCGCGCGTTGTTCCAAGCCGTTCCAAAGGTTTCGGAATGATTTGCGCGTCCAGGATGTGGGCCGCCCTAGACGCCGCCCTAGCGAGTCCGCCTGTCTTGCCATGTCTCTCTGCATTTCTCTCTCTCTTTCTCTCTCCCCCCCTCTTTCTTTCTCTCGGTGTATCTGTCTCTCTCTCTCTCTCTCTCTATATATATATATATATGTCTATCTCTCGTCGTTATGTCTGTCTGTCTGTCTCTTTCTCTCTCTCTCTCTCTCTTTCTCTCTCTCACTTTCTCTCTCTCTCTCTCTCTCTCTCTCTCTCTCTCTCTCTCTATGTATATATATATATTTATTGCATGCAACTGTATATATACACACATGCGTGTATGCATACGGGCGTGTGTATTTGATGTGTAAGCATTTCTTATGCTCCACACATATGTATAAATATATATATATATATACAGATAGATGGAAGTGTACCAACCGATTCGCTATGCAGCTCAGGTCCTCGTCGATCTGTTTCGTGCCGCTCTCTGTGCCAGTTTCGTTCTGGATCCAGTGGCGATGCGCCTCCGGGGCGCGAGCGACATCAATCTTTCAGATTCCATTAGTCTGAGCTTCCCGCTTATTTGTTGCTCGTGATTATTCCTTGCAATTGGTTGCGATTTCGAAGCCCCCGCCTGCAGCGAACAAAAAGACCGTCGCCAGGCGATCGCTATAGATCTTGGGGGCTTGCGCTGCGACTGGTGCATTCCCTACACGCTGGCCGAGCTTGCAGGAGTTGCTGTGCAGGGGGCGGAGGCCTGCGAGGAAGAGGGCACACGTGGATGGGCAGGGGCAGGAGCAGAGCGGTGGAGGGATGAGGGTGAGGATGAAAAGCAGCAGGAGCAGGAGCAGGAGGGCAACGACGGTGTCAGAAAGGGAGGAGGAGCAGGAGATGAGCCAGGAGAGGGGGGGAAGAGGATCAGTGTGATATTGAGGGGGAGCACAAGGACAAGGGAGGAGGAGGAGGAGGAGGAGGAGGAGGAGGAGGAGGAGGAGGAGGAGGAGGAGGAGGAGGAGGAGGAGGTGGTGGGGGAAGAGAGGCGGCGGAGGGGACAAAGGGTAGAGGAAGTATGGGATGCATTGAGCAGAAGGGGGAGGAGGAGCAGGAGGAGGAGGAGGAGCGAATTGGACGAGAAAGAGGTGATCAGTGGAAGGAGGAGGGGCAGGAAGAGGAAGGGAAGAGGAGGCAACGGAGGATGGGGAGACAGACGGATGGATGGATGGATGGAAGCGCCCCCAAATAAGCTAGCATGTGGAAACCTAGGCCGGCCTCGGCGGCAAAGAGAGGAAGAGCAGGAGAGGGGGGAGGGGAGGATCAGATCGACTCAGCAGAGAGGAACGTCGAGAATCTCAGCGCCGCCTGGGACCCCTTCGTAGGGGCTGTAAGGTCGGTGCCCGATGCTCAGAGAACAATTTGGCAGCATGTATATGCTGCCCTGCCCGGCGGCGACGCAACCACCTAGGCCCCGACCAACCGATTGGGCCGGTGATTCACCAGGTGTGAGACCCCGTGGTAGCAGCCTCCTCCTCCTCCTCCTCCTCCTCCTCCTCCTCCTCCTCCTCCTCCTCCTCCTCCTCCTCCTCCTCCTCCCCCTCCCCCCCCCCCTCCCCCTCCCCCTAAGGAGACCCCCACCCCACCCCGTCCATTCCCCCCCATACTTCTTGTGCCTCCCACCATCGTCGTTGCGGCGGCGGCGGCTGCGCCCTCGGACGCCGTGCCGTGCAGGCCACGGGCAGGGGGGAAGATTCGGAGAACATTGCACGGGCCCCGGCCGCTCTGGGAGGCCTGGCCGCCTCGAGGCCTCTGGGCTGCAGGGCGGGCCCTCCTCCTCCTCCTCCTCCTCCTCCTCCTCCTCCTCCTCCTCCTCCTCCTTCTTGCAGTGCTGGATGCAAGCGTGACAGGCCTTCGAGAGCGAGGACGGAAGGCCAGGGAGCAGGCCTGCAGAGGAGGGCGGATGGGGCACGACGAGGGGGCGGGTGATGGCAAGACAAGAAAGCGCCCGGGCCCAGCCCTTGCTTGAGTGACGCGGTCGGGCTGTGTGTCGCATCAGGAAGTGGGCGGGGCGAGGGCGACGGGCAACGAGAGAGAACATGCGACGAGCCCTGCAAGCAAGAACCTGGTTCGTAGAGGGGCATCCACGAAGGGGCCCTCGACAGCAGAAATGGTGGCTGATAGCTTGGAAACGCCTGCAGGTCTTGCTGGGGTTGTGGAGGACGGTCAATGGAGAAGAAGCGTGTTGCCAAATAATTCCCAGATGTCTAGAACATGCATTAAACTTGTTTTCACACATAAAAGCATGTTTAAATCATGTACAGGACACTTTCCCGACACTGTAAACAAATATTTAATTCGATGATCGGACTGTTAGGGTGTCCATTGTCGTGGCGTCCACAATTCTAGGGAAAGAGGTCGGAAAAATATTACAGCAGAGTATCCTTTGGACCGCCTAGCGAACCAGTTGGCCCAGGCTGTCTGCTCCTCCAAGGTTGCATGCCCTATCCAGAACGATGTCATATGAGTCCTTCAAGGGGGCGAGGAGGGAGAAGGGATGATCGAGGAGGGCGCAGAGGGAAGGGAGGAGAGAGGGAGGAGCATGAGAGTGCAATCATGGGGCAGGGGCTCCCGCGACCCTGCCCTGCGCCTCCTCCCTCTCCCTCCTCCTCCTCCTCCTCCTCCTCCTCCTCCTCCTCCCTCCTCCTCCTCCTCCTCCTCCTCCTCTCTCCTCCTCCTCCTCCTCCTCCTCCTCCCTCCTCCTCCTCCTCCTCCTCCCCCATGCGCCCCTCTGGCCACGGGGCGCGCCCCCCCCCCCGCGCCCCCGAAGCCTGTCGCCGTCGCCGCCGTCGTCTTCGACGGCGACGTCGGCGCCGGCCGCGCCGACGACCGGGGCGCCCCCCGGCCGCCCACGGCGCAGGAGCCGCGGCGGCCACCTGCCTCTTCGCCGCGCTGCGGCCCGAGGAGCTGGAGGGCGCGGCGGGCCGCCGCCGCCGCCGCGCCCCCGCGCATGCGCCTCTCCATGCGCTCGGGCGCCAGGGCCCCCGTCGGGAGGGGCCCTCGGCGCGGGCCCCCCCGGGGTGGGCCCTCGGAGCGCCCCCGGAGGCGCTGGGAGGTCCTCGGAGGCCACCGGAGGCCATCGGAAGGCGCTCGTGGAGGGCCTTCGGAGGCCTCGGAGGCCCTCGGGAGGCGCTTGGAGGCGCTCGGATGCGCCTGGAGGCGCATGGAGGCACTCGGAGGCCCTCGGCCATCGGGAGGCGTTCAGAGGCCGGGGGTGAAGCTGGAGAGGGAGGAGGACCAGTAGGAGCATTCGTGGGCTATTCGTGGTCTACGTCATGGGGCCGTTTCGCCAAAAAGGGGCCCAAACAGCGGCGGCCAGGAAGTGCCCCAGCCCTTCTCGCATTGCTGGTGTACTCGGCGCTGGCCCCTCGCATCCGCGGTCCCCGCACTGCAGTTGAGAAAGGGGGTACTTCCCCCCACAGATGCGGGTCCCCCCACAGATGCGGGCCCGCGGTACAGCAATCCTGCAGTGCACGCCTGCGCCATTCTCTCAGGAGCTGATCGCATCGCTGTAGCTGCTGCCACGGCCTGCCGTCTCTCACAAGCCCCCATTGGCAGCAGAGTGCTTTCGGCCACGCGCTGAGGGAAGGGAAGGGGAGGGGGGAAGGCTGCTTAGAAGCACCCCTGCTTCTTAGAAGGCGCGGGCCTCGTCTGTAGATGTGAGGCCGGCGCCTTCTAAGAATCAGCCTCCTTCTAAGAAGCCTTCCCCCCTCTCCCTACCCGCCTGTGCGCGCCGCCAATGCTTCTGCTACAGCCTGTCTGCTCGCACGACCTCAGCATTGCAGCTGCTGGCGGTCCCTGCCTCGACCTTGTCTCTCTCTCTCTCTCGTGACCGCGTTCTCTCGCCGGTGCGCTCCTTGAGGCTTCTTCTTCTCTCGAATTGGTCCCTGCGATGTAGCTAGTCGCGTCTGCTGTGACCTCCCCATCTCACATCTCGCTGCAGAAGCGCCTCAGTGTTGGAATCACGCAAATTCAAAACAGAGCACTCACGACATCAAAACATAATCCGTGCGCGCGGGAGGGGCTATCGCAGTACCTGGAGCGCTCACAATTTGGATTGGAAAACCGCATGGCCGCGCCCCATCTCGCTCCCCCGTTGAAGAAGCCGTCCCAGCACGGTAGTGGATGACGTGGGTCTCTGGTTTGTTCCGTACGTGTTGCCAGCGTCGTTGTTGTTGATGGACGTGCTTCGGTGTTGGCGTAGCTAGGTCGTCGTTGTCGTAGCTGCTGACGCTGGGCTCCGCAGATTTTCACTCTGTTGCCCGTCCATGCTCGGCGCTGTACGTCCCCCCCAGAGCTGCTGGAGACTGCCTCGGAGCGTGCACAGGGTGCGAACGCCTGACGACAAGAGTTCGAACTGGAGGGTGCAGTCGGAGATCGCGAGGTGGTGGTGCAAGAGCGGCTTCTTTGGAGCTCCCTATGAGGCCGCGGAGTAGCGGTGGCGCCATGCGGACCCTGCAATTTGAGCCTGGGGTGTGCCGACATGAGGCGCTGTTGCAATGCGGGCCTTGCCACCGGGGCTTTTGCTGGAGCTCTCCATGGTGCCACGAAGCGTCTGAGTGGTGTGCCGAAATGAGGCTGCGGCGCCATGCGGACCTTGTAACGTGGGCTTACTTGGAGCCCTATAGGGCCACGAAACGTGTGAGTTGCGTGTTGAAGTGATATGGTGACACCATGCGGACCCTGGAATGATGGCCTTAATTGGAGCCCCATATAGAGCCACGGAGCGTTTGCCGAGGGGTGTGCCGACGTGAGGCGGTAGCGTCTTGCAGACCTTGGAATTGGGGCACAATAGGAGCTCCCTTCGGGGCCACCACACGTGTCAGGGCGTTTTGAAATAAGACGGCGGCGCCACGTGGACCCTGCCACTGGGGCCCCCTGTAGAGTTTCCCATGGTGCCACAAACCGTGTGAAGAGTGTGCCGAAATGAGGCTGTGGCGCCATGTCGACTCCGGAAGTTGGGCCTTTGTTGGAGCTCACCATAGGGCCGCGAACCGCGTGAATGGTGTGCCAAAGTGAGGTGGTGGCGCCGTGCGGACCCTGTCACTGCGTCCCTCGGTGGAGCTCTCTATGGTGCCACGAACCGGGTGAGGGGTGTGTCCAAGCAGAGACATACGGAGAGCAGAGGCAAGGAGGGAGGAGCAGGAGGAGGAGCAGGAGGAGGAGGGCGAGCAGTTGTTGTGAAGGGGGGCGCGGCGCGGCGGATTCAAAATGAGGACCCAAATCCACAGGGATTTGGGGAAACTTGAGAAGAAGACGCGTGAGTGCAAGTCAGGACTGTACATTGGCAGCAAGCCCCACTTGGAGGTTCGCCTTTTTTCGTTGATTGCCAGCTTGCAACACAAGGCAAGTAAAGTCGACGCTCAAGTATCCTCGGCTACCACGTTTACACCCAGACAACAGGATGTTCCAGAAGGTCCGATGCCTGCTCAAACTAAGCAGGATCACGCAATTTGGAGGCGACGTCACGGCAATGCATCAAAGTGAAGAAAGTTGCGCAGCAAATGCGTTCCACCCGTTGCGACAGTACATGGTGTCATAGTTACAGTCGGGTCGCACATTTGCAGTAATTGCATCGTCGTCGGTGTGTCAATCAGGTGGCAGAGGACGAGGACTTGCCAGAGCCAGGTATCAAGGCGAAGTTTCTCTCCGAGCTTGTGGGCACGTACTTCCTCGTGCTGACGGCATCCCCTTCTATTCGTGTTGCGACGATTGCCGTTTCGTGTTGTGCCATGACGTGCAGAGTTTGTGGTGCGCGTTAAGGTGCAACAGGTGTGGTTGATGAGGACGCGAGCGCCAGCAGGACGGCTTGAAGGGGTACCGAAGATTGACATTTGCCCAGGGAGGCCAGCGGGAGGCATCATACCGTCATACCTCATACACATGGTGCATTTCTAAGTATTCGAGCGTTCTTTGATTTTTGGGGGCCAAGATCCTTTCATTTCTGATTGTTCTATCCTGGGCCTCTTTACTGGCCGCCAGGGTGCCAGGGACAACTAGAAACGAGCAGAGTTAGAAATGAGCACGGTTAGAAATGAACGACGTGTAGATGAAGACCCACCGCCGTTGCAAGTCGCCGCCTGTCGTGACGGCGGAGGCAGCCGGCCTGTGCCGCCGATCCGGGACGCTCCGTGCGCTGCCGTCCTGCTTAGGAGCTTGTGAGCTGTACCTCGAGGGGGCAGGAGGGAGGAGGAGGCAGGAGGGAGGAGGAGGAGGAAAGAGGAGGAGGAGGAGGAGGAGGAGGAGGAGGAGGAGGAGGAGGAGGAGGAGGAGGGGGAGGGGGAGGAACATTCTGGCAGTCGCCTTAGGAAGCATGTGCTGAATGGAATGTCTGCGTCGTGTCCGTCGGTCGGGCTCGTTGGCGGGCTGGTTCCCGGACGGGTTGGCGCGTTCGTGGGTCGCCGGGCGGGTCGTACAGTCGGCCCGCAGTAGTAGGTCGACCCTGCCAAGTCAAGGGTACCCTCGTGTCCTGTGTCTTGCGACCCATGCCTCCTGCATTTCTGTGGCAACGTGGCCCTCGGAAGAGTCTTGTGCCCTCTCGCGCGTCCTGTCCAATCAAGTCCGACTGTAGCGCGAGGAGTTCGTTGTACACTGCTCCTCTCCGTCATCTCTGTCGCCTCTCATCGAGGACGCCTGCGGCGAATCAAGGCCGCCACCTGCCTTCGGGAGCGCCTATGCGGCCGAACGTTGCGGCCAGAGCTCAGCCACGCCGTCGCACTGTGTGCGCGTGTTCCCAGCCATTGTGGGAATCCTGCGGGGAACAATAGGGGGAAGAAGAAGACGAGGACGAGGGAAAAAGGAGGAGGAGGAAGAGGAGGAGGAGGAGGAGGAGGAGGAGGAGGAGGAGAACTCTTGGGAGCTGTTGGGGTGCTCTCGGGGCCTCCTGGGCGCCTCCAGGACGCCTTTTGGAGGCCTTTCGGATGCCTCCTTGGGCCTCTTGGGGGCCGTGGGGAGCTCATTGGGGGGCCCTTTGGCCGTCTGAGGCTGCTCCTGGCCCGTCTGTCGCTGTCGGAAGCCGTCTTGTGCCGACTCGGGGCCCTCTTGGGGCGCTCCAGGGTCGTTGTGGATGCTATCCTGGGCGCCTTGAAGACCTCCTGGGCCGTCTTCGGGCCCTCTTGGGGTCGTTTCGGGAGCCTCTTGGGCCGTCTGGGGGCCATCTCGGAGGCTTCTTTGGCGCTCTTGGGGCCACTTTGGTAGCTTCGGTAGCTGTCTTGGGACGTCGGAAAGTCGAAAATGAGCAAACGCCAGAATCCGTCAACAACGACAGGAAAATCTATGATGTTGCCCTCTGGTCGTCCTGGAGGTCCTCTTAGAGGCGTCTCGGGTCGTCTTGGAGGCCACTGGAGGCTTCATGGGCCGTCTTGGGCCAGCTTCGGGACCACCTTGGGTTTTCTTAAGTGCATCTAGGGCCTTCTGGGGGACATCTTGGGGCCATCTTGGGCTCTCTTGGGGCCGTCGTGGCCATCTAAAAGGCATCTTGGAGGCCAGTTTGGGCCATCTCGCCTGTCTTGGAGGCGATCTGGGCAACGTGACACGTATTTCGGGCGGCGTTCGGCGGCCATTCGAGCGGTTGTCGGGTTGCATTGGCAATTGTTTTTTAAACAAAAGGCCCAAACTACCTAACGCCTGGCACGCCGTGCACCCCTGTGGCAAGACCACAAGGGACGGCGGATCGAAGACGCCTACGGCGAATCACCGCTGCCCTTTGCCTTTTTAAAAAAAGCGCCCATGCGGCCGAAAGTTGGGCTAGAGCTATCGGGCCATGTGTTCCCCAAGCTGTCGTTGAAACCTTCCGGGGAACACGTGGAGGAAGAGGAGGAGGAGGAGGAGAAGGAGGAGGAGAACGCCTCTTGGAAGCCTCTTGGGGCACTTGGGGTCTCCTGGGAGCTTCCTGGGGGCCTCTTGGAGGCCTCTTTGAGGCCTCATTGGGCCTCTTGGGAGCGTAGGGGCTTGTTCGGGGCCGCTTTGGCCGACTTAGGGGGCTCCTGACCCGTCTGACGCCGTCGGAAGCCGTCTTGGATGCCTCTCTGAACCGACTTGGGACCCTAGAGGCGCTTCAGGGCCGTCTTGGAGGCCATCTTGGGCGTCTTGGAGGCCTCTTGGGCTATCTTGGGGCCCTCTTGGGGCCGTCTTGGGGCGATCTTTGGGGCCTCTTGGACCGTCCCGGGCCGTCCGAACAGAAGTACATGGCAAAATCCTTCAAAAACCAAGGGAAGATAAATAACGTTGGCCTCTTCGGGCACTCCTGGAGGACCTCTGGGAGGCTACCTGGGCAGTCTTGGAGGCCTCTTGGGAGCCTCTGGGGCCATCTTGGGCCGTCTGGGAGGCTTCTTGGGCGAACTTGGAGGCATCTGGGAGTCTCTTGGGCCGTCTTGGAGGCCATCTTGGACCATCTTGGGCGAATTTGGGACCATCTCTGCCCAAGTTTGCCGTCTTGGAGCCCGTCGAGGCCGTCTTCGAGACGTTGGTTGCGCAGCGGCGGGGCCTTCGGGGTGGCCGGCGGCATAGACCGAAAGCCCTGGGGGAGTTCTTTTTGAAAAAACACAACACCAAGCCGTAGGATCTAGCACGCCAGGCACCCTTGTGATAAATCAACGGGGAGCGGCGGATCTAGCGGCCTTCGGCTCATCCTGCCACCGTGACTGGGTTGAGGGCTCGAGGCTCTTTTGAGTTTCGTTGGGATCTCGTGGGGAGCTCCTCGGGGGCTTCTTGGAGGCAGTTGTGCAGCCTCTGGGGGGCCGTCTGGGAGGCTCTGCTGGGCCTCTTGGGAGGAGCAGCAACGTTTGGCGCGCCGCGCGGAGCTCTCGGGTCGGCGCTGGGGCCCCCCCTGGCGGCGACGACCCCTCGCCTCGTTTGGAGACGGGGGCAGGCGGCAGGAGAGGAAGCTCCGAGGGCGAGGGGGCCGTCACGAGAGGGGCCCGCCACGGCAGGGGCCGGCCGTGCCGCGCCCGCGAGAGACCTCCTCGATGCCTCGGCGGCCGGGGGCAGAAAGGGTCTCGGCCCCGGCCACCGTCGATCGGACGGGGCCGGGACGAGGATGAGTCCGCTCCAGAGCGTGGCAGCGAGGCGCAGTCGGACGGGGCCAGGGCGAGGAGAAGGGCATCGAGGCTCGACCGGACGGGGCCAGCACAAGGACGAGTCCGTTCCAGAGCGCTCCAGAACGCTCTGAGGAGGCCGCGGCGCCCGATACGTGCTCCAGAGCCGCCGGACCTCAGAGATGCCCGATGTATCCTCGTCCGGTGTATACCCTCGTCCTGGCCCCGTCTTGCTCGAGGATGTCGAGGGGGTCTCGGCGGATGAGGCAAAGATGCTCGAGGATGTCAGGGGGCCTCGGCGGATGAGGTCCCGAGGCATCGAGGCATTGAGGCTCAGGACGTCAGGAGGATGTGTCAGGGGGTCTCGGCGAGACATTCCGACATCCGCCGATCTGAGTTGTCCAATCCGCGGCCCCAGAGGTCCCAGCTGCTTCCCCAGGGGCGGTTTCTCGTGACCCGGGGCCCGCTACCGGGACCCAGAGGCCGAAGTCGAGAACAAACAAAAAAACGACAGGGCTGAGTTAGTTCTGCGAAGGACCCAACCATACAGTGGAAGCCCATGCCAAGAAACACCCTGCTTGCCTCCAGGGTGCCCCGGGTTTCTTGGGTCTCGATGGTTTTGCTATGGAGAGCGTGACGTCCCCATGCCAAAAATCAATGGACGTCCTGGGGTTTCAGGGTTGGGTTTTTTGTGGAAGGTTTCTTCTGGTAGAACCCCTATTGTGTGCAGCTGTGACTACCGCAAGACAGGTGGAATCTAAGGGAGGGGGCCAGCAAAAGGACTAGGGCGTGCGTGAGAAGGACGGAGGGACGTTGCTGATGGGGTCGCAGAAGTCGGCCGTAACAGGTTACACTTGGATGCAACCCGTGGCGGCTGATCTGCGCGTCTGTCGGCGCGGCCTTTTGGAGCTCCCTATGGGGCGACGAAATATGTGAGGGGGGCGCCGAAATACTGCGGCGGAGAAGGCATGCGAACGCAGCCACTGGGGCCTCAGGTGGAGCTCTCTATGGGGCCACGACACGTGTGAGGGGTGCGCCACTGGGGCCTTAGGTGGAGCTCATTGTGGGGCCACGAAACGTGTGAACGGTGGGGCGGCGAACCGTGTGAGGGGTGCGCCGAAATAGAGTGGAGAAAGCATGCGAGCCTAGCCATGCGGGCCTCAGGTGGAGCTTCCCAGGAGGCCACGAAACGTGTGACAGGTACGCCGAAAAGGTGCGGAGAACGCATGTCAAGGCAGCCACCGGGGCCTCAGGTGGAGCTCCTCATGGGGCCACAGAACGTGCAAGTGGTTCGCCGAAACGGTGTGGAGAGAGGGCATGCGAACGCAGCCACTGGAGCCTCAGGTGGAGCTCCCTGTGGGGCCACGACACGTGTGAGGGGCGCGCCGATGGAGCGGAGCGGGCATGCGAACGCAGCCACTGGAGCCTCAGGTGGAGCTCCCTATGGGGCGACGAAATATGTGAGGGGGGCGCCGAAATACTGCGGCGGAGAAGGCATGCGAACGCAGCCACTGGAGCCTCAAGTGGAGCTCCCTGTGGAGCCACGAAACGTGTGATTGGCGCGCCGATGGAGCGGAGAGGGCATGCGAACGCAGCCACTGGAGCCTCAAGTGGAGCTCCCTGTGGAGCCACGAAACGTGTGATTGGCGCGCCGATGGAGCGGAGAGGGCATGCAAACGCAGCCACTGGAGCCTCAGGTGGAGCTCCCTGTGGGGCCACGAAACGTGTGAGAAGTGCGCCAAAGCAGAGACCACGGGGGGCAGAGGCAGGGATGAGAGGAGGGAGGAGAAGGAGGAGGAGGAGGAGGAGGAGGAGGAGGAGGAGGAGGAGGAGGGAGAGGGAGGAACAGGAGGAGAGGAGGAGGGAGGAGGAGGAGGAGGAGGAGGAGGAGGAGGAGGAGAGGAGGGAGGAGGAGGGGAGGAGGAGGAGGGGAGGAGGAGGAGGAGGAGGAGGAGGAGGAGGAGGAGAGTGAGGGGGAACGCGGGGCGCTGTCTGTTCAAACCGAGAACCCACCACCACAGGAGACGGAGGAGGAGGAGGAAGAGGACGAGGAGGGGGAGGAAGATGAGGAGGAGGAGGAGGAGGAGGATTGGACTGGATTGACAGGAGGAGGGAAATGCCACATCGTCGGCGATTTTCAGGCCCCGCGTCAGGTCGGCCTCAACGTCCTGACGGACTCCCCCGCGGCTGCGCCGGGCCCGGCGCCGGCCGGCCGCGCGGGGCGGGCATCGGACCCCCGACGTAGCGACGTGGGTCACAACGCGAACCCCAGATCGATGGTTCAAAGATGGTCGGCCACGCGCAGAAGCGGGGTTCAACCGAGAGCGAAGTGTCGTGGTTCGCCTTTAGACCTACTAAACAATGTTCTAAGAACCTTTTGTGGTTTCCACGAAATGTTCTTAGAACATTTCTGGCGGAGTCTGTTTTGTTTGATCACATGGGGTTCTAAGAACATGTCGTGGTAGGACCATAGGAATGCCAGGACGGTTGGTCCCTGCTCAAGGGGTAGGGGGGGGAAGGCTTCGTCGTCGTCGTCAGCTGCAGGTACCCGTCGGCCGCTAGCGCGTACCTGGCGGCCGCTGGGATCTTTGGGGGGGATCACGGCGCCTTCGCAATGCAAGACCTCGGAGAGATACAGCATTAAGCGCCTCGGGAACTTGAGGGCCGGAGCCCGACCCGTTATGCCTCCACCGACCTCTTTGCGACCGCCATTGACGCCATGTTGGCGCCACGTCGACACGTCGTCGACGACTGCGCGGGGGCGCTTAGGGCTGAGCGCCCTCCGGGGTGGTCGTTCTGGGCCGCGTGGCCCGCGCAAGGCGTCGGCCCACCTCGCGAGCGCAGCCCACTCGAGAGCCGGGGCCGACAGCCTTTGGGGGCCTCCGAGAATGGCAGCCGCTCAGCGGATTGAAGAGTCACACTGGCGTAGTTCTGCGCGTACCTGCCAGGACGCCTCCTTGCGCAGCCCGACAGTGCCTGCAAGCACGCGTCTCTGATGCGCCCGAGATGACCTGCGAGAGCGCTTCCCTGAGCAGCCCGAGGCTGCCTGCCAGGGCGCTCCCCTGCCCAGCCCGAAGGTGCGCGGCCTCGCCGAGCGGCCCAGGTGAGGGCACGACGACCGCCCTGGGCGGCGCCGGCCGAACGGCGGCGGCGGCGGTGGCAGCGATGGCAGAGGTCAGGCCGGGCGATCGGGGAGGGCGCGGCGGCCAGGTCTCGGCGGCGCGGCCAGCAGCCTGAGGCCGACGGGTGGCGCGGCAGGTGAGGGCGGAGTGGTTCGCGCGGTGTCAGAAGCCAGTGCCCACGTCGTCGGAGCAGAAATGGCCCGTAGCGCTGGCTGCGCTGGATGGGGTCGGAGTAGACGGGGTCGGTGCATCGCGCCGTCGCGCCGCACCGCCGATGCATCGATGATGCAACTCGATGCGCAGCCCGATTTTCGCCACGCCGGCGTCGCCGGCTCATCGCCGACGTCGCCGATGCATCGGCGATGCGGCGCGATCCACCGACCCCATTCACTCGGGCCCCTTTCGGGAGGCCTCTACCAGTGCCCATGTCGTCAGAGCATAGTCTGCCGTACTACTGGCTCCTCTCCGATCTTTTGCGTTCGGGGCTTGACGATCGGGAACGCTGCTCTTGCAGGAGCGGGCCGAGGCGCTTTCGATTGCTGCATCCCTGGCGTGCATGATATTTGCCCTGGGGGACCTCTCCGAAGCCCATTTCAACCCCGCTGTTACCATGGCCGTGTACGCCATCCAGAAGATCGACGTGCGGACTGGTCTGATCTACGGTATCGCTCAGTTCTCTGGTGCCGCGGTGGCCGGGCTGACCTACGTCGCGATCTGCGGGAACGATTTCGCCCTAGGTGCAGCTGCCTGGTGCTTAGAAGGCCCTGGTATCCGCCCATGTGGGCTTCATTGTGCCCCTGCGCTGGCTGATCCGTCGACCAGTCGGCACTGGGGTGGTTAATGGAGCCATCGGTCGGCAGGGTGCTCCCCTCGGGAGGCGCCGACTTATGCAACTTCACGACGATCCTGGCCAGGTCCATCCTGGGTCCAGGATCGGTGTGTGCGCGTGTGTGCGCGTGGGTGCGTGGGTGCGCGGGTGCGTGTCTGGGTGTCTCGGTGTCTGGGTGTTTGGGTGTCTGTGTGTGTGCGTGCGTGCGTGCGCGCGTTTCTGCGTGTGTATGCTGTGTTGTGCTGCGTTGTGTTGTGTTGTGTGTGTGCGTTGTGATGTATTGTGCTGTGCTGTCGTGTGTGTGCGTTGTGTGTTTGTGTTGTTCTGTGCTATGTTCAGGGACCGAACACATGGCTGTTTAGCTTGGCTTTGGCCTTGTGTTGCTTTATGTGTCGTTGTTCGTTGTTGTTCGGTTGTGGGTTGTTCTGCTGTTGGCTTAACGCAGTTGTTTAGACGTGTCGTTATGACGAGCGTTTCGTGTTTCGTGTAGTTTCGCGGCGATCCCAAGGTTTCGTTTAGTTGTTCGTTTTGTTCGTCCGTTCACTGCGCGTTGACTTTCAATGTCCGTTTTGTTTCGCACCGTCGTCCTGGCCGCGGCCCCGCGCTTGGTACTCTTATTGACTCCGGCTCATCGCCGCGCGCGAGGCCGCGTCCGCCAAAAAGTGTGCGTGTGTGCGTGTTTGTGAGTGTCTGTGGGTGCGTGTGTGTGTGGATTCGCAGCCAAGCTAGAAGGGCAGATACGCCGATCTTGGGCGCAGTATCTGCCTGTCGACGCTCGGTGTTGATGCACGGTTGGCGTCCTCCTGACTGCATCGGGCCGGCTGCGTGGGGATCTGGAGGAACAGCCGTGGATCGGTCCGGGTCCTGGTTTCGAGGGGGGGCGATTGGCTTCTGAGGCCGGGTGGAGCTGGACTGGGGTGGCCGCGGCGGAGACGGCGTTCACGTTTCTGCTCTGCTTCGTCATGCTGAGCGTGACCATGTCGTCCAAGCACAGACTCTCCGAGCTCTATGGCCCGGCCCTGCAGCGTCTTCGGCCTCTCCGCCCCCCTCTCCCCGGCACGCCTCGGCCTCCGGCTCGCGCCCTCGCCCCCGAGTCCCTCCCTCCCTGCCTCCTTCGCTCCCCTTCTTCGAGAAGCCCCTGCTCCTCTCGCTCCAACTCCTCCTCCCCCTCAGCACTCCTTCCGTCGCCGTCCTGCCCCGAGGCCTGTTGCGAAAGACGCATACCTCCCTGCCCCCGTGCCCCCCCCCTTCTGCCTCCCCCTCACCGCACTCCTCCTCCTCCTCCTCCTCCTCCTCCTCCTCCTCCTCCTCCTCCTCCTCCTCCTCCTCCTCCTCCTCCTCCTCCTCCTCCTCCTCCTCCTCCTCCTCCTCCTCCCTCCTCCTCCTCCTCCTCCTCCTCCTCCTCCTCCTCCTCCTCCTCCTCCCCCTCCTCCTCCTCCTCCTCCTCTCCTCCTCCTCCTACTCCTCCTCCTCCTCCTCCTCCTCCTCCTCCTCCTCCTCCTCCTCCTCCTCCTCCTCCCAAGAACCGTTTGGCTCCGTCGCCCATGCAGTGGGGCCGCGGGGTCGCGCCGAGCCTCCGCGAGGCGTTCTTGGGGCCGCGCGCCATAAGCTGTCGGGCGGCAGCTGGTGGCTGCGCGGTGCCGATTCGGCGCAAACTGTTTGGAAGTCAGCGGGACGTGCCACAGTGCAATGCGACCTTCACCTGTGCCGCGGACACCGCGGGATCGCATATCGAGTACGGTTTGTGCTCGACCTCCTGCATACCTTGCGCCACAGGGTTCCGAGACGTGCAGGCCGCCCCCTGGAAGACCCATTGCGGCCTCGCGGTGGAGCTCCTCGGCGGCGGCCAGCCGCTGACGACGCGCCGCGCGGCGGTGCCAAGGCCACTACCCGCTGGCACCCGACACCGCCCGCCGCCGACTGCCTCTGCCAAGCGAGGCGCGCACCCGCAGAGACGCCACCCGTCTCAAGCGGGATGATTTCTTGAAGGAGGCCTTCGGCAGCCAGCCCGAGCCACTCAAGGCTGACATATCCACCGGTGATTCGGACGGCGAAGGGTTCTCCTCCAGCGACGGCGACGACTCGTGGGCTGATGAAGTTGAGAACTTGCTGCTGCCGCCGCCACAGGATGAAACGCCCCCCGCGAGGGAGAATGGCGCGCCGTGTGGCAGGCCGCCCCAGCCCAGCACCCGCAGTCTCAGCACATTCGCCGAGCCGCCGCTGCTGGCCGCCGCCCACGACGCTACGCCCGTGGCTGAGGAGGGCGAAGGTGACCGACCCGAGGCCCGTGCTACTCCCAGGCGCCACACCATCGATGAGGACGACGCCGACCCGTTCGAGTGCCTGGACGGGGACGACGGCCAGGGCTTCCCACCGCACGAGGACATCGAGGAGCCCCCCGAGGCCGAGCTGGTCCTAGTGGGTGTTTCTGACCACGGGCCAGTGGACGGCGGCCGAGTGGCGGTTGAGGAGGTCGGCGGAAATCAGTCTCAGAGTCACCTTGGCTCTGTGGCGCGGCAATCACAGCCCCTCACGCCCCACCCTGTCACCTCCATCTCGCCCGTCTGCGACGACTGCCCACACCACGGAGGAGATGTTCCCTACTGGATCTGGGCACGCGTGGGAGCGAGCGGCTAACGCCAGAGCTCCAGCTTTTATTCTGTGGGCAGCGATCGGCGAGTCGGCAGCCTACCGCGTCGGCGCCAAGGTCACTGGGCCTCCCAGCGACGCCTACGCCAGATGAGTCCGTCAGGTCGAAGGGGCTGCATGTCGCCATGCACGAGAACCCCAGCATTGCCGAGGCCTCTCCCGAGGCGGCGGTGTCCACCCAGCCGAGTGCCAGGCGTCCGCGGTCCAGCGCACCATCCACGCGGAGGTCACTGACACCGACTACGCAGTGAGCTGGAAGGCGGCACTACATACTGCCCACGGGAATTTCGCGCACTACTCGAAGAGGGTCGTCGGCGGCACCCCCGTTGCGCGCGCAGCGGCCGCCGAACGCCGCCGCGCTGCTGCCGAGCGTCGCCGCCTGGTTCAGGACGCCCCTGCTCGCGCCCGACGCGCTCCTGCCGCTAGCCGAGGCGCGGGTCGACACGCTCGTGGGGCAGCTGCAGAGGAGCCGCCCATCACTTGAGCAAGTCTCCGTCGGGGCCCTCGCTCCCGGCCACGCTTGCCCTATCCAAACCGCCGAGCATGTGCCGGAGGTCGTGCTGAGCAGCCTGCGCTGTGGGCGGGGGCGTGCTGTTGGCGCCTCCTTGCGCAGCTTCAAGGATTGGATCGTCCCGCCGCAGGGCCCGCCGGTGCTCTTCAAGTCCTTGAGGGGGCAGCCCGGCCTGGCCGACGAGATGATCGACCCACAAGGATGTCAGTCCGTCGCCCACCCCCGCGACCTGGTGGATCACGAGGCCAGAGTCTGGCATGAGCTGCGGGCGCTTCACCAGGAGGACAGGCACGCGGCCGACACCTGGAGCGAGCTGCGTGAGTTGCTCGGCTTCGAGGACCCCCCCGCGCTGGGTCTCCTTCAGTCGAGAGCCGCCTTGAAGCGCATGCGCCCTCGCGCAGGCAGAGGCGCGGACCAACTACGTCCTACTGATGGTGAGCGGCTACCCGACAACGACCTCACGGGGCTTCTCGACTTGCACTCGGAGTGCGAGCAGGCGGGCTGTCGGCCACGGCGGCTGCCCTTGGTCTCGGGGCAGCGTTTGGCCAGGAAGGCGGGGGGCGAGCGCGTGATCGGCATTCTCTGCATGATCGCCCGCATCTGGAGCCAAGCTCGCGGGCCCGATGCCCAGGACTGGGGCCATGACGAAGCGCCGCCTCGGGGCGCCGCGGCCCGCTAGAACGCCGCCGCCTTCGAGGCCTTCGTCGGCGCCACCGACGAGGAGGCCCGCAGCACGATGGGTCTGGCGCACTCGCGCGACATGCTCGACACCAAGGCCTTCTACATGTCCATGGACTGGGTCAAGCTCGGACGCGCCGCCCCACGTCTGGGCTTCTCCCCGCCATGCTCGCCCTCGAGCTTCAGTTGTGCCCCGCCCCGCGGGTCTTGATCCGCGACGAAGCAGCATCGCTGGCTGTCCAACCCACCAGGTACATCGTGCAGGGGCTGCGTTCAGGGACGCGGTCTGCGCGGCGCCTCGCTTACTTCATATTGGATAAGATCACGCAGCCCAAGCCGACTGGCACCCTGGCCCCCCGCATGTGGATCGACGACCTATCCGAGGCCGCGGTTGGCACGGGGCCAGGCGCAGAGAGCACGTTTGTCGCCACGGTTGCCGAGACCTGCGACGCATTTGTCTCCGACGGCCGCTGCATCTCGCCGAAGAGCGCGGTCATCGCCAGCCGCCGCGGGCTGGCCAGGCGCATCATGGATGCTCTACGCGTCAAGGGTCACGTCGCCTCGGCCACCAAGTGCTCACCATGTCCCGGAGTCGACCTCACTGCGGGCAAGGGCACGCGGCGACCCACCCGGACTAGCTGGACGAAGAAGGCTTTCATGTCGCATCTTCGTGTTCGAGGTTTCGTGAGGGCCAGCAAGCAATACCGCGCGTGCTCGCGGATCGAGATAGCCCCCCCCAAGCCGCAGCCAGCTACGGGCGCCAGATCCCGGGCACCCCAGCCTTGCGGCGACGCAAGGCCCGCCAGCGCCCTGGCGCCGTCAGCGCCGCAGCTGGCAAGGGGACGTGCCTCACCACCGCCCTGCAGCTCCCTGCGCGGAGCTCAGGATTCTGCACGGCGCCTCCGGCGACAGCAGCTCGAGCTCTGGTTCCAAGCATTGCGTCGCGATGCCGACTTCAGGCGGCGAGTTCAACAAGCGCGGATTCCGATCCACTATCAGCTACGGGACGCTCCACCTGCTTAGCGCCATCGCCACGTTCGGGGTCCGACCTCAGCGCTGCCAGCTTTCTTGATGGAGTGCGACTGGGACCCCGGGGGCCCGCTCGGGTGGGTCCGCCACCTCCCTGGAGGCGGATGGGAGCGCTGGACATTGCGCAACGTGGAGGCGCTCGTCGACGGCTCCACTCAGCAGTTGCTCAACGCGTTCGACGCCTCGGCACTGGAGCAGCTATGGAGCGACGCCGCCCTCCACTGGCGCGGGGGAGGCCTGCAGCATGGGGCCGACATGGCCTCCCATCGCGCCATGGTGAAGATGCCCGAGGGACCCCAGCAGCACCAGCACCTCGCGCCGCTCCTGGTCTCTATCGCTGCTGGCGGTTCCTGGCCTGGCGAGCGGGTCACCGACACCTGTGGCACGCAGGACTCGGTCGACTGCGCATGTCCCAGGCGCGTGCGCGACGTGGAGACGCCGTTGCACAGGATGTGGACGCGAGGCCAACCAGGGGTCCAAGGCTTACAACCTCAGCGCCCACCTCGCCGCGAGAGCTCACGCTGAAGCTGAGGCCTATCCCTGCTTTCTGGCGCCGAGGCGCCCTACCTAAGGGGTGGACCCGCGTCCCAGCTCCTCCCGACGAGCCCTGCTGGACCAACACCGGCGACGCGCTAGGCCGCCAGGGCCTCGGCATCGGCACCACGCACGAGCCCCTCGCGCTGTTCGGCGACGCCAGCGGCGGGCCCGACTCGATGCATCCTCAGTTCCGACGGGTGGGCGTCGCTGTGTGTAGTGTTCGTTGCGAGGCCCTGGGGTCGATAGCGCCATCTTCGGTCCTCTCGCAGGTGCACGGCAGACGGCTCATCGTGGCGAGCTTCAGGCATTGGTGCTGGCAGCCCGCCAATCGCGCGGCCCCGCGGTTTTCTTCACCGACAACTTGGCGGTCTGCGAGGGGTGGTGGTCGCGGTGCGACAAGCATCCTGAAGCCGCAGGGCAGGAAGCCGACCTGTGGTTCGTTGTGCGAAGCGCGCTTCAGCACCGCCCCAGGAGCGACTTCACCGTCGAGCACGCAAACTCGCACCTCACGCCTCAGGAGGCGCAAGCACGAGGACTATCCCAGGAAGTGTTGCGCGGCAGCGCCATCGCCAACGTCTTGACTGGTCACGTTGCAGATCGAGGGCGACTTGACGGC
>CAUYUJ010012191.1:70000-180000 GCA_963575745.1 Prorocentrum cordatum | reverse complement strand
GGCCTCTGTCCCAGGAAGGAAAAAACACAAAGACACACATAACCGTCGATTCCCAGAAAGCATGGAAGGTAAGGGAAGTAGAAGGGAAGACGAACATCCAGAAAATATCGGAAATGTGGGGGATTATGTGAGTTGTGTCTATGTATTTGTGTGTCCCTCGGCCCCTTCACTGTGCCCCACGCGTCCGTCTTCGGGCACGCATGAGCCCATGGGGGGGGCGGCTGCGACGGACCCCGCGCGCGCGCACCCTCGCGCGGGGGAGCGCGGCAGACCCACAACTGCGGCAGACGCACACTCTGCGCTCCCCCGCAACACGGGGAGCCCCCGTGCGCACAGAGCGGATCAGCGTGGTGGTTTCCGGGTCCTCTTCCTCCTCCTCCTCCTCCTCCTCCTCCTCCTCCTCCTCCTCCTCCTCCTCCTCCGCCTCCTCCTCCTCCTCCTCCCAGCCGTCCAGGACCTTCGGGCCAGACGAAAGGGGGGGATTGGGAAAGGGAGGGTTACGAAATCTGCATTCCTCGAATACCTGGGTGCCTCCCGGCGCCGGGAGGCGGCGGGAAAATCAGCTACGTGAGCTGATTCTCCCCCCCCCCACCGTTCGCCCAGCCCGAGACCTCGAGGACCGCCTCCAGAGGCCCAGGAGGGCCGCTGCTCTCCCTCTCGTCATCCTCGAACGAGCGCGCGGCGCGCACAACGCGTGGGGGCCTGGCAGGCGGCGTCTCCCGGGAGCCGACGGAGTCTCTCCTCCGCTTTCTTGTTTCTGCTATTGTTTCATTTCGTATTGATCTTCCTTCCTCCTCCTCCTCCTCCTCCCCCTCCTCCTCCTCCTCCTCCTCCTCCTCCTCCTCCTCCTCCTCCCCCTCCTCCTCCTTCTCCTCCTCCTCCTCCTCCTCATCATCATCATCATCATTCATCCGTCCACCATCCCGTCCTTCCCCCACCCGCCGTCCTCATCCCTCCTCTCTCCCCCATCTCCTCCTCCCCATCCATCCCGCTGCGCCTCATCATCCATCCTCCCTCCCTCGTCCCGCCTGCTCCACTTTCATTATTTCTGCCCCCCCTCCTCCCTCCTCCTCCAGCCGCACGTTCCAGCACGGGGGAGCGCGCGGCGGCGGAGGAGGAGGGGGAGAGGGGAAGAAGGAGGGAAAGAGGAGGGAAGACGGGAAGAGGGAGAGGAGGAGGCAGGGAAACGGAAGATAGGAAGAGGAGGACGGGAAAGAGGGAGGAGAAGGAAGAGGGGGGGTGCAAGGGGGGAGGGAGGAGAGAGGAGGGAAGAGGAGAGAGGGAGGGGGTAGAAGGAGAAAGAGGAGGGAGGAGTGGATATGTCTCTTCCTCCACTCCCTCTCTCTCCTTTCTCCTCCCTCTCCCTTTTTGTTATCCTCCCGTCCTCTCGTCTCTCTTCTGTTGGTCTTCGTCCCCTTCCTTCTCATCTGTCCCTCCATCCTCCTCCCCTCCTCCTGCCGCCCTACGAGCATGCCCCAGTCCCAAGCGCACGGGCGGGGTGGGGGTATGGAGTGTGGAGGACGAGTGGGGGGTGTAATGTGGAGGAGAGGGCGCGGAGGATGAAGGAGGGGGCGAACGGAGGAGGGCGGGGCGGGGGAAGGGGATATGGAGGGAGGGGGACCACGAGAAAGCGGAGGGGGAGGATGAGGAGAAGGAGGGATGACCAGTGTGAACCCAAGACTCCTTAACGAGATTGCAATGAGCCCTCCCTCTAAGTTCCCTCTTCCGAGGCCCCATATAAGAATTCATGTTCACTGAGGGAAGTGCCGCGTTGGAAGACAACCGTTTGAAAATTCTGGACTGTGCCAGAACACCAGTCCCGGGACTCTAACGCCGCGAATCACCGTCACGGTTGCGTCTTGACGATCTTGAATCGTACCAGAACGACTTTCCTGGAAAGTCAACACCGCGAATCAACGTACATGTTGCGCCCAGACAGTCCGACATCGTACCAAAACACAACTTGTGGGGCGTCAACCATGTGAAGCTTTGAATCCGGTGTAAACTCTTAAGACGAGTGTGCGCAGTGCCAAGGCGAGAGCCACATTTTGAAAGGAACCGGGCTTCGTCCGTGAAGCCCTTGCAAATTGTCAAGGCGAGTGCGCGCGGCGCTACAGCCAGACGCCACATGTTCGAAAGGAGCCGCCCTCCATCCGCGGAGCTCTTACCTTTTGCCATGCGAAAGCACACGGCGCTAAGGCGAACGCCACAGTTTGAACACCATCGGCCCTCCATCCGCGAAGCTCTTGCGAACTTATCAGACGAATGTGCGCGGCCGCTTGTGAAAACCACCCGCCCACAATCCGTGATACTCTTGCATTACAAGACGAATGTGCGCGGCGCTGATGCGAGAGCCACGCTTTGAAAACGGCCAGCCCTCCATCTGTGAAGCTGCTGCTAATTCTTTGCACAAGTACCAGGAATGGCGAGGAGCTCCCCGGCGAAAGGCACGGCCCGCTGACCCGACGCGCCTCGAGGCTTGACGGGGAGGAGTTCTTTATGGAGGAAAAGGAATGAAGCGAGGAGGGGGAAGGGCGGGAGGAGAAGAGAAGAGGGAACAGGAGAAGGAGGAAGAGGGCCAGTGCAACCCAAAGACTCATCGGCGATGTTGTAACAAACACTCCCTCAAGCTCCCTCTCCACATGTTCCTCCAAGGGTTCAGTTCCACTCAGGGAATGGGCCAGTTGGGAGACAGCCGTTGGAAGATCTTGAGGCGCAACAAAACACCATCTGGGAATTTCAACGCAACGAATCATCCTGACCGTTGCGTCTTGACGATCCCGAATCGTTCGTGCCACAACACCGTTTCCTAGGACCCCAACACCGCGAGTCAACTGAACTGTTGCGACCCGACAGTCCCGAGCTGTGCCAAAACATTGTTTTGGGTACACAGCCATGGGAACCGCGAAACTCTTCGTAATTTCTGAAAACGAATGTGCTCGGCGCTACGGCGAAAGCCACATTTTGAAAAGGAGCCGCCCTCAACCCGTTAAACCCTTGCAAATGTTTAATCGAATGCGTGCGGCGTTGAAGCGATAGCCACATGTTGAAAACGACCCGCCGACAATCCGTGGAACCTTTCCAGTTGTTTCAGACGACTGTGCGCGGCGCTGTGGCGAGATCCACATCACATTTTGCAAACCGCCCGCCTTCAATCCGTATCTTGCAAACGTTTCAAACGAATGCGCGCGGCGCTAACGCGAGAGCCACATTTCGAAAACCGCCGCCCAAATCCAAATCGAGTGCGCGCGGCGCTAAGGCGAGGGCCACATTTTGGAAGCGGCCCGCCCTCCATCTGCGAAACTGCTTTCATTTGTTAAGCTGCAGGATCATGCATGGTGAGGAAATCTCAAGCGAAACGCCTGGCCCGCCCTTCCGACCGGTCTCGGGGTGCGACAGCGAGGAGGTATGTATAAGGAAAAGGACGTAAGGAGGGACGCGGGGAGAGGAAGGAGGAACGAGGAGGAGGAGGAGGAGGAGGGAGAGGAAAAGCGGGGGAGGAGAGGGAAGGAGGAAGAAGAGAAGGGAGGAGGAGAGAAAGAAGGAGGAGGAGGAGAAGGATAATAATGAGGAAGACAAGGAGGAGGAGGAGGAGGAGGAGGAGGAGGAGGAGGAGGAGCAACTGGAGGTGGAGGTGGAGTTGACGGAGTAGTTCAGGGAAGAGGAGGATCCTCCTCCTCCTCTTCTTCCTCCTACCCGTCGCTCTCCTCCGCTCCGTCCCCCCAGTGCCCAGCGCAACGCCACGGCAACGCCGACTTTGGAGGAGGAGGAGGAATAGGAGGAGGATCCCTCCCTAATCCGCTCCCGCCGCCTTCGCCGCCGCTGCCGCCACCGCCGTTGTCGTCGTCCGTCGCCGTCGTCGCCGTCGCCGTTCTCGCCGTCGTCGCCGTCGTCTTCGTCGCCGTCGCCGTCGCCGGGTGCCGCCGTCGCCGCCGGACGACGTCGTCGTCGTCGCCGCTCTTTGGCCTCGTGGCAGGCGGCGTCTCCGGGGGCTCCCTGAACCCCGCGGTGTCCTTCGGCGTCGCCGTCGGCGACCGGGGCGCCTCGGCGGGCCAGGCGCGCGCCCCCGCGGGGGGCGGTGCCCTCGGCTGTCGCCCCCCCTCGGCCCCGTCCCGCCTCCTGGCTCCAGGGAGGAGGAGGGGGAGGAGGAGGGGGAGGAGGGGGAGGAGGAGGAGGAGGAGGAGGAGGAGGAGGAGGAGGAGGAGGAGGGGGAGGAGGAGGGGGAGGAGGGGGAGGAGGAGGAACAGGAAAAGGAGGAGGTGGATATTGAATCATGCCAGGACACCATTCCTGGGACTTGAACCGCACGAATCCTCAAAACGAGTGGGAAAGTTCAAGACGAATGCGCGCGTCGCTGCGGCGAAAGCTATTTTTTCGAAAAGGAGCCGCCCTCCATGTTGAAAACTGCTGCGAACGTTGAAGACGAACATGCGCGGCGCTGAGGCGATCAACACATTTTAATCCGGCCGCCGCTCACCCGCGAAGAAGTTGCTCGCTTTCAAAAAGAATGCGCGTGGCGCCAGAGCGAAAGCCCAATTTTGGAAATGAACCGCCATCCATCCTTGACTCTGCTGCAAACTTGCGTAGCGAATGCGCGCAGAGCTCACGCGAGAGTCACATGTTGAGAATGGCCCACTCCCCATCCGTGACATTGCTGCGAAAATTTAAACCGAATGTGCGCGGCGTTGAGGCGAGAGTCACATTTTGAAAACCACCCGCCCTCCATCCATACAACTGCTGCACGTTCCAAGCTTCAGGATCAAAAGTCGTGAGGAAGTCTCATGCGAAATGCCCGACCCGCCCTAACGACACGACTTGGGGTGCGGCAGGGAGGAGTCATTTGAAAGGTAAAAAGGCAGAGGAGGAGGAGGAGGAGGGAGGAGGAGGGAGGAGGAAGGGGGGGAAGAAGGAGGAGGAAGGAGGAGGAGGAGGAAGAGGAGGGAGGAGGAGGAGGAGGAGGAGGAGGAGGAGGAGCAGTGCAAACCCAAGACTCATCAACGATGTTGGAATGAACCCTCCCCCAAGCTCCTTGTCATAGGCCCTTCCGAAGTCTCGTTTCCACGGAGGGAATCGCCCCGTCGGGAGACAACCGTTCGAAAATCCTGAAGAGTGCCAAAACACCACTCTGGGAACGTCAAGCCCACGAATCAACCTGACCGGTGCGCCTCGACGGTCCTGAATCGTGCCAGAACGCCGTTCCTGGGATCTCAACACCGCGAGTCAACGCAAGTGTTGCGCCCTGATAATTCCTTCACCGTTCACAAATATATTCCCTGTACGTGAACCATGGGAATGCGCGATGCTCTTGCAATTTGGTTAATAGAACGTGCGCGGCGCTAAGACGAGAGCCACAGTTTCACAGGGAGCCGCTTTAAACCCGTTCGAGTACAGCAGAGCACAGAACCAACCTTCAGCCCGCCCCCCCGTTTGGAGGCGAGGTCTTTGGATTCCATCGTAGGCAGACAGGCTTCGGAGCAAATTGCGAATCCAGCGCAGGCGCATTCCTCCCCCTTCCACCTTCCAACCTCTCTCCCCGCCTCCCTCCCATCTACCCCCCAACGGCAGGTTCGCGCCTCGCGCTGCGTCGACTCAGCGGCGACGCCGGCGCGGTCGGTCAAGATGGAATGCCACCAGTGGCCCAGAGTCGGCCGATATCGAATGATCGGCGGAGCGACCCGCGCGCTGTCAGAAGACGGCGCCGACGCCATCGCGACGCGAACCCGCCGCCATACGACCTCTGCTACTTCCCGTCAGCGCCCTTGCCGCTCGGCCCACCTGAGCGATGGAAGAAAACGGAGTCGATTGCGCGGACAGTCGCGCGTAAGTTTCGCGGGCTTCTCCTGACCGTCAACGGCATCCTGGGGGGCCGTGTCTACAACAACGGGCCGCAGAAGCAACGCAGCCCGACGATCGGCGATCGAGGCTGTCGGGCTTTGTTTTCTGGTCGGGGACGGTTTGGAGGCGTTTCGGTGTGATCGTTGGGGGTCTTGGGGGCAAGGGGAGTTGCATTTTTTGGTTAGTGAGCGACGGAAGACAACGGAGTCGACTGCACCGACATTCGCGCGCAAGGTTCTCGCACAAGGTCGCGCGTCAGCGTCAGTTTCTCCACCTGGTGCGCCACGCTGGCAGCCCGCGTAAGCCGCGGCGTAAGGTCACTTTATATTCTCGCGTAAGGCCCGTGTCCTTGTCTGTCGTCGCTTACCTGTGGAGGCTCTGCTGTACGCTGGCTTCGAGTTTCTCAGCAGCGTGTTCGCCGCCTCGGCGTTCATGGTGACGCAGGGCGAGTTCTGCTAGCGGCGGATGGCGCCCGCCGCGAGCAGCGATGGGGCACGCGGGGACGCCGCTGAGATGAACGGCAAGCCGACCAACCACCTGGCGACTTGCAAAAAGCTACGCGAGCGCCCGCCCCGTTTGCAGGCGTCGTCCCACGATCGGCCGCTCTGCTTTTTGGGGGGGGGGCGGGGAGAGAGTCGTTGAGACTCTGCTGATCGCCCGTGGCGTCACCGCATCCTCCGTGGCCGTCGGCGCCGATAGCCCACGCCTCCTTCCTTGCTCTGAGGTGCCGCCGTGGCTGCGCGCGTGCTGTGCCTGCCGCGCTCGTGCTCCACACGCCTTCTCCACCCGATGGCCACGCTGTCGCAGCAGCGCGGCCAGCTGCCGCTCTCCACCACATCGCCCCCCCCCCCGTCGACCTCCCTCTGCGTTGCACGGTCCCCTTCTCCCCCCCCTCTCCGCCTGCCTTCTCTTTCATTTCAGGGCTGGCCGCTTCCAGACGGCCCCCGGGGCCCGATGGCTGCCAATGTGGAGCCGAAAATGGAGAAAAACAAAAAAAACGCCCTGATTTGTTGAAGCCCGGGTCCCTCTCCCCCTCCCCCCCCTTCAGGGACAGGAGCATGACCATGACACGACGTTCGCAATCGACACCGCGCACACCATAGTGGATTATTCGGAGTAGGTTCGCGAGCGCGAGGCGTTCAACCCAATGTATGTATTACGCGTTGGGAGAAGGTGCGGAGACCTGAGCGTACGATATGTAGATAGATGTGTATATGTGTACAGAGAGGTATCTACATACATCACATATGTATATACAACGCGCGCGTATGCTCTTCGTCCTATTTGTCGTGCGGGATCCGTGCTAATGGATGATAATGTGATTAAGCCAGTGTGCGCTCATGTTGTTGCTTTTGAGGGTGAGGGGGGGTCGAACCCGGGCTGGCTGGGATGATATGATTTCATATGTGACACGAACGAGGAGGCAGGGCCACATTTAACTTGCACTTCCCCAGGGATGCGGATAAGGCTAGCTTCGGGAGGGCAACAGCTGTCGCCGTCGCCGCCCCGTCGCCACGTCGTCGCAAGCCGTCGACTGGGCCTGACCGTCGGTCTGGCGGTTATGTTGTCGCCGTCGCCGCCCCATCGCCTGTCGTCGCCGCCGTTCGTCTGGGCCTGACCGTTGGTCTGGCGGGTATGTTATCACCGTCGCCGCCCCTGCCGCCGCTTCGTCACCGTTCGTCGTCCAGGCCTGACCGTCGATTTGTCGGCTATGTTGTCGCCGTCGCCGCCCCGTCGCCGCCTGTCGCCGCCCGTCGTCTGGGTCTGACCGTCGGTCTTGCTGCTATGTTGTCCCCGTCTCCGCTTCGTCGCCGACCGTCAGATTGCACCGCAGAATTCCTCTTTTCCAAAAAGGAAATGCTCTACTTCCCCCCGGGAATATTGACACCCTTTTCGTAATGCAATGTACAGACGATTCTGCCCCACCGCCCATCCGAATTATGAATCCATACCATCCCAGCCCAATCGGTATCGACCCCCCGCTATCCCCTGCAAAAAAAGTGCGCGCACAGTCGTTGATCAAAAAGTCATTAAGTGTTCAATAAGCCTTGCCAACAAATGAGACGAAGTGCGCACGCGCGCGTCGTCGCGCGCGCATGCCGAAATCCTTCAAAAACGGTTGGTGTCGTAAGGATGTCAAAATCGAGTGCCCAAAAAGCATACAACAACACATGGTTTTGCAACACGGATGTCCACAAACACTTGCGTGCGCGCTCTTGCGAATTCTTAAGAAAACCATTGGTTTGTTTCAACATGTTCATAACATGCTACCAAGGGGGCTTCGCGCGCGCATGTCGAAACCGTTCGAACGCCACTGAGCGCGTACAGGGCTGGCACGAGCCGCTTCAAATAATACCACGCGGGCCACTCTCGCGCGTCTGCCGCGCGCGCATTTCGAATTCCTTCCAAGACTTGCATCACCGACGCGAAGACGCCGTCATCGTCGTCGGCGTGATCAGCATCGGCGCCGTCGTTGGTTGCCCCGTTGTCGCAATTAGCATCGTCACCAGCATCGCTACTATCATCATCGTGTTTACCGTCGTCGACGTTGCCATGATACCGCGCCCGCCCAAGTCGCCGACTTGCGTTGAAGTGCCCGCTGGGATGTGCCCAGCGGTCAGCGCCACCGCGTTCGCGTCGGTCGCGCCAAACGAGCTGGCCGCTGCACGCGCGCGAGCATGCGCGGGCTAGCGCGGCCGCAGAGATGCACCAGCCAACACCAAGCACTCTTCGCAATCGTTGCCGCATGGGTTTTGCAAGCCAAGTTGCGGGTGGGTGGATGGAATGATTGCGCGAGCAGTGGAGTTGTCAACTTCAAGTTCGGCAGGGGAACCCCCTTTTTCTAAGATTGCCGGGGGGGGTACCCAACTCTTTTTGAAGCGCGTGGCGAGAATACAATGGATCGCTCAGTACAACAACCAGCACCTAATGATCCGCAATACCATTGAACGCTTCGCCAAAGAACGTCGGGCCAGACTCCGATGTTCACATATGCGGCGCCATTCTTAAGAGTCAAGTCGTTGGCAGGCGAACGACCACGAGGGGGCGTGGAAACATGTGGAGGAGGGACGATTGGAGACGTAGTGCGTGGGAGTAGCAGCGCCTTGCGCTTTGTTCGCATCGCAGGACAGCGCTCAGCGCGCTATGATAGTACAGCACCTTGCGCTAACAAACAACAGGCAGCTGAAGAAGGGATGCGGCATGGGCAACGGACAGCGCCATGCGCTATTCGTTGCGCGGCGCTCGCGCACGCCGCGCCACTGCGATGGCCCTCCCAGAAGCCCATCGCAGCCCCCCGGGGGACGGCGAGGTCTCGTGGTGATTTGCGTTGGACCGACCCCGGCTGGCAATCCCAGAAACTCACGAAAGCGGCGACAGCTTTGACAATCGCAGTCCCCCTGGGGACGGCGAGTTCTCGCGGTGATCTGCGTATGACGTACCTCCGCTGGCCCTCCCAGGAGCCTTCGAAAGTGGCGACAGTGTCCCAAATCACAGACTCCCAGGGGACGGCGAGGTCCCGCGGTGATCTGCACGGGACGTACTTCCGCTGGCCCTCCCAGAATCTCGCGAAAGTAGCAACAGTTTCGCAAATCGCAGCCCCCTAGGGGACGGCGAGGTCTCGTGGTGATCTGCGTATGATGTACCTCCGCTGGGCCTCCCAGAAGCCCACAAAAGTGGTGACAGTTTTTGCTGATCGCTGACCGTCCAGGGGACGGCGAGGTCTCGTGGTGATTTGCATGGGACGTACGTCCGCTGGCCCTCCCAGAAGCCAGCGCTAGTGGCAACAGTTTCGCAAATCGCAGCCCCCCAGGGGACGGCGAGGTCTCGTGGTGATCTGCGTGGGACGTTTCTCCGCTGGCCCTCCCAGAAGCCCACGACAGTGGCGACAGTGTCGCAGATCCCAGCCCCCCCGGGAACGGCGAGATTTCGTGGTGATCTGCGTGGGACGTGCCTCCGCCGGCCATCCCAGAAACCCACGACAGCGGCGACAATTTCGCAGAACGCAGAACCCCGGACAGCGAGGTCTCACGGTGATCTGCGTTGGACGTACCTCCGCTGGCCCTCCCAGGAGCTTACGAAAGTTGTGGCAGCGACGCAAATCGCAAGCCCCCCAGGGGACGGCGAGATCTCGTGGTGATCTGCCTGAGACGTACCTCCGATGGCGCTCCCAGAAGCCCGCGACTGTTTCACACATCGCAGCCCCCCAGGGGATGGCGAGGTCTCGTGGTGATCTGCGTGGGATTCACATCCGCTGGCCCTCCCAGAAGCCCACGAAAGCGGCGACAGTGTCGCAAATCGCAGCCCCCTAGGGAACGGCGAGGTCTCGTGATGATTTGCGCGAGACGTACCCCGCTGGCCCTCCCGGAAGCCCACGAAAGCGGCGACAGTTTCGCAATTTTCAGCCCCCCAGTGTGCGACGAAGTTTCGTGCGAGGAGGAGGAGGAGGAGGAGGAGGAGGAGGAGGGGGAGGAGGAGAGGGAGGTGGGGCAACACAGCGCTCTATTCAAAGCGAGCACCCAACACAGGAGGGTTGGGAACCAAAATAGACGCCACACCCACGAACGCGGAGGCACGAACGAACGAGGAGGCAGGGCCATATTTAACTTGCACTTCCCCAGGGATGCGGACAAGGCTAGCTTCGGGAGGGCAATAGCTGTCGCCGTCGCCGCCCCGTCGCCACGTCGTCGCAACCCGTCGACTGGGCCTGACCGTCGGTCTGGCGGTTATGTTGTCGCCGTCGCCGCCCCATCGCCTGTCGTCGCCGCCCGTCGTCTGGGCTTGACCGTTGGTCTGGCGGGTATGTTATCACCGTCGCCGCCCCTGCCGCCGCTTCGTCACTGCTCGTCGTCCAGACCTGACCGTAGGTTTGTCGGCTACGTTGTCGCCGTCGCCGCCCCGTCGCCGCCTGTTGCCGCACGTCGTCTGGGTCTGACCGTCGGTCTTGCTGCTATGTTGTCCCCGTCTCCGCTTCGTCGCCGACCGTCAGATTGCACCGCAGAATTCCTCTTTTCCAAAAAGGAAATGCTCTACTTCCCCCCCCCCCCCGGAACATTGACACCCTTTTCGTAAGGCAATGTACAGACGATGTTGCCCCATCGCCCATCCGAATTATGAATCCATACCATCCTAGCCCAATCGGTATCGACCCCCCGCCATCCCCTGCAAAAAAAATGCGCGAAGTGTTCAATAAACCTTGCCAAACAATGAGACGAAGTGCGCACGCGCGCGTCGTCGCGCGCGCATGCCGAAATCCTTCAAATACTGTTGGTGTCGTAAGGATGTCAAAATCGAGTGCCCAAAAAGCATACAACAACACACGGTTTTGCAACACGGATGTCCACAAAAACTTGCGTGTGCGCTCTTGCGAATTCTTAAGAAAACATTTGGTTTTCAACATGTTCAGAACATGCTACCAAGGGGGTTTCGCGCGCGCATGTCGAAATCGTTCGAACGCCACTGCGCGCGTACAGGGGCGGCACGATCCGCTTCAAATAATACCACGCGGGCCACTCTCGCGCGTCTACCGCGCGCGCATTTCGAATTCCTTCCAAGACTTGCATCACCGACGCGAAGACGCTGTCATCGTCGTCGGCGTGATCAGCATCGGCGCCGTCGTTGGTTGCCCCGTTGTCGCAAGTAGCATCGTCACCAGCATCGCTACTACCATCATCGTGTCTACCGTCGTCGACATTGCCATGATACCGCGCCCGCCCAAGTCGCCGACTTGCATTGAAGTGCCCGCTGGGATGTGCCCAGCAGTCAGCGCCACCGCGTTCGCGTCGGTCCGGCCAAACTAGCTGGCCGCTGCGCGCGCGCGAGCATGCGCGGGCTAGCGCGGCCGCAGGGATGCACCAGCCAACACCAAGCACTCATCACAATCGTTGCCGCATGGGTTTTGCAAGCCAAGTTGCGGGTGGGCGGATGGAATGATTGCGCGAGCAGTGGAGTTGTCAACTTCAAGTTCGGCAAGTGAATCCCCCTTTTCTAAGATTACCGGGGGGGTACCCAACTCTTTTTTTTCAGCGCGTGGCGAGAATATAATGGATCGCTCAGGACAACAACCAGCACTGAATGATCCACAATACCATTGAACGCTTCGCCAAAGAACGTCGGGCCAGACTCGGATGTTTCACATATGCGGCGTCATTCTTAAGAGTTAAGTCGTTGGCAGACGAACGACCACGAGGGGGCGTGGAAACATGTGGAGGAGGGACGATTGGAGACGTAGTGCGTGGGAGTAGCAGCGCCTTGCGCTTTGTTCGCATTGCAGGACAGCGCTCAGCGCGCTATGATAGTACAGCACCTTGCGCTAAACGTAAATTGTGCCCGCACACAGTACAAACAACAGGCAGCTGAAGAAGGGATGCGGCATGGGCAACGGACAGCGCCATGCGCTATTTGTTGCGCGGCGTTCGCGCACGCCGCGCCACTGCGATGGCCCTCCCAGAAGCCCATCGCAAGCCCCCCGGGGGACGGCGAGGTCTCGTGGTGATCTGCGTTGGACGTACCTCCGCTGGCAATCCCAGAAACTCACGAAAGCGGCGACAGCTTTGACAATCGCAGTCCCCCTGGGGACGGCGAGTTCTCGCGGTGATCTGCGTATGACGTACCTCCGCTGGCCCTCCCAGGAGCCCTCGAAAGTGGCGACAGTGTCCCAAATCACAGACTCCCAGGGGACGGCGAGGTCCCGCGGTGATCTGCACGGGACGTACTTCCGCTGGCCCTCCCAGAACCTCGCGAAAGTAGCAACAGTTTCGCAAATCGCAGCCCCCTAGGGGACGGCGAGGTCTCGTGGTGATCTGCGTATGATGTACCTCCGCTGGGCCTCCCAGAAGCCCACTAAAGTGGTGACAGTTTTGCTGATCGCAGACCCTCCAGGGGACGGCGAGGTCTCGTGGTGATATGAATGGGACGTACGTCCGCTGGCCCTCCCAGAAGCCAGCGCTGGTAGCAACAGTTTCGCAAATCGCAGCCACGCAGGGGACGGCGAGGTCTCGTGGTGATCTGCGTGGGACGTTCCTCCGCTGGCCCTCCCAGAAGCCCACGACAGTGGCGACAGTGTCGCAGATCCCAGTCCCCCCGGGAACGGCGAGATTTCGTGGTGATCTGCGTGGGACGTGCCTCCGCCGGGCATCCCAGAAACCCACGACAGTGGCGACAATTTCGCAGAACGCAGAACCCCGGACAGCGAGGTCTCACGGTGATCTGCGTTGGACGTACCTTCGCTGGCCCTCCCAGGAGCTTACGAAAGTTGTGGCAGCGACGCAAATCGCAAGCCCCCCAGGGGACGGCGAGATCTCGTGGTGATCTGCCTGAGACGTACCTCCGATGGCGCTCCCAGAAGCCCGCGACTGTTTCACACATCGCAGCCCCCCAGGGGATGGCGAGGTCTCGTGGTGATCTGCGTGGGACTTACATCCGCTGGCCCTCCCAGAAGCCCACGAAAGCGGCGACAGTGTCGCAAATCGCAGCCCCCTAGGGAACGGCGAGGTCTCGTGATGATTTGCGCGAGACGTACCCCGCTGGCCCTCCCACAAGCCCACGAAAGCGGCGACAGTTTCGCAATTTTCAGCCCCCCAGTGTGCGACGAAGTTTCGTGGTGATCTGCGTGGGACGTACCTCCGATGGCCCTCCAAGAAGCCAACGAAAGTGGCGACCGTTTCGTAAATCTCAGCCCCTCAGGGGACGGCGAGGTTTCGGGGTGATCTGCGTGGGACGTTCCTCCGCTGGCCCCCCCAGAAGCCCACGAAAGCGGCGACAGTTTCGCAAATCGCAGCCCCCCAGGGGACTTCGAGGTCTCGTGATGATTTGCGTGGGACGTATTTCCGCTGGCCCTCCCGGAAGCCCACGAAAGTGGCGACAGTTTCGCAGAACGCAGCCCCCCAGGGGACGGCGAGGTCTCGTGGTGATCTGCTTGGGACGTGCCCCCGTTGGCCCGCCTAAAAGCCCACGGGTGTGGCGACAGTTTCGCAGATCGCAGTCCCCCGGGGGACGGCGAGGTCACGAGGCAGGGAGGAGGAGGGAGAACAGCACGAGGAGGAGAGGAGAGGAGGAGGAGGAGGAGGAGGAGGAGGAGGAGGAGGAGGAGGAGGAGGAGGAGGAGGAGGAGGATGAGGAGGAGGAGGAGGGGAGAGGGGGAGGAGGAGAGGGAGGGGGGGGGGGGGGGGAGGGGTAGGGTAGGAAGGAGGAGGAGGAAGGAGGAGGAGGAGGAGGAGGAGGAGGAGGAGGAGGAGGAGGAGGAGGAGGAGGAGGAAGGGGGGGAGGAGGAGGAGGATGAGGAGGAGGAGAGGAGGAGGAGGGGAGGAGGAGGAGGAGGACAGGAGGAGGAGGGGAGGGGGAGGGGGAGGGGGAGGAGGAGGAGGAGGAGGAGGAGGAGGAGGAGGAGGAGGAGGAGGAGGAGGAGGGGGAGGAGGAGGAGGAGGGGGAGGTGGGGCAACACAGTGCTCTATTCAGAACGAGCACCCAACACAGGAGGGTTGGGAACCAAAATAGACGCCACACCCACCACCACCAGGGATTATCGACACCCCTTTTCGTATTGCAATGTACTTACGATGTTGCCCAAGCGTCCATTCTAAACATGAACTCGTACCATCCCAACCCAGCTGGTATCGCCCGCCCCCCCCCGTTATCCCCTGCAAAGAATTCGCGTATTTGTGTTCATCAAGAAACACAAGTTTTCAAACATCCCGTACATCAAATGAGACGAAGTGCACACGCGCTCGTCGTCGCGCGCGCATGCCGAGATCCTTCAAAAACGTTCGGTTTCGTAGCGATTCCAAAATTGAATATCCAAACAAAGTTCTAACATAGAAAATGGTTTCGCAGCACGTGTGCGTCCTGGCGAACTCGTAAGAAAACCATGCTCAAAACATGCTACCAAACATGCTCAATTCGCAGAACGCGTAATATGTTCAAAACATGCTACCAAATGGGCTTCGCGCGCGCATGTCGAAATCGTTCGGACTCCACTGCGCGTGCCGTCTCGAGAATCCTTCGCAAAGAAACGGGGCGCAGTGCACGTGCGCGCGTCGTCGCGCGCAAGCCAAAATCATTTTTTCTTCTATAGATAACTGCATAAGACTACTAATAAAACAAGGCGTAGGTTTCGTAACGAGTTCAAAACAGAACGTCTAAACACACAAGCAACAGCACATGGTTTCGCAACATCAGTTTTCAAAAAAGCGTGCGCCCGCGCTCTTGCGCATTCGTGAGAAAACCATAGGTTCTGCAACATGTCCATTGAATTATGTTAAACGGGCCTCTGGCGCCGCATGCTGACATCATTCGCACGCCCTTGCGCGCGTGCTGGGGGGCACGATCCGTGTCAAATAAAACCATGCGTGCCACTCTCGCGTGTCGGCCGCGCGCGCATGTCGATCTCTTTCCAAAACCTTCATCACCGACGCGAGGACGCCGTCATCGTCGACGGCGTGATCAGCACCGGCGTCCGCACTGGCCGCGCCGTCGTAGTTGTCAACATCGCCATCAGCATCGCTATGATCATCATGGTGTCTACAGTTGTCGACGTTGCCATGATACCGCGCCCGCCCAAGTCGCCGACATCGCAGTGAAGTGCCAGCTGGGATGTGCCCAGCGGTCAGCGCCACCGCGGCCGCGTCGGTCGCGCCAAACTAGCTGGCCGCTGCGCGCGCTCTTCGGTTGGCGTGGCCGCAGAGATGGACCAGCTAACGCCAAGCACTCATCGCAATCTCCACCGCATGGCTTTTGCATGCCAAGTTGCGGGTGTGCGGGCGGGATGTTTGCAAGAGCATGGGGTGCGTCAACTCGTTTGTTAAAATCAAAAAAGTAAGTTCTACCACCCCCACCCACCCCCGGACTTAAAGGCCCCCCCGTTTTCGTATTGCAATTAAAGTATGATTCTGCCACATCGTCCATCGTAAACATGAGTTCACACTATCCCAGCGGGGCCGGGATCGCCCCCCCCCCGCCATCCTCTGAAAATTTTGCTATGCGCGCACACGCGATCATCAAAAATCATACGTGTTCAAGAATCCCTTGCAAAATAATATGACGAAGTGCACGCGCGCGCCGTCGCGTTCGCATGCCGGAATCCTTCAAAAACCTTCAGTTGTCGGAAAGATTGCAAAATCGAGTTCCAAAAAATACAAAACATTGGGTCTCGCAACACGAGTTTGCTAGAAAAGCTCACGTGCGTTCCTGCGAAGTCTGAAGAAAACCATAGGTTCCCAAGATTTTGCGAAAATGCTACCAAACGGGCTTCGCGTGCGCATGTCGAAATCTGTCGAACGCCATTGCGCGCGTGCCGTCGCGCAAGACATGAAACGAAGTGCACGCGCGCGCCTGGTCGCGCGCGCATGCCAAAATCCTTCACGAGCCTCCGGTTTCGGGAGGATTTCAAAATCGAGTGTCCAGAAACATATAAAAACACACGGTTTCGCAACACGGATTTTCAACAAAAGCGTGCGCGCGCCCTCCTCCCTCGTCATCGTCGTCGTCAACGCCATCGTCGTCCTCCGTCTTTCCTCGTCGTCGTCGTCGTCCTCTTTGGCGTCGTCGTCGTTTCCGTCGTTGTTGTCGCCGCGGTCGTCCTTCCTCCTCCTCCCTAGTCGTCGTCGTCGTCGTCCGTCGTCGGCGTCTCGTCGTCGTCCCTCCTATTTCGCTCCGTCGTCGTCGCCGTCGTCGTCGTCCCACCTGCCTCGTCGTTGTCGTCGTCGGCGTCGCCGTCCTCCCTTCTTCTTCGTCGTTCGCGTCGTCGCCGTTCTCCCCCCTCCTCCCTCGTCGTTGTCGTTGTTTTCGCCGTCGTCGTCCTCCCTCCTCCCTCGTCGTCGTCGTCTTCGTTGGCGACGACGTCGTCGTCGTCGGCGTCGTCGGCGTCGGCGTCGTCGTCGTCGGCGGCGTCGTCGTCGTCGGCGGCGGCGTCGTCGTCGTCGGCGTCGGCATCGTCGTCATCGTCGTCGGCGTCGTCGGCGTCGGCGTCGTCGCCGTTGTCGCTGTCGTCGTCGTCGTCGTCATTGTCGTCGTCGTCGAAGTCTTCGGAGTCGTCGTCGGTTTCGTCGTAGTCGTTGTCGGCGTCGTCGTCATCGTTTTCGCTGTCGTCGTCGGCGTCGGTGTCGTTGCCAAGTGCCGTTTGGTACCCACCGTCACGGTTTTAAGAGGGCTTGCGACCAAGTTGCGGGTGGGAGGGTGGTATGTTTGCACGAGCAGTGTAGAGGACAGCTTCAAGACAGTGAAGGTGGATTCTCATTTCTAAAAAGAATATAGACTCTACCCCCCCCCGGCGTTATCCCATTTCCTTCCGGGTGAGTAAATCATGTATGATTCTGACCACATGTCCATCCGAAATATGAATTGACATCATCACAGGGGAACCGGTACCGACCCCCCTGAGGTTCCCTTGTAAAAAACACTACGCAGGGACATCGTTTGTTCCAACATAACACTTGTCCACGAATCCCTTGCAAAAACGGGACGAAGTGCACACGCGCGCGCCGTCGCGCGCGCATGCCGAAATCCTCCAAAAACCTTCGGTGTCGGAAGGATTTCGCAATCGAGTGTCCAAAACACATGCAAAAACACAGGGTTTCGCAACACTGATTTCCTAAAAAAGCTTCCGCGCGAGCTCTTGCGAAATCTTAAGAACACCATAGGTTTTTCAACATTTTCTCAAAATGCACTCAAACGGGCTTCGCGCGCGCATGTCGAAATCTGTCGAACGCCCTTGCGCGTGTGCCGTCGCGAGAATCCTCTGCAAAAAACGGGACGAAGTGCAGACGCGCGCGTCGTCGCGCGCGTATGCCGAAATCCTTCAAAACCCATCGGTTTCGGAAGGATTTCAAAATCGTGTGTCCAAAAAACATACAAAAACACAAGGTTTCGCAAGACGGATTTTCAACAAAAGCGTGCGCGCGCGCGCTCTTGCATCGTCGTCGTCGTCGTCGCCGTCCTCACTCCTCCCGCGTCGTCGCCGTCGTCGTCGCTTACGTCGTCCTCTGTCTTTCCTCGTGTTCGTCGTCGTCGTCCTCTTTGGCGTCGTGGTCGTTTCCGTCGTCGTTGTCGCCGTGGTCGTCCTTCCTCCTCCTCCCTAGTCGTCGTCGTCGTCCGTCGTCGGCGTCTCGTCGTCGTCCCTCCTATTTCGTCGCCGTCGTCGTCGTCGTCGTCGTTGTCGTCGTCGTCGTCTTCCCTCCTCCCTCGTCGTTGTCGTCGTCGGCGTCGCCGTCCTTCCTCCTTCTTCGTCGATCGCGTCGTCGCCGTCCTCCCTCCTCCCTCGTCGTTGTCGTCGTTGTCGTCGTTGTCGCCGTCGTCGTCCTCCCTCCTCCCTCGTCGTCGGCGTCGTCGTCGTCGGTGTCGTCGACGGCGTTGTCGTCGTCGATGTCGTTGGAGACGGCGTCGGTGTCGTCGTAGTCGGTGTCGGCGGCGCCGTCGTCGTCGTTGTCGCTGTCGTCGTCGGCGTCGGTGTCGTGGCCAAGTGCCATGTGGTACCCACCGTCACGGTCTTGTCTTAAGAGATCTAGCGACCAAGTCGCGGGTGGGAGGGTGGGATGTTTGCACGAGCAGCGGAGAGGACAGCTTCAAGACGGTCAAAGTGAATTGCACCACATAGATTGCACCACATGTGTGAGCCAGCGTGGATTCCAAGCAGTGTTTCTAGCAATCTACGTCAGGCCTAAAAGACGGGCGGCGACGGGGCGGCGACGGCGACAACATAGCCGCCAGACCGACGGTAAGGCCCGGCTCCTTAGACAATAAGGAACCCCTAAGTGCAAGCACTGTTTGGGGAATATCTAAAGCATGTCGTCGTCGTTGTCGTCACCGTCGTCGACGTCTTCCGCCGCCGTCGTCTGAATCGTCGTCGTTGTTGTCGTCGTCGTGGTCGTCGTCGTCGTCGTCGGCGTCATCTTAGTCGTCGTCGATCGACGTTGTTGTCGTTGTCGTCGTCGTCGGCGTCGTCGTCATCGCCGTCGCCTTCCGTCGTCGTCCTCGTCGTCCCCCCCCATCCCATCTGAAGGGCCCGAGGAACCCTGGGACCCATCCCATCTGATGGGCCCTGGGAACCCTGGGACCCATCCGGGACGGGGGCCGGGGCCCGGGGGCCCTGGAACATGCATGCGCGTCACGTGGGCGACCACGCGGCCACGGGGCGCCTGGGCCTGCCCCCGATCCGCCGCCCGCAGCCAGCAGGAAACCGCGTCGGCCCCCCGGCGGCCCTGGCCGCGGCCGCGGCGGAGAGCGGCGGCGCCCGGCCGGCGGGGGGCCAATGGCCGTGGCCGCGGGCGCCACGCTGCGCCCAGACCTCCAGGCGTCGCGGAAAAGACTGCTGTCCCGAGAGCGGTTTCCTACTCGTTCCTCCTCCTCCCCCCCCCTCCCCCCCCCCCCCTCCCCCCCCCGCCCCCCTTCCCTTTCCCCCCCTCCCTCCCCCCCCCTTCCTTCCCCCCCTCCCTCGCCCCCCTCCCCCCCCCCCCCCCATCCCCCTCTTCCCCTCCCTCCCCCCCCCCACCCCCCCCTCCCCCTGAGAGCGTTTTCCTACTCGTTCCTCCCCCCCCCCCCACCCCCTCCCCCTCCCCTTCCCCCCCCCCCCTTCCCCCCCTCCCTCCCCCCCCTCCCCCGCTCCTTCCGCCTCGAGCGATCCCCGCCCGAGAACGCGCGGCGGGCTCCCCGGGGAGGGCACGGGCGCGCTTTTTGGGCCCAGCGGCCTCGGCGCCCAGCTGTCATTCGTCAGGGGGCGAGGGGCGGGGTCTCCCGAGGGGGGCACCGGCGCACCGTGGGGCCTGGCGGCCGCAGCAGGCAGGGTGTGCTGCGAGGCGGGTCGGAGGCGTTCTTTGCGCATCTAGCATGAAGTGGGGCTTGTCCCTCTACAGGGGTAATGTTCAACAATAGTCAAAACATAGTCTGGGGATTATTGTTTGATGATTTGTTTTGACAACTCTGGGGGTATTTTTAATCTCTCGCCGAAAATCCCCCTGTATGGGGACAGGCCCCGCCTGAATCTAACAGCCCCAGATGTGGGGCGGGGGAAGAATCGCGGAGCGAGTACAGGGGATGTGGGCTCGGGGTGTTTGGGCCTCTTGTGCCCTCCGAACAGGATCCGAGGGCCGTGGCTCGTGGGCTCCTTTTTTTTGAGGGGGGGGGGGTCGAGCCTCCCGTGGCCCTTTCGCCGCCGCGGCGGGATTCTGCCGCGAGGCCCTGGCCAGAACTCAGCCCTGGACAGGTCCGTGGGCTCGGTTTGCAGGGCGGGGCCCAGGCCTCCAGGCGAACATCACGGGCGCTTCCTCGCCGCATGGCGGCCTCCCGGGGGGGCCGTGTCCACAACGACGGGCCACAGAAGCAACGCAGCCCGACGGTCGGCGATCGAGGCGTTCGGGCTTTGCTGCCTGGGTCGGAGCGTTTGGGGAACGTTTCGCTGCGTTCGGGGGGGGGTCCAGGGGGCAGGGTGAGCCGCACTGCCCGTGCAGGTGAGCGACGGAAGAAAGCGGGGTCGATTGCGCTGACATTCTTGCGAAAGCTTCCCGCGTAAGGCCGCTTGTAAGCGCCAGCTTCTCCACGCGGTGTGCCACGCTGGCGGCCCGCGTAAGCCGCGGACAGCGGAAGGGCGCTATGTCTTCTCGCGTAGGGCCCGCTTCTTTTCGTCGCCCAAGTGGATATAGGCCACTGGGCCTTCAGGAAACGAATCCGTGAGAGATTTCACAACAAGGGGGCAGCCCTTGGGCCCCAGGGAGACGCAAGGACTGGGCATGACCTGCGGCATGACCCTGCCGCGATCTCAGATCACGACGGACGGTTCTCTCAGCCTTCGGGGGGGTTCGATGCTCTTCGGGACGTGTGTTAGCCGAGTGTGTATTTTTTTGCCCCGCCTAGCTCGGCCGATAGCTCGCAACCTGCGTCGGCCCCCGTTACACCGGCTGCGTCGTGTTGCCGGCTTCGACGGACAAGCAAACGCTGGTTCTACCACACGCTGGTGGCCTCGGCGCCGAGGCCTCCCGAGTGGCGACGACTGCACGACGCTCTCGGCGAGGCGCCCCGTGCCGAGACTGCACCCCCCGTGCCTCGTCGAGCAGGGGGGGGACGAGAGGGAGGAGGGAGCAGGGGAGGAAAGGGAGGACGGGCGGAGGGGAGGAGGGGGAGAGAGGAGGGGAGGAGATCCTCCTCCTCCTCCTCCTCCTCCTCCTCCTCCTCCTCCTCCTCCTCCTCCTCCTCCTCCTCCTCCTCCTCCTCCTCCTCCTCCTCCTGGAGGGGGGGGAGAGGAGGAGGTGGAGGGGGGGAGAGGGCGAGAGGATCTGGGAACCGTCAGGATCTCGGATCACGTCCGGCGGTTGTTCCAGCCTTCGGAGGGGGCGGGGCGCCGCCCGGGGCCGCCAGCCAGAGGTCCTCGACACTCGACGCCCTGGCCTCTCGGCCCTCTCCTCCTCGGGGCCCGCCTCTCACCCGAGAGCAACTCTCGACTGCCGAGGGGCCCAAGAGAGGCCTCGAGATCCCGAGAAGCTTGAGGAGCTGAGAGGCCGGAGGAAGAAGACGAGACCCCGAGATCCGCAAGAGCGCGTCCTGTGAACGCTGGGAAAAAGGGGAGAGGGCGATGGTCGAACCGCTCTGGAGGCCGTGGGGGCCTCCATGGAAATCCTGGGGGGCACCCGACCCTTGGGGGGGGTCGAACTGAGGGAGGGGCGTCGGAGACCTCCCTCCACAGTGGCAGCCCACGACGGTGAGCGCGGGCGCGGGCGCCAGCGCTGGCGCCGTCGGGCAACGACGACGACGACGACGACGACGACGACGACGACGACGACGACGACGACGACGACGACGACGACGACGACAATCGCGCCTTGATAAGATGCTAGTGCAGAACGGTCCCTGGGATCTTCTTATTAGAGCAGGATCAAGCCCTAGTAGAATTCAGCTCAAACTGGATCTAGCTATGGTTGGGTTCTCTTCTGAAATGGAACCTGCCTTCGTAGGTTTACATAAGAGCTGAATCCAGCTATAACAGGATTCCTATTCGAGTTCGACCAAGCCCAAATAGGATGCTTTCAAAGTTGGATCCAGCTACTGTAGGATTATGTTAGGGATGGATCAAATCCAAGTAGGATTCAATGAGAGTCGGATCCAGCTACCGTAGGATTATCATTAGAGTTGGATCGAGCCCGACTATAATGCGATTCATCTTAGATCCAGCTATATTAGGTTTCAGTAGGCTTGATCGAGCAGAGCATGAATAGGGTTCTATTAGGAAGAGGGGGTGGGAGCCGGTTCGAACCTTCCCCCCGTAGACAGGGGGGGACCAGTTCGAACACCCCCCCTTGGAAGGGATCCCCCCCGTTGGAGAGGCCGGTGTCCAGGGGGGGTGTTCTCCGGGCGCTCCAAGTGTTTGAGGGAAGGGGGGAGGACGGTTCGGACCCGTCCCGTGATTTTTGCCCAAGGAAGCGTCCACGAAACGCTCTCTCTCTCTCTCTCTCTCTCACTCTCTCTCAGAGCTCTCGAGAGGCCGAGATCCCGATGGTCCCAGGGCCCAGGAATCCGAGACCCCGAGAGGCTCGAGAGATCCAGGGGCGTTGAGAGACCCGAGAGACCGGGAGGCCTGAAAGGGGCCCGATCAAAAGGCGCCCGCAGCCGAGACCAGAAGTGAACTTTATCGGGGATGGAGGGGCGGTTTCGAGGGGGAAGTGAGAAGGAGGAGGTCTTCCCTCAGAAGGCGGCGGGACTTCTCAGCAGCCTTCGCGCCCTCTGAGATGGTATTATGTGTATTCGGGGAAGGCTTAGGAAGAACTTATCCGAAGGCCGGGGGATTTTTGAGCCTTCTGAGCCCTCGCTCGCCGCCGACTAGGGGGCCCGCGCCGTACGGGCAAGGGCAGCGGCGCCAGGAGGTCTGGGCTTCTCTGGGCGCGCGCTGAGATGTCGTTTACACGTAAGAGTGGCCTTTTCGCCGGAGTGACCTTTTGGCGCGGGCCCAATGGGGCCCCGCGATCGCCGAACGCGATGCGGTCGTAGCGCCTTGCGCGCTTGGGTTTGGTCCTCCCGCGGCCCAGGGTCACTCTTGCGTGCAGCCGAAGATGGATCGGGGAGCCGTGTGGATCTGGCGCGTGGTCACCAGATCCACGGACCGGGGACCCCGCGAGACGCGAGGCGCGCTTCGACGACGGAACGTGCCGAGTCCGTAGGGAAACGGAGCCCGTCGCGAGTCCACGCGTCTCTGGGCCTCCCAGATGGGGTCGGAGCGGATGGAGCCGGAGGATCGCGCCGCATCGCCGATGCATCGGCGATGGGCGCTCGATGTGGAGCCCGATCTTCTCCACGCCAGCGCCGCGTCTGTCCCATATGCTCGACTGTACTCGGACCCCACCTGGGAGAGGCCCCTGCGCGTGGCAAAACCTTGCGTACGGCCCGTCCCTCTACAGGGGGAATCTCCAAAAATAGCCAAACAAATAGAATGGGGACTATTTGTTTGTTGCTTTTTGACCATTGGGGGATATTTTTGGGGGGGTAGTTTTTATTTTTCGTCGACAATCCCCCTGCAGTGGGACACGCCCGACTCGACGCGAACCCGCGTCTGCGCCTCCCCGACCTGCCGAGGACCTGCGGCAGACGCTGCGGAGGTCGCTGCGCGAGGCCCAGGGCGCCGTCGACGCCCGGCGCGCGGAGGCCGCGGACACCCTGCAGCAGGTGCGCTGCAATGGGAAACCTCATGCGCTGCATCGCCGGCACACTCCTCCTCCTCCTCCTCCTCCTCCTCCTCCTCCTCCTCCTCCTCCTCCTCCTCCTCCTCATCTTACCCTTCCTCCTCCTCCTCCTCCTCCTCCTCCTCCTCCTCCTCCGCCTCCTCCTCCTCCTCCTCCTCCTCCTCCTCCTCCTCCTCCGCGGAGGTGCGGGCCGAGCGGCAGGACCTCGACGCGCAGTGGGGCCGGCTGGAGCGCGAGCGGCGGGCGCTGCAGCAGGAGCACTGGGAGGCGGACGAGCAGCTCGCGGAGGTGGGTTTAGGGTTTAGGGTTTAGGGTTTAGGGTTTAGGGTTTAGGGTCCGCTTGCACGCGATTGAGATGAAGTCGGGCCTGTCCCCCTACAGGAGGAATATCCAAAGATAGTCAAAAAAAAAAGTCTGGGAACGATTTTTGACTATTTGCGATTGCTGCCCATGGGGGGGGGCATTTCTTGAGTATTTTTCATGTTTTCGCCCAAATCCCCCTGTAAGGGGACACGCCCGACTTAAGATTACACGTCAGAGCGACCCTTCGCCAGAGTGACCTTTGGTGCGGGCTCACCGGGGCCCCCCGATCGCCGAGCGCGACGCATTAGCGGTTGCTTGTGCGATTGGATCTGGCCACCCTGCGCCCACTTCATAGGGTCTCTGTTGCGTGCAGCCGACACAGCAAGAAGGGGCATAGTATTCTTACCCCCTGGCGATAGCGGGCGTGACCAGGGGGGGAGGTGGGGAGGGGGCCAGTCATATCACGATTCGCGCCAGCGCCGCCTGGGAATCTTTGGGAACGGATTCCCACACGGCCCCGGCGCGAACCGTGACGTGACCAGGGGAGGAGGGAGGGGGGGGCGGGGCCGGCCACGGGCGTTCTCGCGAACTATAACAATCGGCTTCAGGGTACAGCTGGCACGAGGGGTAGGAACAACCCTAGCTTTGGAGGGGTACACTTATGGTCCCCGTATCTGGTCTTTTCACCTTGGAATGCTTTCTATTTGGGTATCTACATGAGGCTTTTGGCTTTCGTAGATGTGGCTCATATTCTTGACCCACGTTCTTGTGGCCATCTTTCGACTGTACCGATATAAGGTTGCCCTTGCATCGTTTTCCCCTTTGGGCCTCCCAGGAGGACCTCGTCGCCACTGCTAGATTCGCCACTGCTGGGGTTTCTCCAGGCCTCTCCTAATCCCGCGGTGGCGACGAGGGCCTCCCAGGAGGCCCACGAAGGCGACAAGGAGGCAAGGGCTCCTCTTGATACCCCCCAGAGGTGGCCAAGATCCGCGAAGAGCTCGAGAGGCAGGCCAGGGCGCTGGGGTCGCGGGGCTGGTGGGGCTCGTAGGCGGCGCCGGCCCTGCGCCGGCCAGCCGGGGGCGCCGGGGAGCGGCGCGCCCTCTCTCAAGCAGTGGCGAAGCGTCCTGGCTCGCCTATAGCCCTACCAAACAAGGTTCTGAGAACCTTGTGTGGTTCCCACGACGTGTTCTTAGAACGTTTCTGGCGGAGGCTGTCTTGTTTTATCACGGCGGGCTCATGTTCTGAGAACATTGTTTCTGTTCTTCGAGCATGTTTGGGTTCTGACAACACCTCGTGGTAGGACTACAGGAATGCTGGGACGGTCGGCCCCTGCTCAGCTCTCCGACATCTCGCCGGGGGCGCGCGAGGCCCGCTGGCGCCAGGCGCGTGGCGCGGTGCAGCAGCTGGCGGGCGCGGCGCCAAGGCGCCGTGCAGTGCAGGGCAGGCGCGGCCCGGCGCTCCGACGCCACGCCGTGAGGCCAGCCGCGATGCTGGCCGAGGTCGGCGTCTGCCATCGGCTAGGCGCAAAGAGTGACCTCCGATGCGGGCACAGAGGGGTCCCCAGATGGCTGAAAACGAAGCAGTGGCAGCTGGCTGCGCGCCCAGATTGGGTCCCCCCGCGGGCCCCGAAAAGCCGCGCACCAAAGGTCACTCTTGCCCAGGGTCACGTCTTGCGTATAGCCGATTCCAGCATGCGCTCATGCGGCAGCGGTTGGCCTCCTCTCGGCCTGCAGTGTTGCGCAAGGCTCGCAGACATCCCGGGCGCTTCCGCACTCCGCCAGCCCCCATCGTGTGTTGGCGATGGCTTCTGCGCGGGTGGTCGCCAGGATCGGGAAGTGCTGCAAGGAGTGGTTTCCTTTCCCCGTTGTCATGCGACGTCCGCGCCGGGGACAAATCGATGCTGGGCAGAGGGTGGCTAAGATTCTCTGCGGGGGGGCCTTCCTCTTTACACCTGTGCGAAGCCAGCGGTGCGGACAAAGAGGGCATATGGATGTCTCCTGGGAGGCTCTTGGGGGCTGCTTCTGGACTATCGAAAACGCCTACGGCGAATCACCGCCGCCCCCTGCCTTCTAGAATCGCCCATGTGACCGAACGATGTGGCAAGAGCTCTGCCAAGTCATCGGACCATGTGTTCCGCCAACCGTTGTGGAAGCCCTTCGGGGAACATTTGGGGAAGGATGGCGGGGAAGATCAGGAGGAGGAGGAGGACCGGTGTAAACCCCAGATTCATCAACGATGTTGGAGTACACCCACCCTCCAAGCTCCCTCTTCATAGGCCCCCACAACGGTTCAAGTCCACTGATGGAACTGCCTCGTTGGAAGGCACCCGTTTGAAGACCCTGAAGCATGCCAAAACATTGTTCTCGGGATTCCAACGCCACGGATCAACCTGATTGTTGCGTCTTGACGATCCTGACTCGCACCAGAACGCCATTCCTAGGATTTCATCACAGGAAATCAACGTAACTGCTGCACCTGCATTATCCTGAACCGTCCATGAACATAGTTTATGGCAACTCTTGCAAATTTGGACAACGAAAGTACGTGGCGCTTAGGCGAGAGCCACATGTTGAAAAGGAACCGTCCTCAATCCGTGAAACTCTTGCTAATTTTGAAAAGGAATGTGCGCGGCGCTAAGGCGAGAGCCACATTTTGAAAACGACTCGCCCTCAATCCGTAAAGCGCTTGCAAATGTTGACAACGAATGTGCGCCGCGCCAAGGCGAGAGCCACATTTCGAAAACCACCCGCCCTCAATCCGGGAAGCTCTTGCAAAACACGAATGTGCGCCGCGCTAAGGCGAGAGTCACATTTGGAAAACCACCCGCCCTCCATATGTGAAACGGCTGCCACGTTTGAAGCTTCAGAGTCATCAATGGTGAGTAAGTCTCAGGCGAAACGCCCGGCCCGCCCTAAAAACTGGCCTCGGGGTGCGACAGGAAGAAAGTATGTACAAGGAAAAGGAATGGAGGAGGAGGAGGAGGAGGAGGAGGAGGAGGAGGAGGTTCGAGGAGGAGGAGGAGGAGGAGGAGGAGGAGGAGGAGGAGGAGGAGGAGGAGGAGGAGGAGGAGGAGGAGGGGGGATCTTCGGAGCCTCTGGGGACACTCTTGGGGCCTCCTGTGAGCTTCCTGGGAGCCTATTGGAGGCATCTTGGGGGCCTCCTTGGGCCTCTTGGGGGCCTTTGGGGTCTTCTCGGGGGCCTCTTAGGCCGTCTTGGTGGGCGCCTGGCCCGTCTGACGCCGTCGGAAGCCGTCTTGGGGACCTCTCTAGGCCGACTTGGGGCCCTCTTGGGGTGCTCCAGGGCAGTCTTGGAGGCCATCTTGGGCGTTTTGCAGGCCTCTTGGGCCCTCCTGGGGCGGTTTGGGGGGCCTCCTTGGCCGTTCTGGGGCCATCTTGGCGGCCTCTTGGGCGATCTTGGAGTGATCTTTGGAGACTCTTGGGCCGTCTCGGGCCGTCGGTAGGCAGAAAAGATGTTGAAAACCTAAGGAAAATCAACCAATCAATGATTTTGGCATCTTCGGGCCTTCCCTGAGGCCCTCTTGGAAGGCCTCTTGGGCCGTCTTGGGCCATCTTGGGGCCGTCTTGGGGGCATACTGGGCCGTTCTAGGGCCATCTTGGAAGCCTCTTGGGGCGATATGTGGAGTCTCTTGGGCCGTCTCGGGCCGTCTTGGTGGGCTCCTAGCCCGTATGACGCCGTCGTAAGCCGTCTTGGGGGCCTCTCTGGGCCGACTGGGGGCCCTCTTGGAATGCTCCAGGGCCGTCTTGGAGGCTTTCCTGGGCGTCTTAGAGGCCTCTTGGGCCGTCTTTGGACCCTCTTGGGGCCGTCTTGGGGGCCTCTTGGGCCGTTCTGGGACCATCTTGGAAGCCTTTTGTGGCGATATTTGGAGCCGCTTGGGACGTCTCGGGCCGTCGGAGGGCCGAAAAGAAGCAAATGCCACAATCCTTCAAAACACAAGGAAATCAATGAAGTTGGCCTCTTCGGACCTTCCTGGAGGCACTTGAGGCCATCTTGGAGGCACTTGAGGCCATCTTGGAGGCATATTGGGCGCTCTGGGGGCGATCCTGATGGCCTCTTGGGCCGTCTTGGGCCGTCGGAAGACCGAAAAGGAGCAAATACGAAAATCCTTCAAAAATTTAGGAAAATCAGTGATTGTAGCATCTTCGGACCCTCCTGGAGGACCTCTCGGAGGCCTCTTGGGCCGTCTTGGAGGCCATTTGGGCAGTCTTGGGCCGTCTTGGAGGCTTCTTGGGCGGACTTGGAAGTATCTTGGACCATCTTTGGCCGTCTTGGAGGCCATCTTGGAGGCCAGCTTGGGCCATCTTGGCGGTCTTGAAAGCCATCTTGAGCCGTCTTGGGGCGCCTTCCGGGTGGCCGGCGGGACGGGGCGGAGCCCCGGGGGAGAGTTCTTTTGGACAAAGAACCAAAACCAAGAGCGGTAGGGCTCAGCACGTTGGGCACCCTTGTGATGACTCAACAGGGGGCGGCGGATCGAATGGCATTCGGCCCATGCCGCCACCGTGCCTGGGTTGTGGTGATGAAGGTTATGGGATGTTCGTTGGGATCTCGTGGGAGGCCTCTCGGGGGCCTCTTGAAGGCAAGTTCAATGCCTCGTGGGGGCTGTGTTGGGGCCTCTTGGAGCCTCTCTTGGGCCTCTTGGGAGCCTCTTGGGGCCTCTTGGGCGGTATGCTGCCATGGATCCGATATTGTGCACTCTAAGGCGTGCCATACGGTCGAAGCGTGAATTCGTCCCGTTTGGCATTGCTCGGGCAGCATGGTTGAGAGCCCGGGGAGAGCTCAAGGGCACTCCTGCGTACCATCCTGCTCTTCGTCCCCCTCCCTCCTCCTTATCGTCCTCATCGTCCAGTTTCGTGTTCCCCGTCAAGATTTAAGCCTCCACCCAGCCGAGCAGGCTGCCTGGCTGGCCTTGCCAAGCAGGAGAAGAAGAGAGGAGGAAAGAAACGTATTTCTGTCTGCGGAGGCCCAGGATCACATTGTATGAATTGCGCCCAGGAATCCAAGACCAGAAGTCGACACAATCAGGTAGTACGTCATGTTGCTGGTCCTGCTATGATGAATTCCAGATGCAACTGTGTTGCCTGATCAATCCCCTTCTTTGCTTGGGCAACTTCCACACACGACGCCCTTTGCCTAAGGAGGAGGGCATCTTGGGGGCCACGTGGGACCTCTTGGGCGCCTCTTAAGGCCTCCTGGGGGCCTCTTGGGGCGGAAGTCTGGGATTTTCGGTGTCCTGTTTTGGGCCACTTATGAGACCGTCTTGGGGCCCTCTTGGGCCGACAGGTTGCCTCTTGGGTCATATTGTGGGCGCTCTTAGGCCGTCTTGGGGCCCTATTGGAGGCCTCTTGGGCCGTCTTGGGGTGGTCTCGGGAGCATCTTGGGCCGTCCTAGAGCGTCTGAAAGCCCGAATGGCGAGAACGCCAAAATCCTTCAAAAACTCAATGGAAAACTAATAGTTGTTGCCTCGTGGAGCCCTCTTAGGAGGCCTCCTGGAGGCCTCTTGGGGCGTCTTGGAGCCCTCTTGGGCCGTCTTGGGGCCTTCTTAGAGGTCTTGGAGCGATCGTTCGGCGACTCGGGGCCCTCTTTGACCGTCTGGGGAGCCCTTGGGGCCCCCTGGGCCCATCTTTGGGCCCCCTCTGGCCCGAAACAGTCATCCGACAAGACTTCCCGGGGGGGGGGCCAGGGGGCATGCGGGAAGCCCCAGAAGATTCGGCAATTCGGGCTCTGGACCCGTTGATGTCAGGAGTGAGGATTGAAGCTCACGGGATTAGGCAAAGGACCTGAGGACGCCCACGCCGTGTCCAGCGGCACGGTGGCGGATTGGTTGTCTCTTGGGGGGGGGGTGGCTCTTGGGATCCTTTCGGGGGCTTCTCGGTGGCTTCTTGGGGGCCTACGAGGGGCATCTTGGTTGTCCTGTAAATGCCTCCTGGAAGCCTCTACGCGGGTGTTCCTCCCTATCGTCGTGCAGAGGGCGGCCAATAAACACAAGAGAGCCCAACTGGAGGCGTCTTGACGGCAGCGCGTGCTCTCTTGAAGCAACCTCAGAAACAGCTGAAGACCTACACATTGTTCATTTCTAAGTATTCGAACGTTCTTTGATTTTTGTTTGGGGGCCAAGATCCTGTCATTTCTAATTGTTCTATCCTGGGCCTCTTCCTGGCCACTAGGGGACCAGGAACAAATCGAAACGAGCACAATTAGAAATGAGCACGATTAGAAATGAACGACGTGTAGGGCCTGAGAGGCTCATTGGAGCCCGCGGGTGTCAGAAGGCTAATGCCATGATCCATGATGGGCCTCCGAGCCGCCGAGGGGGGAAGCCCATTCGGCTGTCTCGGACAACACGGGGGCAACTTTGATACCCCTTTTGGGCCATCTGAGGGTCATGTTTTGGGCCTGCCATGGCCCTCGTGAGGCAACCTTGGAGAACGCCATTTTCCCCAGAGGGGCTTGACGCACGATGGCGGTTGGCCCCCACTCTTGGGTCGCTCGTGGGCCGAAATGGCCGCAATTTCTTCAGCGGGTCCTTAGGGGCAGCCGCACGAGGACGAACTATTGGACAAACGTAGCAGTCAGATTACCTGATTAACCTCTGACTGCGGAATCGAACTCTCCACTGGCCCGATCAGCCGGCGTATTAATTTGTGGCTTTGCCAGTGCATCAAGCAGGTCACATGACAAAGTCAGATGAATGAGGCGGGCATGGCAACACTTTCGCGACCATCGCAAGATGCTTGCAAAGTCGTGCCAGAATTCGCGAAGAGCATGTCCGACATTTAGGAGTATGAATGTCGAGTGCTCCGCCCCAACAGAGCGCTTCCGATTACAATTGTTGTTTGTGAGGGGGGCTATCCTCCCTCAGTTGTCATCGCCCATCCCTCCTCAAGCTCATCATCGCCACCATCTGTAAAGTCATCATCATATCATCATCCTCCACATCCTGCTCCGTCTCTTGCGCCCCTCTCGACGTTCAGAAGAGGCTACGGGCTCGCGGTCGTGAACGCGACCTCGCTGGAGTACACGGTCGAATCCAGCGCAGCCGCTTCCCGGTGGCAGCAACACAAAACCTTTCAAAATGGTCCGGATATTTGGTCGCGGCGGCGCGCTCGTGACCAGGTCCCAATTATGTGGGCTGGCCCACCTCCGAAGAGCCAGGCGGCCCGAGGGAATCAAGGAGGAGGGGCTCCGACGCTGGCTGCGAGGGCCGCCGCGGGCATCAGGCAGAGAGTATAGTGCACAGATATGGCGCGGGCCGCCAGAATTTCGGACGCGCTGCCGAACACGGATTTGCCTCACCGGCGGCGCTCATCATCGACAACACCAGGCGGCGTAGTCAGAAGTAGGGATTCGAAACCATGCGTGGCCAAGTGCAGCAGATCCACATGTCCGCTCCAGTCTTCAGAGATTGTCAACTGATGGGTCCATCAAAATGGGGATTACGTTTGCACATGATTTTTCCCGTTGCGCTTGTTTTATTTGTCGAGGCGGCCCTGCGAAAACGCCACGGCATCCATTTTAAAGGCACACATGCACATCAGTACGTGTCGAACGCTTTATATACGTTCAGCGATGGCACTGGGAAATGCAGCACGCGCCAGCCGTGCACAGCAGCACTTGTCGGCAAGTTTCAGTAAGGTCGAAATCCCTTAATAGTTGTCACTCGGATCCGGTTTTGTAAGGCGCCTTTGTTGTAAGCAGGGGGGTCCAGTTTATTCAGGCGTTTTCGCGTATTCGTTGTTCTGCTCAAATTGATGTTACAGTTCGCATGTTGCTCCGCTTTCGGAGCCGATGTTGCAAATCATTGTAATCGTTCTCGTATTCATCCTCATCATCACCACCATCATCACCATCACCATCACCATCATCAACTTCACCACCATCACCAACATCATCGACGGCGGCTTTCCTAGCAGAGGTTTGCGTCCCAGCTCCAACGTTAGCATTGCGATCCTTTTCCATGGTTTTCACCTCGCGACGGACATCTTGAGTAAGGAACACGTGCTATTCCGCAGAGGGGGTCCAGAATATTAAGGCCCCACGTTAACAAGGGGGTCGGAAAATTAGGTTGCAATTGAATGGGGGTCAGTTTTTTTAGGAGGGGTCGATTATTCAGGGATTTCGAGTTGCCTTAGGCGCCACATGCCCACCAACTTGCCGTGTTCTATGTGTCCCATCGCACGCAAGCCCCATGAGTGATTGACCGTTAGTGTTTTGATACGGGGAGCGAGGGAGACAGACCGACAGACACAGAAGCCAGGCGCCTGGACGGCGCATCGGCAACAGAGCGTTGGCCCAGGATCGACCAGCCCCCGCACGCACCAATCAAACGTGCGTCGTGCGAGCGAGCGGCGGGCGACAAATCGTCGTCGGCAGCTCGAGAAACAGATTGGTCAGGACAGTGTGTATGTGTCGACAGGTGGAGGGGAGAGGAGGGGGAAGAGGAAGGGGGGAGGGAGAGGGGGAAGGATGAAGGCTTTGCCATCATAGCCTCCTGCCGTGCGGTGGCCTCACGGAAATGCCCATCATGTGTTTCCAGCGCTGCTCCGACCCCGCGGATCGATCGATCATGGCCTCATCCATCCGCCTGTGGTCCGGGCACCTCTTCGCCGCTTCGTGCGCCACCTGCGTTGTCCAGTCTTGTCTCGGGCGACCAACCCTTCGGACGAATGAGCCGATCACAATTTGTACCGATGCACCAGCGGAGGCATTTCGCCGCAACGGGTTCCCTGCTGGCGAGCGCCCGACACGATGCAACAACACCAACTGTTGGTCGAGGAATTGGTCAGTGACCGTCCGGACGCTTGCACGGCGGAAGATCTCATCATTGGAGATTCTCGATACACGTGTGGACCGGGCTAGTGCAAAAGCACGCTGCTGAGGTACCGGCACGCCTCCAGGATTGCAATGCTTGGGCGAGAGGCGTTGCCCAGTATTGTGCATGCTAGATCTGTCCACGCGCTTTTCGGCGTATGACTTGCGAGCGAGCGAGACTCGATACACGTGTGGGTGGCACATTGAGAGTGCGGCGCGCGCAGTGCGCATGGAAACCCGGTAGTTTGCGCCGGTGGGCCGTGACCAGGCAGGTCGTGCACAAGCCGCAGCGGAGCTTCGATGAGGCGAAAGCTCGAGAGAATGTCAGCTTCTGCTGCCGGGAGGGACTCGGCGTGCGCCCGCACTTGCATCAGCTTGGCGGACTCTTCACGGGCGGCGCCGATTCTCCTGGACAGCTCGGAGTCCACCCGCCCGTCGTTGCTCACCAGGCCGCCCAGGTGCGCCATCGAGTCGACCTGCGTCCTGGGTTGGTGCAAACCGGGAGCGCGTGGACCTTCCCCCCGTGGAGCGTCATGCCGTATTGGAGGCCGGCTGTCTCGACTGCTTTTGCAAGCTCTTGCACGTGTTGCGCTCTCGCTCCGATAAGCAGGGTGTATCAAGGGCGAGCAACACATCATAGACTCTCTCGTTGCTGCGGGCGTCGGCCGCGCTTTGCGCCAAGCATGCCGCAGGCGTCGTTCATCAGAACTCCCATGACAATTATAAGAGGAGCGGTGCCAGAGGGCACCCTTGGCATATGCCAGACTGCTGCGATCGTCTCTGGGATTGAACGCCGCAGACGTGCACCACGAAAGCTCTCTCTGAGAATATCGATGTGTCATTGTCTAAGAAGAAGTCCAGGACACCATACCTTCGCACGGCGAGTAGCAGACCCTCGACGTTGATAGAGTCGAAAGCCTTCTTCGTTGATAGAGTCGAAAGCCTTCTTCCAGTCGAGGGCAAGTAGGTGTACAGCTGTACAGCTCCACCGCGATGCGCCCACGCATCCTGCACGGCCCGCCTGGCGCAGCGCAGGGCGTCTTCGGTGCCGCGCCTCGGGCGAAACCCAAACTGCGAATTCCAGATCTGGTCGTCCGCCCCTGCCATCATCAGCCTCCGTAGGAGCACCATCGCGAAGACTTTGTACGCCGAGTTCAGCAGGCAGATCAGATCAGCTTAGAGTCGCACAGTCGCCAGGGTCTCCTTTCTTCAAGATCAGGGCGGCGCGATGTAGGTGCCAGGCATCCGGTACAGCTCGGCCTCACCAGCAGGCATTCCAAGAACAGATACGACAGGGAGGGGGGAGGCGCAAAGAAATCGGCCTTGGCCTCGGGAGCGAGGGAGGCGCAAATAAATTCCAGAACAATTGCGATAGGGTGCAGTTGGCGGCGAAGTGACAGCAGGGGCAAACACATGGACGATTGCAAAAATACGCTCATACGAATGTGATAAGGTACGTGGGGGTATTATGCATTTTTACAAGGGGCAGCGGGTTCAAAATCCAATTCAGCCTGGAAGAACATGGGGACGCACCCCCACCCCAGATCGATCTTCAACCAGATCCCAGGGCAAAGCTAACAAGGTCGATCTTCGATCGCATCTAAGTACGGAAGTATCGGGACTGGTTCGGCTTCGGTGGTGCGTAGCACGTCGGACGGGGCTAGGACGAAGATAAGTCCGTTCCAGAGTGTTCTGGCAGGCTCTCAGAGCATTCTCGAGCGCTCTGAGAGGGCCGCGGCGCCCGAGACATCCTCCAAAGCGGCCGGATCTCAGAGATCCCGGATTTGTCCTGAGCGCTCGGAGAGGGCCGCGGCGCCCGAGATATCCAGAGCCGTTGGATTTCAGAGATCCCCTATTTATCACCACCCGAATTTATCCTCGCCCTGGCTTTAGCTGAGGTGCGTAGTACGCCGCTGGCTTCGACAGCAGAGCATGCACTCGTCTCAGGAGCACCAAAGAACCTCGGCGGACTGTTCCGCAGGCGCCTTACAAACCCCGTCGTCAGGGAGTTGTACGCGTGCACGCATCACGGCTGGTTGACAATGCGCATTCTTTGTTTTAGCAGTCGAACGCGAAGAAAGAGAACAGTGTTTCAGCAACGTGATTTTGTCGAAGGAGATGAATAAGATGAAGAAGAAGAAGAAAACAAACCGATATGAACACAATCGTTTGGCGCTCCGCGCGGATTTCTTGGATTTGCGTGGGGTTCCCTTGGCTGCGCCTCCAGCGCCACCCCTGGTGCGTTCTCCGTGCGGAGCGCTAACAAGGTCATGTGCATGGCGTGTTTTTTTTGTTCTTGCTTCGAGCGATCCCCACCCAAGCCTTGTTGGATGCGTTTCGGATATTGAGGTGCCAGCTTGACGTTGTGACGCTTGTGATGTGTGATCGGGAGAACATGGGGCGCTTGTTGTGTAGTCATGGGGTGGTCACGTCACCATTATCAGAGTGAGGGCGCCGAATGGTCATTCATTGTCCTTGGGTGCGTGGCTGAATAAGGAATCCGATGAGAAAATTATGTTTGTTGCGTTGTTGCTGTTGTTCTCGTTGTCCCACTTACGACCAACCCGCGAGCCCAACCGCGACCCACCCCGCGATTCCACCCGCGACCTGCCCACGACCAAACACACGACCCATTTGCGACCTAGATGGGTCGTAATGTACTAAGGGCGCATTATTTCGTTGAGGAGCAGTCGACAAGGCGTCGTTTTGGTAGAGTCGTTGGTATCGCGGCATCGCCATCCAGAAACGCGTGGTGCAAACTTTTCTGAATTGACATAGTGGTCTGCTTGTGCAGCTGGAAGTGATGCCGCCGCTCGGCGAAGTCGAAAAGGTGTAATCGCTTCCTGCTCCTCTTCGTCCTCTTCCTTTTCGTCCTCGTGTTCCTCGTCTTCTTCTTCCATTTACACCGAAAGGTGCCCAAAGACATGCTACCTTTGCAAGACAGGGCAGAGACAAACATAACATTAAATTCCGTTATTGTGAAAATTTCCGCCGGGGAAAATATGCATTGGAAATCGTTAAATTATTGATGGGGCTAATTTGTTTATAGTTTCTTTTACTTTTTGGGCGCACATTTGGCGCATGTAGAACATTCGAGCATTCGATTCGGTTTGGATAGTGCGCGAATTAGCGTTCTCGTTTTTTGCCCCCATAACTCGGTCACTAAACAAAACGGTTTCAAATATTGCGGGACGATATCTTCATTCAATGAGATTACGAGTTCATCATACGTGTGGGCACAGCGCACATTGAATGTGCGCCTTCGCGGGCAAGAAAATTTGCTTAAAATAAGAAAGAAAAGTAACACATGTGATATGACCGTGGGCATCCCGGGTTGCGTGCGCTTCAAAAAGTAGGGTCGTGCGTGCGGGCGGTTTAAATGTTGCGCCGATGGCTCGTGCGCGCAATGCTTTGTGGCCGAAAGCGGCAGTGCACTCATCAACTATGCGCGCCTGCGGAAATTTGAAAGTCGACAGTGTCCGCCCAAACCGTCCGCGCTTGGGCCGGACGCGCGGAGAGCTTCCAACGCCTGGCCCTCTGCACAGCTGGAAGCGTTAGGGGCATGGGATGCGCCTCGGCGGCGGCGCGGGTCCGACGATGAAAACAAATTGATTCGCCAATGTGCTCGTCGGGGCCTTGGAGCAGCTGACCGCCGGCGATGACCTCACGAAATATTTGCGAAGGGTGTCGCTTCTTCGCCTCGCCAATATCTGGGCCGCGCGCGATGCGACGACGGCGGTTGGCTCCCACTTTGGTCATTTTTTTGTCTCTCTCTCTCTCTCTCTCGATGCCAGAGCGATTCGATGGCGGCAAAGGCCCGTGCGTACATAGACCAGCGGCTAAGGCGCTGCAGAGCTGCTGCTGGCGTTGCGCGCGGGCCACGTCGCAGAAAGGGACGGGATTCCGCTTGCGGCCCGAGATCACGAAATTCTATTCCTGGCAAGCGACGTCGGCAAAAGGTGGCCCGCAACCCCGCCGGACGCGCGGACATGGCGGTGGTTGGGCAAGAGGTATTCCGGGATGTTGGTGCCGGGCACGGCAGGCGGGACCGCAGAGAAGAGTCGCGAATTTCTGGGCGGAATAGAACGTTCGGAACGAGCGGGGGTCCCATCGGCCTTGACGGCGACGGGGGTTCGCTTGAGAGCGCGAACTTCAGCGCAAAGACGCCCGCGCGAGGATGTGCCGCGCCATCGCCCCCAAACAGCACCTCGCGACGGCGTTGCGTTCGGGCAAAGTTTTCGCAGAAGTGGGCAAGGCAATGGCCATCCCGGATTTCGAGGAATGGTTGGTGTTGAAGACAAACCGCTGAGCAGCGCGAGGCGACGAATATGATATCCCAGACTTGCAAAGGCCATTGTTGCGGCGCCGGATGAATACATGCGGCGCTTCGAACCGACAATGGGACGTGGGGGTCACCGTTTGCGTCGACGTCGGAGATCGTCGCCTCTCCCCCCCCCGAAAGGCTGGAGGCAAAGCTCAACCGCGACGGCGGCAATTGAAAGAATACCAAATTCGGAGCGGGGCACTGGACGTAGCAGCCCCGGTCCGAAGAGACGGGCCGCGAAGAAAACAGTAAATACAATCTCGCGCGGGCGAAGAAACGCCAAGTGGCCCAGCTCTTTGTCGCCGTTGGATTCGGTTCATTTCGACGAGATCACAGAATCAAATGAGTGCGACATAATGTGCCGGTGCCAAATTGCAGATCAATTCGTGGCCGCAGCTTCCGAAGCGAGGGCTTGGGAAGCGTATTGAATTTCGTGACCTCCAAAAAGTCCAACGAGATCGATTAGCAATATGCACCTGGTTGTAAAGCATCAAGAACGAAGGGGCTCTACGCGTGCCTTCGGGGCGGGAACCGCGCCTGCACGCTGGCCGGGTCGCCGAAGCAGTTCATTGAACAGGGCACCGGCAGTGGAGTGCCCCCTTTCGGGGCGGGACCGTGGTCGTGCACTGGCAAGAAAGTTCTTATCAACGGCGGGCAGGGCTCCGTATTACCTTTAGGGACGAGGTCCACGCCCGCATTTTGGCAAATGCGCGGGCCGCCGTGCGGCCCGGGGGGCGACCAGAATATACTATCGTGCGTTTATCAAGGATTTTGCACGCGGCGGACGTCCGGCTGCGATGCAAACGTTTGCTTATCCCGCATTGTCCCATTCTTTCCATTGCGGGCGTGAGGGTCGCCATTCCGGGAGGGGTGTGTTTCGTACCGGAGCAGCGGGTTTTGTAGGGATTCCGAGCAAGCCGTTAATCAAAAATTTTCGATCGCGCGCGGACGGGACCTTGGCCCGGTTAATCTATGGCGGTCTACCTTCGATGACGTCAGCACGAAAAGATTGTTTTCGGAGAAGCGAAAGCACAGCATTTTCCATCGCCAAACGTGCGTGCGCACGTGCAGCTGCAAACACGCGAACCGTAGGCAATTGGAATGCGTGTCGCAAGCGGTACACGGAGGGATTGAATAAATATAGGTACTGGAAAGGGATGCAAAGCCCGTCAATTGATCATGCCGCAAAATGTCACGGGCCACCAGGCTATTGGGTTGGCGGCAAAGCAAAAAAAAACACAGTCGAAATGGCCTACGTAGCAATAAAATCCGACCTCGCAACGCTTGACCTAACAAAAGCGTTCCAAACATTTACTCAACGGGAGAAGACGAAAATTCCGGCCTCCGATGCTATTGTTCGCATGGAAAATCTACAATATTTCTTAAATTTGAACACTATGAAACAAATAACAAAATATCAAAACATACAATCAGCACCATTCCAAATCAAGCGGTTAAACCAGAAACGGAAACGCCACACACCAATTATAACATTATGATCACCGTTTTTTTCATTACCGAAATATTGCTCATATTATCGATCACGATTTTTGTAAGAAAATGCTGCGTTCTCGTTGACAATAATTAGTGTGCGTCACGCTTGTGTTATCATTTCGTCTGGTTTGGGTCTAGATTTCCCAATCTAATTCTGCTCTGGTGTGTGGGAAAAAACCTTTCGCAAAAAACAATCAACGTGCACTACACTCGGCTTGTGGAGAACGACGCAATACCAAATAAATAAGTCCAAACACATAAATTAGATCGGTCATGTCGTCTCCTCGAAGACGAAACGCATTATAATGTGATCATGTGTCCCGCCAATACGACGACTCGAAGACCTAGAACGTTTTCATATTGCAAGAGCAGCCCCTCCAAAAATCCATGGTTTCTCTTGATGGTGAATTTTGCTTGCGGTAGGACTGGAACATACCATCTCTGCACTGCCATACCAAAAAAAAAACTGAAATCGGAAGATGTAACGCTGGTTGCGGCTGATACGACGCTCCTCCGATATTCACATGTTTCGAAAGTCATATCTCCTTCGTTATATTGCAAATCCGTAGCGAACAAATCACCGACATTTTCTAGCTTAGTCCGACAGCTACGCCCCCAACAATGCGTGGTAGGATGCAATACACCTGCGATCGGCTGATCGTCAACGTCGTCGAAACCGTCTTCGAAACAGGCATCGGTACAAGTGTCAACATGCGCGTCGGTGTTCGGTGTGCTGGCGTCTATTCGGATGTATGTGGGCGTGGACGCCAGCGGCGATGAAAGTAATGACCTGAAAACTGCCATTGGAGTCGCTTTTCGACGTTAATCGTGTCTTCGCCGTCGGTATTTGCGTCGGAGCTGTCTACGGTAGCGGTGGGATCCATGGTGGGCCGATTTTTGGCGCCGTCTTGGGATCAAACATTTGCGTAAATATCGATACGCGTATTCATCATGACATTAATAGTGCTGGCATTGTGCCAGCGTCGGAGCCGCGGCCAAAACCGCATCTGGATGACGTGAAACCGGCGTCATCGCTGGGGCTGGTATCGAGGCCATCGACCGTAACTGTAGGAGCAACGGTGGGCCGACCAACGACGTCGTCGCCAAAGTCGCTCGGTTTAGGTGTCGAGATGCGTGTCGGTGGTAGCGGTGATGGGGCTGGCATCGATACCGATGTAAGCGTCGACATTGCGGGCGCTGGGGGTGCCAATCTCCGGTCTCGGGACGTCGACCGCTCATCCGTGTCGTCGGCCGGAGGGCCGCTCATCCGCATCGGCGTCGTCGTCGTCGCCGCCGTCATCCGAAGTGTAAGAACGTAGCGGCCGGATGATTCAAAGCACACCGCCCTCACCTTTCTTGACCACGGACGAGGTAGTAGGTACCGAACCATACACCTATCCACTGTGTTACCGAAACGGACGTCTCCTGGTATCAGATCTGACGCTTCCAGCTGCCCAGCCAAATGTATCCATGTACCAAAACGGATGTCCCCAAATGCCGAAGCAAATGTCACGAAGCACGAAACGAAGGTTCAAATACCGAGGCGGATGCGCATTTACAGAAGCAAGGCATCCCAGAAATTGACGACAGCAGAACAGCACGCAGACAAAAGCACGCAGGGAGGCGCCTTTTCAGCCGTGGTCGGCCCTTCCAGCTCTTTTTCGGAGCTTCTGCTCGATAGGGGATGCTACGAACGAGTACGCGTCGTTCGTTATTAATCGGTGCTCGTTTCTAATTGTTTTTTGCCTTCTAGTGGCCAGGAAAAGGCCCAGGATAGAACAATTAGAAATGAACGGATCTTGGCCCCCCCTCAAAAAACAAAGACATTTCGAATCTTAGAAACGAGCACTAGTTGGAACCATATTCTTGTGAATGTTGGCTTCCTTTTCAAATTTGAATGCGCGTTTCAAGCATTTTCTGATGTTGTTGTTGGATATCTGAGGTGATCAAAATTCTGGCTTCCGATTCTTTGCGGGCTTTCGTCGTCGTACCACACCAATCAACATCATGAAGAGAGAAGCTTATGATTGTCTTTGTACTGTCGGAACACACTGCCAGGGATTAAGCATGGGAAGAAATTATTCCTGAGTTCTGTGGCCAGAATTTTGCAGACAAAAAAAATGCCTCTGTGAAGCTTTATGCTACAAGCTGACCTTCTTGCTGATCAAACGCTAAATCTTTTGCAATGTAATGGTGCAGTGCATTTTGCTTGTATGACCTCCAAAATTGAGATTTCTTGCAGGAAAAAAAAAAACACATTTCAGAAATGAGTTCGGGGATTGACCGGTCAAGCTGCCGCCGGAGCGGCTCGGCCGGCAGCGCCCCACACAACAAAAGAAGGGACGCCTCGGAACCAGAGCGGCAGGGCTGGCAACGGACGGGGGGAAGCCTAGGAAATGAAGGGGGGAAGCCCCGGAAACGGCGGAGGGATAAATTTGAAGGTGACGCGGGGCAAACCCTGGAAATGGAGGGGGAACCGATTAAACGCGAAAATGGCGGGGGAAGCGCTTCTTCCTCCCCCGGTGCTTCCTTCATGTTTCCTGGGCTTCCTCCCGTTTCTGGGGCTTCTCCCCCTCTTTCCGGGACTTCTGCCCCGTGCTTCTGGGGCTTCTCCCCCTCCCCGGTGCCGGAGCGCCCCCGCTCCCCGATTCTAGGGCTCCCCCTCTCCGCTTCCGGGGCCTCCCCTCCGCTCCCGGGGCGTGAAGTGGGGCTGCTTCCGCCGCTTCAGGAGCGGTCCCCTCTGCCCCCCCCTTGCCTCCGGGGCCTCCCGGGGCCGCTCCGTTCGGGGGGCCTGCCACCCCCGACCCACCATGGAGGCGAGAGCGATGGGCTCTCGGGGGCTCCAGCGAGAGCGCGTCGGCGAGGCGCGGCTCCTGCTCTGCTCTGGTCTGGACAGCGTCCAGAAGTCAAAACGGGAGTGGGGACACGGAGGGAGGGAAGGACTGGGGGCACGGAGGATGATCCAGCCTCCTGCTGGAAGCCAGGTTTTTTGTGATCCATACCCTACCTTTTGGCGTCCAAGGTGTATGCAGCAGCAGCAACATGGGTAAGACGACGATCGCTGAAGGGGGCGGGGGACGCTCCGAAAACGACGGGGCTGGGGGGAGAAACGCGCCTCGAAAAAGGGAAGAGAAGGGGGGAAACTCCCCGAACAGGTGGTGGAGGGAACGCCATGATTCAGAGGCCCGAGTAACGGGTGAGCTCGGGGGGGAGGGGGGCGCCCCCAAAAACGGGGAAACTCGGATGTGGGGGAACGCCCCGAAAATCGGGGAGCTCGGGGGGGGGGAGCGCCGGAAAGCGGTAGAACTCGGGGGAAACGGCCCGAGAAACGGGGGCAACTCGGGAACGGGAACAAACGAGAAGGGACTACACTTTTGTAGATTTGATTTGCTTCCTTTGTTGTTATATTGCGCTGGTGATTATCATTCGGATTCGCATTGCACGTATTAGCGTAATTACAGGATGTATTTTATACCTATAGGACCACCCTGCGGGCGATCAGGAGGTTGGGGGGGGGGGGAGATCAAATGCCCACCCGGACTGACCTCCAGCCTGTCACCTTGATATCATATCTCTCTTTCTCTCTGTCTCTCTCTCTCTCTCTCTCTCTGTCTCACTCTCTGTGTCTCTCTCTCACGGATTGGATAAAGGCAAGCTGGATTGGATAAGAAAACCCGCCGCAAGCGCCGACATACAAATAATTATCCCAGCGAAGCAACCTAACAGCCATGTGTATGAGCATATATGGAAGCATTCTTCTTTAGATTCATGTTCGGATTTGAGTGGAAGCGAAACGCTGCGATCAATGGTGGACGTGTCTGCAAAGGAGGCGCTATTATCAACGAGACAGCACATTCTTTTTGTGTTCATTCCAAACGAGACGCTGCTATGCAGGGGGGTAGGTGCAAACGAGACGCTGCTATCAATGGCTTCCGCCCCAAACGAGACACGAGTATCAATGGTTTTAATTTCGAACGAGACACGACTACTTACTACTACGGATGCGTCTGGAAACGAGACGCTGCTATCAATAGTGGATGTCTCTGCAAAGGAGGCACTGCTATCAACGAGACAGCGCATAGTTTTGTGTTCATTCCAAACGAGACGCTGCTATCAATGGATGTAAGTCCAAACGAGACACTGCTATGAATGGATTCAGCCTCGAACGGAACGTGCTGAGGAGCACCGTGTCTCACTATCCACGGTCGGTGGCAACGACCCCCCCTATCCCCCCCCGCGATCTGAGTAGACCACCCAAGCCAGCGGGGAGCGTCATAAGGGTGCGGGGGTTCTGACGTCGATGAAAGAAGAAGGAGAGCGGGAGGCAAGGAACAGGCAGACGAAAACCCTTTTAGGCTTTACCCAGCGTGTGGGCATGCCCTTTTTGGCTGTTGCGGGGGCAAGCCCGCGCGGTCGCCCGCAGGCGACAGGGCGCCCTGGCCCTCTTCGTGAGCGCGCAGGCGCGAGGCGTACTTCATGCGCATGATTGCCCGCTGAAGCGCCCCGCGGCACGACAGCGACGGTAAAAGGACAAATTCGGTGACGCTGGAGCCCCAAACGCGACGAGGAAGCTACAGCATCTTCTGTGACAGTGGAGCTCCGCAGGACAAGTCAGTTCAGCCTGCCTCGGCCTCAGCCTGCATCAGCTTCAGTCTCAGCCTCAGCCTGCGTCAGTCTCAGCCTGCTGCGCTCCCGCATACCCCTTCGGCCTCAGCCTGCCTCAGCCTCAGCCTGTATCAGCCTCAGCCTCAGCCTGCCTCAGCCTCAGCCTGCTGCTCCCGCATACTCCTGCGGCCTCAGCCTGCATCGGCCTCAGCCTGCATCAGCCTCAGCCTCATCCTCAGCCTGCCTCAGCCTCAGCCGCACCTCCGATGGCGCCGAGGTGGCTCCCGTGCGTACCTGCACCCACGGAACTCACCTCCGATGGCGCCGAGGTGGCTCCCGTGCGCACCTGCGCGCACGGAACGCTTCTCCGATGGCGCCGAGGTGGTTCCCGTGCGTACCTGCACGCACGGAACGCACCTCCGATGGCGCCGAGGTGGCTCCCGTGCGTACGTGCACGCACGGAACGCACCTCCGATGGCGCGGAGGTGGCTCCCGTGCGTGCCTGCACGCACGGAACGCACCTCCGATGGCGCCGAAGTGGCTCCCGTGCGTACCTGCACGCACGGAATGAGCTCCGCCGGATTCTCCTGGTTTCTGCGGGCTTCCACCCGGGCCCCCCTGGAGTGTCATGATGCTCTCTTTTGACCCTACTAGAAACCTATCAGCGCAAGCTGTTAGGTAATTATGAAAGTAACGACATGCGTTGGCGCCGGGACGCCCATCGATAGTGATATCGATATCACTATCGATCTCACTATCGATACCACAGTCGATCTCACTATCGATCTCACGACTGATCTCACTATCGATCTCACGACGGGACACCGACGGGACACCGACGGGACACCGCAGGACACCGACGGGACACCGGCGGGACAGCGGCGGGACAACGCGCGGCCCCGAACGACGGGTCGCCAAACATTTGGTCCGGCCGCGCCTCAGCCACAGGAGACTTTCCTCTCGCCCGCCCACGCAGCTTCGCCTCGCCCGCACGCACGGCACGCACGAACACGAAACCGAAATCGATTTCCTGGTGGGGGGGGGCTCTCCGTTCCATTTCGATCTCACACCCCAACCTCCGATATAACTCACTGTATGTACGCACGTAGTTGTTTAGAACCCTGAAGAGTCATCCAACATGATCTTGGCCCAACATGATCGCTGTCAGCTCCGCCCCCTCAACCACCTGTCGAACGAGAGGACGCCACGTTTGCGCTCAAGCGCTCTGGTTGATCCTTCTCATTGGACACAAGGAAAGGCTTGATCATACAGTCAAGACGCTGAAATAAGGAACCGTTTGGGTTCGCAAGGGGCTCGATGTTCCTTAGGTTCCTCCAGTGCTGTTCCCCTTGCCCTCCTGGGGCACGGAGGCGCTTACAGGGCGGACTCGCCGCTGCCTGAGCTTCCCCTCTCTCGCTTCCCGATCGAAGGCCCCCCGTGGCCCTGTGCGCGGACCGCGAGCGGCCAAGACAGCCACAGAACCCTTCATGACGGCCCCGAGAGGCCCCGAGAGCCAATATTTTTTTGTCGTCGGGCCCCCCAGGGCCAAGATGGCTCGACATAGCCCCAAGATACCTCCATGACGGCCGATGAGATCCGCAAGAACTCACCAGAAGGCTCCATGGTGCTCCTAAGCGATAGAGCAGCGGATCGTCATCGCTGCTCCGGCCCTGATAGCCTGCAAATTCCACGCGCCATACGTGCCTGCTCCATTTTACATTGTTCCGGATATTTGCAATTTCGACCAGGCTGGCCATCAGCCTTTACAAAATGTCAGTCAGAACTTCAAACTTGCATTCCAACGTGACCACTCCAGACCGGAAATCAGTCTGCACTTGATACTTGCATCGATGGCCAGACAGTAACCGAGGAGCTGGGAGCAACAAGCAGGAAGTCCAAGCCGAGGACGGCGTAGCGAGGTGCGTGAGAGAAGTCGCAGGTAACCTTCGCAGAAGCACGCGCCCGTCTGTCGCGTGGAGTCCCCATCATAAAACGCATGCTCACGAATTGCTGCAGGGGGCCATGCCAGCTGCACTTACCCGCGGCAACTGCATAATTCAAGAGAGCCAGAGGAGGAGCTGAGCAAGGAAGGATGAAGGGACGAAGAGTAGCCACGGGCTTGCGGCTGGTAGAACACTAGCATCGGTAGAGCCGCGGAACCTCTGCCACAATCGAACAGTCTAAAATGCCGAAGACACCCGCACTGGCTCGTCCATTATGCTGCTGCTCTGGGCTCCCGGACCTCGCGCTTCGCACCGCGCGACTCGCGGTCTTCTTCGCACCATCGTGCCGCCATCCTTGGAGCCGGGTGTTGCCAAATGTGCCTCCAGGGAGCCCCCCTCGTGAGGCCAAAAAACGCACGGGTCAAGCAAGAAAGGTACGGAGGTGGAAACGTATCCACGGTGACGCATCTTTTTGAGTGTGGGGTCCTTGGATCACTCGACCTCTCTCCGGGGACATTTTGTTGCGCCCGTCGGGGACGTACTGACCCGGGTCAATGCAAACCCGGCTCGATCTGGCCTTGCAGGATCCTGCAAGATCCTGCACCCAAGCCTGGATCAGTGCACCTCTGGCCCTGCAGGATCCTGCAAGACCTGGCGCTCTGACTGACACCCGTTTGCATTGACCCACGTCCTGTGAGCCCCGAGCACGATCGTTTTTGTCGATTGCCCCTGGCCTACTAACGGCCCTCCCCAGACGAAAAAAAGCAGTGAACGCTTTCTTATTTGGCGTTTCGACATTGGGCGGAAGGAGGGGGGAGGCGGGGGTGTCTGGCTCCAGACCTCTGCTTAACGCGACTGTTTGCAACCGTGCGTCCTATGGGGAAGACCCCACCTGTTTGACGCAGGCGCCAAATACAACCAAGATCTACTCCATGGGGGGCGGGGGGTGCGAGGGCCCGCACCGGTCCAAAACATGAATAAGAAAACGAACTCCAGACGACGAAACCTACGAACACCTGCTTTTGAGGACTGGGCCTTGGGGGCGCGCTCCAGGCGGAACTTTGCCCCCCAAGATGCTGACAGTCTCGTGCCAGCAAGCGCTCATCGTCCTCGCAGGAGGGGCAACACCTCCAAAGTCCCGGCTGCTGCTCTCAACACGTTGGGTGCCAGAAATCCTCTGCGGACTTCGCCCAGATGATGGGCCAGCTTTCCACCATCACCACCACCACAAGTTGGAGCGTGGAAGGAGGAGGATGAGGAGGAGGAGGAGAAGGAGGACCCCCTCCCCCTCCAACTTATGGTGGTGGTGGTGGAAAACAGGCCCATCGCCAGAGGTTCTCTTTTTTTTCTGGAGGTTCCGAGGCGGGCCTCCAAAGGCCCAGACACTCGGAGAGGGCGCCGAGCCCTGATTTGGTCCAAGGCGGCGGAGGCGGGCCAACGGGTGGTGGCGGGGTCGGGAGGGCCTGCGCGTCCCTGGACGGGTCTCGACGGGGCGGGTCCGCTGGTCCCCGGGGGAGCCCAGGAACATCTGAGACCCCAGCAAAGGGAAGAAGACGTGCGAAAACATGCGAAAACCTCCAGGAGAAGGAGAAGGAGGAGGAGGAGGAGGAGGAGGAGGACGAGGCACTGCAGGCGGGGCTCCCGCGGTGAGGCCCAGTCTTCGGCTCACATCGTGTTGCAGCACTGGCCGCACTTGGGCAAGACAGCGCCCTCCATGGGTGGGGTGCGAGGGGGAGGGCAGTGGACGTCCGTAGAGGAGCGAAATACGGCAGCGGACGGTGTTAGAGGAACAATGAATGGCATGAGCATGCACTTTCGAAATTCCGCGCGGCTTTCCTGGATACGCGCTGGATCTTCTTTCCGTCGCGCGGAGCACGCCGGAGGCGCCGTGAAGAGGATCCAACGCCGATCCAAGAAATTCGCGCGGATCTGTGTGTGCGTGCGTGCGTGCGTGCGTGTGTGTGTGTGTGTGTGTGTGTGTGTTTGTGTTTGCGTGTGTAGGCGAGAGAGAGAGAGAGAGAGAGAACATGTGTGTGTGTGTGTGTGCGCCACCCTCGCGTCGAACCGTTACCGCTGGGCTGCGGATTCAAAACTGTGCGCGCCTCCGTCGTCTCCTGCATTGCATTGCATACGCTTCGGCTTCTTCCGCGTGCATCCGCTGTCGCTGCTTCTTCTGCATGCGAATGCTCACCACTCTCATTTACTCCACCTGTTTGCTACGTCAAGAAGTAATTCGCCTAAACGTATCCCGCCCGGCTCAATGCTCGCGACTGTGTAGCCACTTCGCCGCTGGAATGTGTGTGTGTGTGTGTGTGTGTGTGTGTGTGTGTGTGTGTGTGTGTGTGTGTGTGTGTGTGTGTGTGTGTGTGTGTGTGTGTGTGTGGGGGGGGGTGCGCTGCGGCTCGCAGTCGATCCCCTGTGGTTGGATCCAGCGTCTCACCACTGCATGAGCCGGGCTGGTGCGAGCGCCTCTTCGACCTGTTCTACGCCGCGCCTCCGCGCGCGTGGCCGCGACGCCAACCAAAAATGGCAACAGCGTGGCTGCCTAGGCGCAGCGGGCACTGCTCGACGTCGTCGTCGACAGGTCGCGGCGCTCCGCCGCCGTCCTCCCGCTCTCGCGGGGGATGCCTCTCCCGCAGGCCACCGCAGCAGCAGTGGCCAGCTGGCGCCCGCTTCAGGCCAGCACCCCCTTCAGCAAGGCTAGCGGTCTGCTCCCGCCGCGCCGCCGAATCCCTCCAGGACCTCTGGTGTCGGGCGGGGTCTGTGGCACAAAAAGGCTGCGGTGGCGAGCGCGCGGAGCGAATGCATCGAGCCAGTGCGCCTGTGCGCCTCCTCTCGCCGCGCGCCCGCACAAGGAGCGCCGCGCGCACTCGTCGGCGACGGGGTGCTGCTCCGCCGCACTGGCAGACGATGCGGCTCGCCCAAGTCTCCGCCCGCCCGCTCTGCCCGCAGCGCCAGTGCGGCTTCTCGGGGCCGTGCAGCACTGGGACAGGGTCGGGGGGCGGCGGCACTATAGCGGCGGCGTCTCACACTCGATGTTCCGACAAAAATTCTCGGAATGATGCTGGCCGAGCGCGGGGCGGACCACGCGCGCCCCCTGTCCGCTCACGGTGGTGTGCGGGGCCCCCACGTGGGAGAACAGGCCGTCCGACGTCTCGGCAAAATGTAACATCGTAGAAATCACAGGGAGAGCCCTAAACCGCATTTTTCTGCTGCATTTTCCAGCTGGGTCGATCTGCGAGGGTTCCTCGGACCGAAACAAAGCGACATCGTCTGGCGTGAAAACCTGCGACGCCAGGATATCAAGGTTATTCCAGGGGCTCACAGAGAACTTAAAAAACATGAGCAACAATCACTACGGGGATGATGAGGTGGTATGGAGGAAGAGGGGAAGGAGGAGGAGGTGGAGGAGGAGGGGGACGAGGAGAATGAGGATGAGGATGAGGATGAGGCTGATGATGCTGATGATGATGATGATGATGATGCTGATGATGATGATGATGATGATGATGAGGCGGAGGAGGAGGATGAGGAGGAGGAGTGAACTGGCCACCGAAGATGGCAAAGAAATTGGCCGACCAGACCCAATTTCGATACCGCGTCAAGGCTCCCACTTCAGGCTCCGGGGGACTCCTACATGCCGACACTACCATAAGAGTATCATACAATAGTGAGTGCTTAAGCTGCTGCCCCGTCTAACGGAACACACCTGTAAGGAAGACGGCAAGAAACGGGACAGCGGAAGCGATAAAGCCAGGAACCAACGAGAAAGCGAACCCAAAACGCGGAAGCGAGAGGGCAACCAGGGTCGGGCAAGGGCGATACCTGACCTGTAGGCAAACGCGGACCCTGGACTGAGATCACCCCTGACCTTCGGAGTCGGACCCATCTAAAACCTCCGAATAAATGCGAACGCCACTGTCCACGTCGTACTCGACGCAGTGAACCGCGAGCAGCACGCAAGCGCGGAACTCGAGCAAGAGGCTGCCCACGAACTCCTGGGCCTCGCCCAGAAAATCCTCGTGTAACCTCGTTGTGTCGCCCATCGCATGGTCGACGTTGAAGGACTCAGAGACCGAGCCCACGTCTGCCGCGCAGACCGCAGGCTCTGTGACTGAGGCCTCGCGCAGCGTGGGGATCGCATCAACCGCATTGGCCAGTTCTTCGAGCCGAAACTGGAGGTCCCGAGTAAGTGCATCCACAAGCTGTACCTCGGCAAACCAATGAGCACCGCCAACATCAACAGCAGCCTCGGGAATGAATCCGCGCTCGCATTCTTCCACTTCGTCGTAATCCAAGGCGGAAGCAACGAGGCCGCCAATGGGAACGAAGGCGCGCTCGAACTCCTTGAACTCGCTTGCAGCCAAGGGACTCCTTACCGCCAGGCCGTCGTCCATGGTTGGAGCCGCCGGTGAGACCCGTGACGGCCAGTGCCTCCTTGCAGACGGGCCCGCCATCAGCGGGGCCTGCGGAGCATGGCTCCATCCATTGCTGCACGTCGCGAAAGGTTTGGTCGGCAGGTCCTGGATGCTTGAGGAGGGTCGCAGCCGCGTCGATGGCACGGACGTCTCGGGCCAATGCCGACGGCATCTTGTGGCCAGCGTCCCGCAGCCGGCGCAGGCCCTTGGCGAGAGTGGGGCTTTTAAGTGCGGCAAGAATGCGGAGGCTGGCGAGGAGCAGGAGGAGGAGGAGGAGGAGGAGGAGGAGGAGGATGAGGAGGATGAGGACGGGAACAGAACTCTTGAGATAGAATATGCGCTCCTGTGCTACAAGCGGAGCCACTTGTTTAAACGTGCTGGGTCTGAGTCGATGATCAGTGAAAAAGCCCTTTCTGCGACCCCGCTGGTAGACACCACTGGGCCGTCTATAGAGAATGGCCTGCGTCCCGCCTGCAACACTGTCCCTGTGTCAAAGCTGCTTTGGAGAGGTCTTGAAGCCGCTCCAGTAAATCCTAAATGCAACACCCAGGCCTACGTACGCTATGACCCAAAACCAAGGCAGAGGAAACGACCGAGTAGGAAGAGGATGAGGAAGAGGAGGTGGAGGAGGAGTAGGAGGATGATGAGGAGGAGGAAAAGGAGGAAATGAAGGAGGAAGACAGAGTTTTCCTCGACCGCTGTTCAAACGAATGCATCGCGTCTGACACGGTGCCTGTGCAATCATGCCGTCATGCCAGGGTCACCTGGCTGTGGCACATATTTCCTCACTCAGTCAAGCCTTGAACACCCCTCGAGGGCTGTCCAAGGCTAGCGGCCACGACTGGTCACTGTGATGCATACGCACGTGCAGCACACGGCGCGTACAGCCGCTGTGCGCAGGCTATGCGAATTGCCGTCGGCTCCAAAGCTCGCTGGCACTCTGCATGATGCTGTCGACATGGCTTCATGGACGCAGGCTCGAAAAAGGACACTTCGCCGGGATCTGGCGGCAGCCCCCGCAGTGCCCACAGTGGACAGAGCGCCTGGAGGGCCCGAGCAGCGTCGAACTCTGCAGCTGGCACTCCGCCTTAGGGGTGTGAGCTCATCGCGAAACGGGGCGCCTCTATGGGCCTGACCAACGCCCATGTCCGCGTTCCACGGCTAAGATGTATTCCTCTATGTCGCCCGCGGTCCCTGCCGCCACCTCCTCCCGCTAACCCACATGCTCAACGTCGTCGTGTGCCGCAAGTTCTGGCCGAGGTGCTCCGCGTCGTTGTGCGCCGCCGCCTCCAATTTCTGGTCGACGTGTTGCGTGTCGTCATGCGCCGCCGCCTCCAGCTTCTGGCCGAAGTGCTCCGCGTCGTTGCTGGGCGCCGACTTCGGCTTCGCTCGGGAGTGCTCCGCGTCGTTGCGCACCAGCGCCTCCAACCTCTGGCCGAAGGACTCCGAGTCGCCGTGCGCCGCATCCTTCGGGTTCTGGCCGAAATGCCCCGCCTCGTGGCAAGGCGCCGTTTCCACTTTCGCGCCGAGGGCCTCCGCGCCGCCGCGTTTGGCCTCTTCCAGCAGCAGTCCGAGCGGCTCCGCGTCGTCCCCTCCGGCTTCTCGCACTGCGATGCTGCGGGTGGGCGCCGTACGGGGCGGCGCGTGCTCGCCGCCATGCAGGCCCTCCTCGGCGGCCGCCGGGGTGGTGCTGGGCATGCCGGCCACCTGCGCCGCAGCCATCTCTCTTCGCCAGTCATGGGCAAGCTGGGCAGGTGTGCGTGCGCACGGCGCCTGCCGGTTCCGAGCGGTCACCGCCTTGGCCCGCGAATTCCCCAAGCTTTGGCCGTTGCCGTCGCCGCAGCTGCCGCGCCCATCGTGTGAGCACCGGCAGCCGCCCTCGCCGTGTCCGGCAGCGGGAGGCCGCTTGCGCGCGCCCGCCACCCCAAGCGGCGCTCCCCTGAGTCAGGCCAGGCACACGCCAGAAAAGGACGAGAAGCAGCTGCTCATGATGATGGTGGTGGTGATGATGCTGATGCTGATGCATCTGCTGATGCTTATGATGATGGTGCTGCTGCTGATGATGATGATGATGATGGTGGTGATGGGGATGATGGGGATGATGATGATGATGATGATGATGATGATGATGATGATGATGATGATGATGATGATGATGAGCTGATCGTGATGGTGATGACGACGACGACGATGATGATGATGGCGATGATGATGATGATGATGATGATGATGATGCTGATGATGATGATGATGATGATGCTGATGCTGATGCTGATTGATGATGATGATGATGATGATGATGATGATGATGATGATGATGATGATGATGATGATGATGATGATGATGGTGCTGATGATGACGGTGATGACGCGGACGAGGAGGAGGATGAAGAGGTGGTGGTGGTGATGGTGGAAAAATGTGGAGCCGCAGTCAGATCATCCCTAACCTAAACCTTCAAGCCCGTAGGATTGGATATGTACGCGTCTACAATGGAGCTCGTTGTCGCTTCCGCTCCGCTGCCTGCGGAGACTCGCTCTGGCATCCTGGCCCGGATGAAGCGCCGCGCCGGCGGGGCCTCCACGTACTGCACTCATGGAAGACTAACTCCGTCCAGCAACGACGACGAAAGACATTCGGACGCCCGACATGGGCACAATGCCCAACAGCAAATGCTGTCCCAAACCAACAGCGGCCGCTGTTGGGCAGGCGGCCTTCTGTCTCAAATGGACGCAGGCCGCGGCGGCGCGGACACGGAGTCCTGTTCAACATGAGCAGGAACTGTTGCTGGGCATCGTGCCCGTTCTTTCCGTACCCATCTCGCTCGTGCTGAAGACAGGAGGGAAGAACGACGGGCCAGACAGGGGAGCGAGAGGCCCCGGAGCCACGGGAGGAGGGAGAGCACGCAACAGCACCAGCGGAGGAAGAGATGCGAGAGGGGGGGGCAAGCAAGCAGGATCGGGGGGGGGCAGGGACTGCCGACGTGCCTCTAGGCGCAGCCCGGCAACATTCACTGCTTCAAGAAAGCACAGGCTTCCTTCATGAACACCCCGCATTATCAGGGACGCAATCAGAAATATCTGCATCACTCCCATCGTCGTCACCGAAGAAATCCCCTCTCACGTAGCCGCTACTTTCGAGAATCCCCTCGTGCAGTTCCATGCCGCCGAGCCTCACCCACGCAAGCGTCGTCTCCTAGAGCCAGGTGCCAAACCTGTCTGCGAACCACGAGCGCGTGACGACGTATCCTTCCAGCAAGCGTGTCTCCAACATGTCGTAGACGATGCCGACGACCGCTCCAGGAGGGCCGTCTTGGAGATCCAGAAGATAATCATGTAGAAGGTCCGCCCGTTGCTCTGTAAAAGGATCCGCAACGGCGAAGATCTTCAGGGCCATGCGAGAGATCCGTAGGACGATCCGCACCACGCCCACGGAGACGGTCGGCACCACGAACATGTAGAACATCCACGCAACACTGTTGGAGGATCTCCGCTGCAACAACATGTATGTTGGCCTTGGCACTCCCACTAGATGGCGTGGTCCATGTCCGAGGTATTGCACAAGCGAGCTCCGCACCAGCCCGAACCCACAATACGTCAGGATCCACATCCAGCTCATGATGAAGATGAAACTGATCCGCAAGGCGATCCGCATCACGCCCACGAGGACTGTCAGCACCACGATCATGTAGAAGATCCGCACTCTCCTGTGAAAGGTCCGCATCCAGCTCATGACAAGGGTCTGCAGGCCCATGGAGAAGATCTGCACGGCGATCTGCACCTCGCCAATGGAGACGGTCGGCGCCACGATCGTGTAGAAGATCCGCACACCGCTCCGGAAGCCATGCTCCTCGGCCTGGTCGTAGCGCTTCGCGATGCCCTTGGTGTCCAGCGTTACGTCGGCAGGGCTGGCGTTCTGCACGTCGTGCTCCGCCTCGTCCCTCCCTGCGCCCAGGCCGCGTGGGTCCATGCCAGGCGGAGGGGAGATGAAGAGGCACTTGACGAGGTGCAGCTTCGCGAGATGGCTCTTGCGGGCGTGCGTCAGGCGGGCGCGTTCCCTTCGCCGCTTGCAGGTCGTCGTCGCGGTCGCACTCGGTTGGCGGCACAGGTCCATGAAAGAGGCGAGAGTGGACTGCATTCGAGTGCTGGGCTTCCCAATAGACATGCAATGTGGCCCACTACGGGGCGGAAGCACGTGATCCCCGATCTTCGAGGGTGTGGGTATCTACCCTCGTTGCGCGCCGCATGCGTGTGCCACACGCCCGAATCACGGCCGATAGAAAGGAGGAGAAGGAACAGGAGGAGGAGAAAGGTGGGGAGGAGGAGGAGGAAGAGGAGGAGGAGGAGGGTGGGAAATCCGTAAAAGAAGCAGGGGTCGCGTGGAAGGAGGCCGCGCCGCATCCTCCCCGTTGCCCAGCCTCGCGCTCGGCTGGGCGGCTGCCGCGCCGGCGGCGCCTCGCCTGCGCGGCGCTCCGCCCCAAGCCGAGGATTAAATCTCGAGGACCCAGGGCACAGTTGGAAGCGGCATCTGCAAATACAATCGGGCTACTGAGATAAGGAACGACACGCAAGGGCAGAAATCGGAGAGTCTCGACCGACATCTCCCCCTGGCCGCCCCGGCAGACCACCGGGGCCGCCCTGCGCCGTGAACCAAACAAACGACGCGCGGACGGACGGACGGACGGACGGACGGACGGACGGACGACGACGACGAGGACGAGGACGAGGACGAGGACGACGACGACGGCGGTGACGACGACGACGAGGACGAGGACGAGGACGAAGCCACGGGAACACACAGGCGGCTTCCGCCGCTCCGGAGCCGCCGAGAGTGCCGCCCTGAAGCTGCCTCGGGGCCGCGCTGGGGCCGCCTCGGGGCCGCCCTGGGGCCGCTCTGAAGCCGCTCTGAGGCAGCCAGAGGCCCACCAGAAGCTGCTCTGGCCATCGCTCGGACGTCCATTCCCTGTGTTTTTTTCGGTCTCGTGCGTTTTTTTTTTTTTTTTTTTTGTTGGATGATCCAGGATGCTCCTTAATAACCCCCGCCGAGAAAAATTGCACACGTCCGAGCGATACCAAGAAGGCCCACCAAAAGCTGCTTTGGGTCCGCCGCAACACCTGGCATCACCGGAGGGCACCCTGGAGCACCCGAAGGCCGTCTTGGAGCCGTCTGGGGCTAGGGGTGTCTCTCGGGCCTCGTAATCCCCGAGTGAAAAGCCCGTGACGAAGGCCTGGTTCAGAAGCGATGCGCTCGAGGGGTCTGGAGCCCACGTCGGAGGTCTGAGCACGAACCCCCTTGAGGCCTCAGAGCCGCCGCACTGGCCCCCGCGGGTGCCAGGCCCTGATCGGTTGATCGCCTGTCAGCCCATTGTGGCATCGCAGATGAAGGCCGAATGCTGCTACAACGCCACCCTACTTCATGGGTGCATCCCTGCTGTGCCGTTCTTTTTTTTGGTACAGCACCGACGTAATTGGCAACACTATGCCGCACGCTACATCATGCTTGCCAGCGTGGACCCAAAGCTATGTGTTGCACTTTATGTGGTGTAACGTACCCGATGCAGTATTTGAGGTGAACGCAGTGCGTTGCAAGCCATGCGGTGCATTCCGAGAGGGTGCAATACAGACTTGTATAGTTATATGTGTTTGCACACACAAATGATACAACCACACACCTACATGGTGGAAGCCGTGCGCTGCGAGCCGTTTGGTGCATGTCATGCGATGCAAGCTGCGTGATGTAGCACATGTCTTGCGAGCTGTGCGGTGCGAGCTGTGCGGTGCACCCGGCGCACGGGGCGCCCACGAGGCGCCCGCGGGTTGCCGCCGACGGGGCGCCGCGCGGAGCCTCGCCGCGCGCACCCAGCGCACGGGGCACCCAAGCCAGGGGATGCCCGAGCGCGGCCAGCAACCGGGCGCCGGGCGAACCTCCTGGCAGCCCAACCCAGCGCGTGGGCCGCCCACGAGGCGCCCGTGGGCGGCCACCTCTGGGCACCGGGCGATGCCCTGGCAGATGCCTGCAAGTCTTCAGAAGACGTGAGACCCCATTGCAAGCACTGTTCTGGGAATCACTGGTGCACGCGCCCCACTGCTTGGATATCCCCCCTCCCCCTCCTCCTCCTCCTCCTCCTCCTCCTCCTCCTCCTCTCCTCCTCTCCTCCCTCCTCCTTCCTCCTCCTCCTCCTCCTCCTCTCATCCTCCTCCTCCTTCTCCTCCTCCTCCTCCTCCTCCCTCCTCCTCCTCTCCTCCTCCTCCTCCTCCCCCTCCGCCTCCTCCTCCGCCACGTCTTCATTTACCTCCGACGTCTTACCACGCATCCCGTCACCCTCGAGGGCCGAGGTATCCAGGGTCGGCGGCACTGGCCGTAAGGCCTTAGCAATAAGTAGTGCACGCGTCCTACTGCTTGGACATCCTGCTGCACAGCGGTTCTGTTACGCCATGGCTAACAAACGATCGCGGGAACCTTGGGAATACAACAAGCGTGTACCAACCTTAGCAACACAATGACGGCTAGATAATGATGCATTCTGACCCCCACTGAAAATCTCGCAAGACCAGCCAATGAACAAGAAAGGTTCCTTCCCCTGGCAAGGATAGTGCCTCCTTCTCTGGCGAGACCTGGTTGGCAGCGTCATGTTCCACCTCCTGCGCACGAGAAGCAACTGCTGGGTCGCTCGGCGTGGTCACATCCTCGTTCGACAACTTATGTCGCCTCTCGTGTGGCTATTGTGGCTGCGTCTTTCCCTCATTGCGCCTGTATCCCGCTCATTCCTCCTTCCCCCTCAAACACATGTCCTTCATCATGCTTGTCCCGCTCATCCTCCTCGACCTCCTGTGCTTTGCGTGCGCTTCGGGGCTCGTCAGACGAACCAGCTCGTCAGTGCACTGACCGATGCGAGTGATAACCAGCTCGACGTGCTTCCTGCTCGCAAAAGTATCCTTACTGACCTGATATCAAAGACTTGCGAACTAAAAGGTGAGCTCAGGAGAGGGACAGATGGCCGTGATGCAACTGCTTGCTGATTATGGGATGCAATACTGGTCGGGACCATATGCAATACATTGATAGGACCGCCCTTCGGGTGATCTCACTACTTATCGGTCTCACTCTCTGTGAATTGACCTCGGCATGACGCATGACATCATCCGCAAGAGAACCACAGGACAATCACGGGGCAACGACGGCACACTCACAGAACAATCGAGGGACAACCGCGGGACAACCACGGACAATCCACCATGGAACACCCGCGGAGCAACCACCAAACAACCAAGAGATAACCACACGACCTCCATCCTGGAACCACTTGCTTAGATGGCCCTCTCCCCCAACCCGTCCGGGCCAAGAGCTTCAAGCCGTGTCCGGCCACAGCGACGGGAAGCTCCCTAAACGCCTGGAAACAGCCGAAACGAAGGCGACGCCTTCGTCGTCGTCGTCGTCGTCGTCGTCGTGGTGGTGGTGGTGGTGGTCGTGGTCGTGGTCGAGGAAGGCTGGAGTCGGGAGTGGACAGCACCCCCGCGAACAGAAAACCGCCCCCAGCGACGACGACCGGTGGGAGCGGGCCCGGCGGGCGAAGGGGTTCGCAAAAACGTCGCGGCCGCAAAACGCCCGAGAACCCGAAGGGCACGTCGCGCGAATCGATCTGGCCGGTCCTGGGGGCTCTGCCGGCCTCGGAGAAGACCCGAGCGAGAGGGCGCCTCTGAAAGGGGCCCCCGGGACACACCAAGCAAAGTGGCACGCGTGCCATGGCTCTTGCACAAGACGGAGGGGGAAGGAGGAAGAGGAGGAGGATGAGGAAGAGGAGGAGTAGAAGGAGGAAGAGGAGGAGTAGGAGGAGTAGGAGGAGGAAGAGGAGGAAGAAGAAGAAGAAGAAGAAAAAGAAGAGAAGGATGAGGTGGAAAGGGGGGGAGAGAGGGGACGAGAAATCGGCGAAGTCTCGGGGGGGGCGGGACGGCGGGGGCGGTGCAAGGCAGAAATAAAATGGTCGGGGCGGAGGGGGCGCGGGGTGCACTGGGCGGGCGGGGAGGGGAGAACGATCGTGGGGGCGGAACGGTGGGGGCCGTGCGACGCCAAAATAAAATGGTCGGGGCGGAGGGGGTCGCGCTGGTGGTGGTAGTGGTGGTTGGTGTGGGTGGGGACTGGGGCGCTGGGGACGCGGGGGGAGAGGTGGGGGAGGTGGTGTGCGTCGCGACGCGGAAGAAAACGTTCGTGGCGGAGGGAGTTGTGGGCGGGGCTCCCTCTGGGGCGCTGGGCCGCGGGGGGGCTCGGAGTGACTGGGCTGGGCTCCTACCGGGGCGCCGGGGACGCGGGGGGGGAGGGTGGGGGAGGTGGTGTGCGTCGCGACGCGGAATACAATGGTCGGGGCGCAGGGAGCGTTGGGTGGGAGGGGCTTGGGGCAGAGGGCCACGGGGCGGGGGTCCAACTGGGGCGCTGGGGACGGGGGGGGGAGGGGGGAGGTGGTGTGCGTCGCGACGCAGAATAGAATTGTCAGGGCGGAGGGGGCACGGGGCGGAGCCCCCACTGGGGCGCTGGGGACGCGGGGAGGGAGGTGGGGAGGTGGTGTGCGAGGCGACGCGGAATAAGACGTTCGAGGCGGAGGGGACAGTGGGCGGGGCTCCCGCTGGGGCGCTGGGGACGCGGGGGGGCTCGGGGCAGAGAGCCACGGCGCGGGGGTCCCACTCTGGCGCTGGGGACGCGGGGGTGGGTGTGCGACGCGGAATAAAATGGTCGGAACTCTAGACACCCTGTGCAAGAAATTAAATCCACAAATTACAGGGTTCCCCTATATTCCCCATATCTTTTGGATTTTTGTCTTCCCCCCATGTCACATGCTTTCCCGTATTTTCTTAGGAATCGACGATTCATTGTGTCTGTGTGTTTTTTCCCTCCTGAGCCTCTTGCTGCCGTCTCTGGTAAATCCGAGAGCTTCTGGGCGGGGAGGGCCATCGTGCCTCTATCGGCGATCAATGGGCGATCGGGGGTCGATGCATCCCCCTTGAGCCTATCCCTCTCCCTCCACTGCAACTGGGCAACCTCTTCACCTCCACCGGGGAGGAGGAGGAGGAGGAGGAGGAGGAGGAGGAGGAGGAGGAGGAGGAGGAGGAGGAGGAGGAGGACTTATGGAACCCGCTATGAGCGATAGTGCGGCTACGCCCAGGGAGATGCTCCCTTTCGTTGATGAGTTGATCTCCTCGCAGCAAAGGGCCACCCGACGATGCTCTGTACGGGTCATTCTGATACAGCGTGATGTGGGATATCCTCTTCTGCTGCACCCTACCCCGGGGTGACACTGCGGTCGTGGCGTGAGATGCCTCTCGCGCGCGAAGGCTTGCGATTGTAGGGGGTATTGGGCCCTTCACAGTTTCTGCACGTGCCAGGACCAATCATGCACTCAACCAACCTAGTAACTATACTGACAGCCAGCTTGTTCAAGGGAGGAGGGGGGAAGGAGGCGCTGGAGGAGGGAACAAGGAGGCGCGGAGGAGGAGGAGGAGGAGGAGGAGGAGGAGGAGGAGGAGGAGGAGCATGGGGAGGAGGAGGAGGAGGAGGAGGAGGGGAGGAGGATGAGGAGGAGGAGGAAGAGGAGGGGGAGGAGGAGGAGGAGGAGGAGGAGGAGGAGGAGGAGGAGGAGGAGGAGGAGGAGGAGGAGGAGGAGGAGGCGGAGGAGGAGGAGGAGGAGGAGGAGGACGAGCGATCCCCAAAAACGATCCCCTGTAGCTTCAGTGAAGCCGTCATATCCCAAACCCTCGATATCGTGTTTTTTCACGGCGTGGACCCCTGGAAGTCCCGACCGACTCCCCGGGACCGTCTTTTCATCCTGACTCGGTTGTTTAACGATCCTTGGGCCCGGCGATGCCCCCAGAGGTCGAAAACGGACCTACGAGAAATCATGTTGATGCAACTTTCGTTGCTTGACTACCGTTGCCCCTGATATTTGGCACGCCGCCCGAAATACGTACGACAGAAATCGGTACGATGCCCAACAACAGACGTTGGCGAAAACCGACAGCGGCTGCCGTTGGGCAGGCGGCCTTTTGTCTCAAACGGACAACGCCCGCGGCGGCATTGACCACGAAACTGGCCCGCGACGCGAACCGACTTGGCCGAACCGCACCAGCCCGCCATTCGAACCAAACTGGCCGAATCGAACTAGCCGTCGAAATCTTCGTCGTCTGTCGCCGTTGCCCCTGATATCCAGATGCCTCTCAGGTAGGAGCCGAGTAGATGGGGTTCGCCGATGCATCGCCGATGCAGCGACGATACCTCGGCGACACTGGCGATGCATCGGCGCCGTCGGTGTGGAGGAAGTTGTGCTCCGCGTGGAGCCACATCGGCGACCCATCTGCGATGCGGCGCGATCCTCCGACCCCACCAACTCCGACCCCGTCTGCGAGGCCTAAAAGGTATCAGCATGGGGGAGACGAGTCCTGAGGGAAAGAAGTCCTGGACTCTGGGGCCTCCCCTCGGGACGAAATCTTCATCTTGCATCGTTCTCTGACGATCCGGTGCCCATGGAAGGCCCCGGGAAACCAAACACGGCGAACAACCGTAGGACTCGTCCCTCAGGATCCGTTTCCCCCATGGCGAATTTTTTCCCCTCTGATGTTAATTCCCCCCTCTCGTTGCCCCCGAGTGGGGGGCAAAGAGATGGGGGAGACTGGCATAACGGGGAAACATCGACCTGGAATCGGCGATGCATCGCCCACAGATCGGCGACTGGGTCTCCGGTAGCGATTCCCCGCATTCCTGGGCGGGGCGGGGCTGTTGGGTCCATATCGGCGATCCATGGGCGACTGGGGGTCGATGCATCCCCGCCTATGCCTGGCCCCCCGAATCGTTGCCCCTGACCGAGAGAGGGGGGCTTGGCTGCCCCGATACGCAACACGCAACACGCAAGGCGCAGGTCTGACGTGAGGCGTTCGCCACAACGTGGGCCAGCACGTTGAGCCGACACGGAGAGTGTTGACACGGACGCTTCGAACACGGCACGTGCTGCGCTCCGAAACGGGCGCCTCTCGGCGGTGGGCAATCCTCCCTTTCGTAAACCTCTCCTTCGTGAAAACGGCCTGGGGCCGAAGCCGACGGACCTGGACCCGCAAAAATGACGGCCGCGACGCCCTCTCGCGAGCCGGAAACGGCCGTTTCCCGAATCGGCGTGTCAGGGCAGGAGGTCTGTTCCCCCGAGTCTTGGGGCAGCTGCGCCCCCTTCTCGGCGGCTCCAGAGGGTGTGGTTTGCAGAGGGTGCGGCTTGCAACTGGCGCCCTGGGGGGGCACCCTGGGGGGCAAGCGGGGGCCTCGACGATGGAGCTCTCCGCCGCGCCCCGCAGAGGCCCGACGAGGACAGCGTCGGGCCCCCCCCCGAGGCCCCCACGGCGCCGATCGCAAACCACACCCCGGCGCAACCGCACCCTTCGTCCTGGCCGACCTGCCGTTGCCCCTTCGCCGAGGGGGAGAGACCGGGGCGGCCGGGGGCCACCGCCCGCGCCCGCGCGCGGCCCCCTCCGCTCCTGCGCCCCGCCGCCCGACCACGGGCTCCACGGCGAGGGCGCGTCGCCGCGGCTGCCGCCGCTGCTCTGGCGGTCGGGCGAGCCGGCGCTCGCCTGTGCCGAGGGGGCCCGAGGCCCCCCTCGCGTCGTGGAAGGGATCGCGACGACGACGACGACGAGGACGACGACGAGGAGGAGGAGGAGGAGGAGGAGGAGGAGGAGGAGGAGGAGGAGGAGCAGGAGGAGGAGGGCGACGACGACGACGACGAAGACGGCGACGGCGGTGGCGGCGACAGCGGCGGCGGCGGCGGCGACAGCGGCGGCGGCGGACACGAGAACACGCAGGCGGCGTCCGCCACCCTGGAGCCGCCGAGAGCCGCCCCGACGCCGAGGGGGCCGTCACCCCTCGCGCGCTGTGGGGAGGTCGCGGCGAGCAGCGTCCTGCTGTGCTCGGCCTCTGGAGGGCCTTGCACGGCCCTGGCCATGGGCCATCGCTCGGACGTCCATTCCCTGTGCTTTTTTCGGTCTCGTGCGTGGCTTTTTCGCCAAATGATCTAGGATGCTCCTCGATGGCCCTCGCCGAAAGAAAATGCACACGTCCGAGCGATGCCAAGGGGCTCGAACCCGTCACACCCCCCCTCATCTCTTCCCTAAGGCGAAGCCAGGACGACGATAACATCGGGTGAGGACGAATCGAGAATCTCTGAGACCCGCTGGCTCTGGAGGATGTCTCGTGCGCCGCTGCCTTCTCAGAGCGTTCCAGAGCGCTCCGAGAGCGATCGGGAACGCTCTGGAAAGGATTTGTCCTCGTCCTAGACCCCGTCCGACCTCCCCCCCTCCCACCTCCTTATCGGTTGCAAGCTGGCCTACTGTGTACTCGGCCGCCCAGGTGTTAGGGTGGCGGAGCATTTGGGGTATCAAAATATCCTTGTGAACTACGGGGCTTTCGGCTTCCGCTTTCCGATTTTCGCTCCGCTGGATTCAGGGCTCACCTGCTTGCTCAAGACGCTCCCCCAACAATCTGATTCGTCAAGCCGTCAGGCCCCGAATCACGTCGTTCACGCCAAGCTGTCAACCTGGGAACTTTCGCTTAGCATGTCGCAGCGGCGGTGGCCCTGGCGACACGCTAGGACTTGCAGGCTGATCGCGTGTCGCCCTGCTCCGTGGGACGGGAAGCCCGGAAACGCTCTGAACGTTGATGCTTTGGGGGCTGGGACGTGCTTGAGGCAGCGTGTCGCGCCGAAGCGTGGTGGGCCAGAACCAGCGGCGCGACACGCTAAGCAAAAGTTCATGTTCGTATCCCCCCTAGCGTTGCCACTGAAGACCTCCGACGCCACGAGGAGGGAGGAGGATGAGGAGGAGGACCAGTGTAAGCCCAAGACGCACACGCTGTTGCAATAAACCCTCCCTCCAAGCTCCCTCTTCATAGGTCCCTACAAGAATCAGAAATCATTGCGGGAAGGGCCATCGGAAGAACAACCGCCTGAGAATCCGCATTCTTGCCAAAACACCATTCCTGCGAATTCGACGCCGCAGATCAAATTGACCGTTGCGTCCTAACAAGTCAAAGCCGCGCTAGATCGCAGCTCCTGGCATATCAACATCGCGAATCGAAGCGACTACTGCGTCCGTACAATCCTCAATCGTGCCAGAACGCAGCTCCTACCACATTCAACCATACGAAGCCTTGACACTGCTGCAAGCTTCCACAACGAATGTGCGCGGCGTTGAAGCGAGATGCGTTTTTTTGAACAGGAACCGCCCTCCCTCTCTGAAGCTGCATCAAGCGTTGAATGTGCGCGACGATGAGGCGAGAACCACGTTTTGAAAACCACACGCCCTCGATCGGTGAAACGGTTGCAGACTTTTGAAACGAGTGACATCTGCGCTAGGGCGAGAACTACATTCTGAAAAAGAGCCGCCCTCCATCCTTGAACTGCTTCACTTTTCAAATAACTACTCGCGGCGCAGAAAGCGACAACCACATTTTGAAAACAGCCCGCTCTCGATTCACGAACGTGTTACGAGCTTTGAATATAAATGCCCACGGAACTAAAACGAGAACAATAGTGAAGAACACCCGCACTCCATCCGTGAATGCTTTGCAAGTTGCAAACTTCAAGATCATAAACGGTGAGGAAGTCTCAGGCTACGCGCCCGGCCCGCCCTACCGACACGTCTGGGGGGGGGGGGGGGGGGGGCGACAGGGAATACTTATTCATAAGGAGTGAGGGGGAGGGCGGAGGAGGAGAAGGAGGAGGAAGAGGAGGAAGAGGAGCAAGAGAAAGAGGATGATGATGATGATGATGATGATGATGATGATGATGATGATGATGATGATGATGATGATGATGATGATGATGATCATGATGATGATGGTGATGATGAGGAGGAGGAGGAGGAGCAGCAACAGGGAGAAGGGGCAGGAGGAGGCGGCGGCGGACCTCGGCAGGATCACGAGCCGAGACAGCGCTGCCTCGAGAAGTGCTCGGCCGCTCTGGGCTCCCGGGTAGCGCTGAGTACGCGGCGCACTCGGACGTCTCGGGAGGGGCTCGGGCTCGAGGCAGTCCTCCGCGCCCCGACCGCCGTATGGGCCACGTCCCGGAGGCCCCCCGAGGACGGGCGGCCGCTCTCGGCGGCCCCCGGCAGCAGCGCCGTCGATCCTCGGGTCGCCTCACCCGGGGTCGGAGCGGGCCGCCGGGCAGGGGGTGCCCGTCGCCCCCTATCGGCGGCGAGCGTGGGGGGGCAAACGTCGCTCCTCGGCGCGGCGCGCTGCAGTGGGAGAGGCTCGGAGCGCGGGCGCCTGAGAAATCAGGATGGGGGTTGGCGTGCCGCGCCGAAGCGTGGTGGGCCAGAAGCAGCGGCACGACGCGCGAAGCCAATGCCCCCGACCGTATCAGGTCCCTGTCGGCGATCAATGTCGGTGGCGAGCGAGGGGGGGAAGCGAGAAGGGGCGGGCCTTTTCAGAAGGCTCGGAGGTCCCCCGCCCTTCTGATAACTTTTCAAAGACTTCCCCGAAGACGCAGGAGACCTCTCAGAAGGCCAGAGGGCTTCTGAGAAGCCCCGCCGGCTTCTGAGAAGGCCTCCTCCTTCTCCTTTCCCCCCTCGCTCGCCGTCGAGCCTAGATACGCGCAGCAGCGCGCACCTCCTCTCAACAAAGCGTGCGTGTCCATGCCGCGCGCTGCGGGCAACGTCTCCGCCCGAGTCCACGCAGGCGCCCTGGGTCTGTCAAGACCTTTTGCTTGGCGTGTCCCAGCGGCGGCCCCTGCGGATGACAGCGTGTCGCTCCGCTCCGCGTGGCGGGAGGCTGGGGAAAGTGAAGGGGCCCTGGGACACACAAATAAATAGACACGAATAAGAGGATCCCCCATATTTTCTCACATTTTCTGGGTTTTTGTCTTCCCCCCCCAATTCCCATATTTTCCCATATTTTCCTGGGAGTCGACGATTCATTGTGCCTGTGTGTTTTTTTTCCCTCCTGAGAAAGCTCGGGACGTCGAAGCTGGGGAACTGGGACGTGGCTTGCATGTCGCGCGGAAGCGTGGGGGGTCAGAAGCGGCAGCGCGTGGTGGGCCACCGTAGCACGCGGAGCTCCGGCATCTTCTGCTTGCGCAGTTTCCTTTCCTGCCATCCGTCGGGGGCGTCCAAGATGGGGGCGTCCAAGAGGGGTGCTCGCAAACCGTGGCCTCAGGCATGTGCGCGGCCCAGGGAGGGGGGGGGGCAAGGGACATCTTAACGTTAGAAGGGGCGCCATGAAATCTGGGAGGCAAATGGCCCCCACCATGAAATCCCCCCCTACCTGGCAGTTTCTGGAAACCCTGAAACCAAAAATGTTGTCATCCCTCGGGGAATCGACTGTTGCTTCCGCCGGCTTCCGCCGCCTTCCGCCGGCGGAGCCGCCGCCGCTTTATGTCCGCCGCCTTCCGCCGCCCCTCCGCCGCGGCAGAGATGGCCACTCCCATGGACCCTCGAAAGCGGGGCCCGCTCCGGAACGCTCCACACAGTCGCCGCCCCCATCCGCCGCCCCCGAACCCGGTGGGGCCAGGACGGCGTGGCGAGTGCACCTGCGGGGCGCAGCGCACCGCGCAGCACGCCGGGCGAGAGGCGCGGCGGCGCGGGCGCGCGGCGAGCGCCCGCGCCCTGCGCCGCTGGGAGGAGGGGCCTTTGCCGCGGCCTGCGCCGCATGGCTCGGTGGAAAAACCGAATCGAATTCAACTTACGTCGGGCGTCTCCCCCTACAGGGGAATGTTGGGCAAAACGTGCACAGTACAAAAACAACCAAATAATCCAAAAAAGTCAAACAAATCGTCCCCGGAGCATTTTTTGACTATTCTTGAATATTCCTCCTGCAGAGGGACAGGCCCGACTTGAAATTAAGACGAGGCTGGGGGCGGCCCGACCACCGCCGAACAATCAAAAGCTCATCGGATCGACCAGGGCCAGGGCGGCCCGAGAGGCCGCGCGCGGGGGGCGGCCGCTCCCCCCCAGAAGCGAGCCCAGCGCTCTCGAGCCCGCGGTGCCCGTCGTGCGCGAGGACGTGGTCTTCGCCGTGGCCGCCGGCGCGCTGGTCGTGCCACTGCGCGGGGGCCCCACGCTTCCGGTGGGCAGCGTCGCGGTGCCCGGGCGCAGGAGCGCGGTGCCCTGGGCCGCAGCATGCGCCTCGTTCTCGTGGTTGCCCTTCTGCCTAGGTTCTCCCCCCCATCCAACCGCAATCACACATCATGAATGCAGTCGGACTTGGTTGGACAGGACACCCGAGAGGACACAAGACTCTTTCGACGGCAACGTGGCCCCAGAACACCACATGGCGTGAGGGTTGCATAGGTCGGGATGGACAGGACCCAAGGGCACCCCGGATTGGGCATGGTCGACCTACAAATCAGGGCCGACTGTGCTACTCTCCTCTCTGCCCTGACTCTGTGCGGAAGATGTTCGGCCCTCTCCGTGCATTTGTAGCATGCATGACTTCACACGTTGATTTCCCCCATCTGTTTTTGCAATTCGATTGTCTTCGGTGTTTCGAAATGGCGCTTCCGCTGCAATGTGGGCCTCATTTTCGGGTCGGCGCTGTGCTCCCGTCATTCAGAATGGCGCCCTCGCTCCAGCGCGGGCCACTTTTCTGGATCCGAGTCCTTTGACATCGTTGTCGCCCCCCTTATTTCCCCGCCTCCGCCTTCCCCTGGTCCTCCCACTCCTTCCGCTCCAGTTCCTGCTGCTGCCGTTCGTCCTCGCCCTCATCCCTCCTCACCCTCCTCTTCTTCTCCTGCTCATCCTCCTGCTCATCGCCACCTCCTCCTCCTCCTCCTCCTCTTCCTTCTCCCATGCACGCAACTCCCCTTTCCCGATTGCGCATAGTACGATGGGCCTTTTTGGGAGCTCCAGGTCGGCTATGACACGCGTCCGCGGACAGGACAAATCAGCACAATGGAAAGGAATGGAAGGAAGGGATCTGATGTCACATTTGGCGCGAGTGCACCTGGCTTGTCTGTTCCCCTCTCCCTCTCCCTCTCCCTCTCCCCCTTCTTCTGCTCCTCCCTCTTCCTCTCCCTTTCCTCATCCCCCTCCCCCTCCTCCCTCTCCCTCTCCTCCTTCCCTTCCTTCTCCTTACGCCCCCTTCCCCCATCACCTTATCCTGTAGACAACTCCCCCCTTTCGTACCACCAGGCGTGCCGGCAAGTCAGGCCAAGCGTTCCGCCGCACACTTCCTCACGTGTATTGCAGGGCCCAGGGACACAACACACACAAACACTTCACAACACACACACACACCATACAACGCACTATACACAACACACAACCCACACGACGCAACCCACACCCCTAACCCACACAACACAAACAAATCAACACGCAAACACACAACACACACAACACAACACACACCACACAACACACAGCACACTACACACAAACACGCTACACAAACACACACAAACATTAACATAATCTCACAAACAAGCACACACTCAAGCACATAATCAATAACACACGCAAGCACAACCACGAAACATAACCACAAACACAACGACAGACACAAACACAACCACAACCACGACACACAAGCACAAGTAAACACAAACACACACACTTGCATAGGCACGCACCCCTGGATTCCCACAATCCCACCAGCCCTCTGGGCGCAGGTGGTCTAGGGCGTTTCCTTTTCCAACCGCCTTGCTTCTCTGCTTGGGAGGTTTACCTCCCCCCCCGCTCCATGCGTGTGGACGGGGGGGGGGCGACCCATAGCAGCGTCCAAGATGGCCTCCAAGATGGCCCAAGGTAGCAGTAGATGGGTCAAGATAGCCTCCGACGCACGTCCAGAAGGCCTCAAGACAGCCCCAATACGGTGTCAAGTGCCCTCCGAGGCCCCCGAAAACCCCCCCCAATGGGCCAAAATCCTTGAACAACCTAAAGGACATCAATGTTTTTTGCCTTCCCGATTTTTCGCCTCCGATGGGCTCTCGAGGCCTCAAGATGGCCCCAAGACTGCCCAAGATAGCCCCAAGGGGGGTCCAAGAGGGCCCCAAGGCGGCCCCAAGAGCGCCCAAGAGCGCTCCAAGAGCGGCCCAAGAGGGCCCCAAGACGGCATTTTTGAGCCTCCGAGGGGGGGGGCAGGACTTAAGGACCCCCCTCTTTTTTAGCGAAGGGGTCCAAGACGGCCCCAAAAGGCCCCTCAGGCATCCCAAAAGAGCCCCAAGAAGGCCCCCAGACCCCCCAAAAGAGCCCCAAGAGGGCCCCAAGACGCCCCAAAAGAGACCCAAAAAACCCCAAGGAGGCCCTAAGAGGACCTCGAGAGAGCCCCAAGAAAGAGCCCCAGGAGGCCCCAAGAAGGGCCCAAGAGAATCCCAAGAGGGACCCAAGATGCCTCCAAGTTTCGGAACGCACGCGAGTTTAAGATACAACTCAATGCAACAGCCATTACGAGTCATCGAAACACCCTTCACCACTCATCGAAGCACCATCGTAGCTTGCTCCGATTTCCATCTTAAACTCCAATGCGGGAAGCTATTTGTGATGCCTATTTTCTCGAAAACGGCTGCGCGACTGCATGCGTCCTGCCGCCCCTGATTCACCAACTCCCCTGCTGATCGTTTCTGGATGGGATGGTGGGGATACTTTTTAGTCAGCGGCCGCAGGCGAGCGCGCCAGCGGCGGGTCCAGTCAGAGCGGGGCGCGCAAAGACCAATTAACCTAAAGCGGTGGGCCGGAGCCTCACGTAGCACCTCAGCGGCCGGGCCTGCTGACAGCAACGGCTGGGGAGCTGCACTGCCAGGGTGCACGCATGCAAGGCTGGTGGGGGTACTTTTTTTGGTCGCGGCCGCGGGCGAGAGCGCAAGCGGCGAGACGTAAGTCCGGGGCGCGGGCCTACTAATTGACAACCTGCTGGTGGGGATACTTTTTTGATCTGCGGCTCCAAGGACGATTCCAGAGAGCGGGTCGTATCGAGCATGGGGCAGCACGCAAGATAATTGCCAGCGGGCCAAAAGCCGACGCCGGAGTGCACATGTGCCAGAGAGAGCAAGCATGGGGGGCCAAGCGAGATAATTGCCAGCGGGCCAAAAGCCAACGCCGGGATGCACGTGCGAGAGGAGAAGCCCAACGCCCAGCAAAAGCAGGACGGCGAGCAGAGCTGGTGGGGACACGCGAAGCGTCAATCAATTTTTGCATGTGAAATGGATGTTCGTTTTCCCCTCCATCTCCCATGTTCCAGTACTCCCGTGGGAATCAACGATCATGTGTGTCTGCGTCTGATGCCCTACTGCTATACCTGAACCCGAGTCTGGAACTTTGCAGCGGGCGGCTCGTTCCTTCAAGAGGAGCTCTCGCCCCAGCGCCGCGCACACTGGAGCCAACAACGCTGCAGCAGCCTCACGGTCGGAGGGCGAACCGCTCTCACCCACGGAGCCCCTGCCCCAGCGCCGCAGACACACCGGCCTCGACATGCTGCAGCAATCGCAGGGACGGGGGGCGGCCCGTGCTCCAAGTGGAGCCCTCGTCCTGGCGCAGCGCCTGCTCGACTTCTCGCCGTCGCTCGGACGCCCATTCCCTGTGCATCTTTCGGTCTCGTGCGTGCTCTGTTGGCCAGATGGTCGAGGATGCTCCTCGAAGGTCCTCGCCGAGAGAAGCTGCACACGTCCGAGCGATGCCAAGACTTCTACGTTTGTGACCGCTTGAAATATGGCGGGCGGCTTCCTTTCAGAATGGGGCTCTCGCCTTGGCGCCGCGAAGATACGTCCGAAAGCGCAGCAGCAGTTTCAAATGGTGGAGGGCGGGCGGCTTCCAACATGTGGCAAGGCAATTGGCTCTAGATCCAGGCGGGGCCCTCGCCTGCATGGCAGTCCCACAGTGTGCCGGTCTTTCAGGGGGCGCTTCTGCAGTGGGAAGGAATTCGTGCTGGGACCTGTGAGCAGGGGACTGGGGAAGTGAGGGTGTATTGCAGCATCGTTGATGCACCTTGGGCTAACTCTGGCCCCCACTCCCTCCTCCTCCTCCTCCTCCTCCTCCTCCTCCTCCTCCTCCTTCTCCCCCTTCCTTCGCCTCCCAGATGGGGTCGGATGTGGGGTCGGAGCATTGCGCCGCATCGCCCGTGCATCGGGGATGCATCATCGATGCATCGGCGATGTGGGCGACGTCGGCGTGGAGAAAATGGGGCTCCACATCGAGCCTCATCGCCGATGCATGGGCGATGCGGTGTGATCCTCCGACCCCATCTGTTCCGACCCATTCAGGGAACTGTCGTGGGTTCGTGTCGTGTCGACCCCGCGTTGGTTCTTGACACCGCGGGGATCGTTCCATCTCGAACGATCGGCCGTTTCCGAAACGTCAGATCGTTCATCATCAACCGATTCTGGGTCGCCGGCGGCGTTCAACGCTCAACGCCGGCGTCGGGCTTGGCGCCGGTCGACACGGCGCGAACCCGCTGTGGATTCCCTCCTTCCCTCCTCCCCTCCTGCCCCCGCCCGGTCATGGCTCCCCGCAGCGGCCGCCTTGTCGGCCCCGCCGCCGACGCCGCAGCAGCGATCGGCTGCGCGGCCCCCGCTGCTGCTGCTGCTGCTGCTGCTGCTGCCGCTCGCGGGGCTGGCGGCCTGCCACCGCGCCCCCGCCGGGACCCTCGATGGGGGCGTCGAGGATTGAGGCCCATGCCTCCACTGGAGGCCTCGGCCTCGAGCCTCGAGCCTCGATCCTTGAGCGTCGATCCTCGAGCCTCGATCCTCGATCTTCGAATCTCGATCCTTGAAGCTCGACTCTGGGGTTCTTAATCCTCGATCCTCGGTCTTCGACCATCCACAAGTGTTGTTCAAGACTGGGAGCCCTCGGGGAGCGATAGCGGGGGGGGGGAAACATGGACTCGGAGTCGGCGAAGCATCGCCGATGGATCGGCGATCGGTTCCTAGGCAGGCTTATCAGGCCCCTGCGCTCCCGCCGTGGCCCTCGAGGCGAGGTCGAGGGACTGAGGCCCAGGCCTCTCTTGAACAGCATGCGTGGAGGAAGGGCGCAAGCGTTTCAAGCGGGAACCTTTGTGATTCCTGGCGGATTTCCTGGGTCGCCGCTGGACCCCCACTGGCGGCGTCTCCGGCGCCGTCCTTGGAGCGCTCATCGGCGTGAACAGCATCGGCGTCGTCATTGGCCTTGCCGTCGTCATTGCTATCGTCGTCGCCAGCCTTGCTAATATCATCATCGTGTCTGCCGCTGTCGACGACGTCGCCGTGATACCGCGCCCGCCCGAGCCACCGACTCTCATTTAATCGCCAGCGCGTCAGCGCGGCCTGCGAGACGTGCTGGGAAGTGCCCAGCGGTCAGCGCCACCGTGGCCTCATCGGTGGCGCCAGATTAGCTGGCCGCTCTGCGCGCGAGCCTGCGCGCGCTGGCGCGGTCACACCGATGCACCAGCCATCGCCAAGCAGTCATCGCAATCGCCGCCGCATACGTTTTGAAAACGAAGTTGCGGGTGGGCGGGTGGGATGATCGCGCGAACAGTGGAGTTGACAACTTCAAGTTCGGCAGGGTGAATTGCTCCACGCAGATTGCCCCACGGTGGTTGCACTGCATAGATTGCGCCACCTGGACTACACCACAAATGTTCTCCTTTTTATGAAAACAATGTTCGGATCTTTCCCCCTCCGGAATTAAACTCCCCCTTTTCGTATTGCAATTTGCATATGACTCTGCCCTATCGCCCATCCGAAATATGAACTGATACCATCCCAGGCACGCTGGCATCCCCCCCTTCATCCTCTGCAGCAGATCTTATGCGCGCGCGCTCGTTTATCAAACATCATAATTTTCCGAGCGTCCGTTGCACCACATGGGACGACATGCGCACTCGCGCGTCGTCGCGCGGCATGCCGAAATTCCTTGGAAACGCGGGACCCGCACAGGTTTCAAAACCGGGTGTCCCGAAAACATATAAAGCCACATGGTTTCGCAACAAGAACTTTCAAAACAAACTTGCGCTCGGGTTCTTGCGAATTCTGAAAAGACCATCGTTTTTTTTTTTTTTTTTTTTTTTTTTTTTTTTTTTTTTTTTTTTTTTTTTTTTTTTTTTTTTCCAATATGTTTATGAATCGCTACCACACGGGCCTCTCGCGCGCGCGTCGGAATCGCTCGATCGCCCTTTGCGCGAGTGCTGTCGCAAAACTCACCCGCAAAAAACGGGACACCGTGCGCGCGCGCGTCGTCGTCGCGCGCGCATGCCTAAATATTTCAAAATCTTGCGTTTCGCAGAACTCAAAATTTCAAAACCGGGTGCCCCGAATATATATATATATATAAACATGGTTTTGCAATGTCCGTGTTTTCTATTTGAAGCAGCGTGCGCTCGCGCTCCTGCGAATTCGTAAGAAATCCATCGGTTTCCAACGTGCTCATTCCATTCGGTCACGCGGGCCCCTTCAACGAATCGAAATCATTCGGATGTCCTTGCGCGCGTGCTGGGGGGGGGGCGCGATCCGCGTCAAACTATAAAGGGCCACGAAACGTGTGAGGGGTGTGCCGACATTGGCGCGGGACGCGTGTGGACGCAGCCGCTGGGGCATTCGGTGGGGCTCCCTGTGGGGCCACGGAACGTGTGAGGGGTGTGCCGAGATGGGTGGTGAGGTGATGATGATGATGACGACGAAGATATGCGGATGGCAGAGGCGGGGACGGAAGGGGAAGGACAGAGGAGGGGGAGGAAGAAGCAAGGAGTGAGGGAGTTGCGGGGCGCTGTCTGGACCAAGCGAGAACCCAACGCCACAGGATGCTTGGTAACAAATGAATGTTTTCGACTCCAGTGTGTGTCCAGAGCCTTACTCCGGGCTCCGATTGGACAGTCTTCGCACTTGGCCGGTGGCTGGGCGCACCCCTCACCAGCCCTGTTTTACCAGGTGTATACCTGGGTTGCGCGGCACTTCTGGTTCCTTCGGTCTGGTCCAGCTCAGGTGTGCGGGCCATCCATGCCGTCATCCGACTTCGAAGGCCAGACGCGAGCCTTTCTGAACCCATGCTGATCGTAGAACGGATTGGCCTGGAAAGCCCCCCGCGCGGCCACCTAATTTAAGTGGAATTGGCCGCGGCCACCTCTACTTACCACCGTAAAGGGAGTTGTTCGTGCCGCGCTTCCAGTGATTCTGCTTTGCTCTCCTCTTAAGGGAAGACCAAGCAGAACTGGAGAATGCTACCCGCAGCCCTGAGATCTTAGCCTGGTCATATCACTATGTGATGGTGGACGACCTGGAAGTCCCCTCCCGTGGATCGCCGCCGCCCCCGCCGCCGCGCGATCGTCGAGGACTTCGATGCAATCAGGCACGCTGACCCCAGGAGAGCAGGAAGAGAAGAAGAGGAGGGAGGAGGATGAGAGATAGAAGGATGAGGAGAAGGAAGAGCAGGAAAGCAAGGAGAGAGGAGGAGGAGGGCAGATATATGACGGAGGGTGATGACGGAGGATGGTGACGGATGGTGACGGATGATGATGATGATGATGCTGCTGCTGATGATGATGATGAGGAGGAGGATGAGGATATGATGATGCTGATGATGATGAGGATGATGCTGATGATGATGAGGATGATGATAATGATGATGCTGATGATGATGAGGATGATGATAATGATGCTGATGCTGATGATGATGATGCTGATCATGATGATGATGATGATGATGATGATGCTGATGCTGATGCTGATGATGCTGAGGATGCAGATGAAGATGAAGATGATGATGATGATGATGATGATGATGATGATGATGATGATGATGATGATGATGATGTTGATGATGATGATGATGATGATGCTGATGATGATGATGATGATGATGATGATGATGATGAATACGATGATGCGGATTGGGATGAGGATGAGGAGGAGGATGAGCATGAGGAGGAATAGGAGGAGAAGGAGAAGGAGGAATCGGAGGAACAGGCGGAATAGGAGGAGGAGGAGGCGGAGGAGGAGGAGGAGGGAAGAGGAGGAAGGAGGACAAGGGATGAGGGGGAGTCGGGGGAGGGAGGAAGCGGGGGAAGGGGATTGAGTTGAGACAGCGGCAACTTAAAATCGGTCCCCAGACCCTTTCCAGGGTCCAAGCGCGCTGGTTGTCCGAGCTGCGTCCAGCCGTGGCGATGAAGAGGGCGGACTGAGACAACCAGCGTTGTCTCAATTCGCCCTCCTTTGATCCACGAATGGCGTCGTCCAGCCCTGGTGGCGTTCGGGGCGGTTCCCGCACCTCTGGACAGGTCTCGGCGAGCCGCAGCTGGTGGAACCCATCCCGAGGCTGGGAAATCGCCGAGAACCTACGAGAACACTCGAAAGTCCTTTGAAGCGAAGAAGGGCGACTCCCAGCCGATCCATTCCCTGGAATTGGTTTTTCATCCCGAATCGTTTTTGTTGAACGGCCCTGCGGCCCCGCGGGGAGCCCCCAGAGGCCGAAAACGGGAGCAAAAACCGGGCGCCACGATCGTTTCGCGACGCGAGTGGCCTCGAGCGACAACGGCCTCCTCTGAGGCGGGGAGGGGCGACTCTGAAGGGGCCCAAGGACACACATAAATAGACACAAATAATGATGAGATAATGTGTTGATTAGCAACAAGATCTCTTTTCATCTTGAGCCAAAATAGGTACACGGAGGAGGGTGTCAGAATCACTCCTCCTCGGGCCTGGCCGCCAACCCGGCCAGGCACGACATACGTCGTACGCGGGCGCGTCCAAGCCGACACGCCCATCTCCACGTCACACGCGGGCGCGTCCAAGCCGACGCGCCCATCTCGTCAGCCAGGCTGCGGCCATGCCGCGAGCCCCTCACTTCACCCGTCCGGTGCGATCATACCGCCACCGGCGGAAACTCATCCAGCCCCACAGGTAGCGGAGCATGGATTCGATCCACTCCTTCACTTGATATCCTTCTGGGTCGAACTCGGTGCCCGATCCCAGATGTTGAGCGTCGCCATGTGTCTCCTCAAGAGAGATCCACCCACGCTCTTGGTCAGCACGTCCGCGACATTGTTCTTACCAGGAACCGCGGCGATCGAGAGGTCGCCCTTGCCCACGCGCTCCTGGATCCACAGGTATCGGGATTGAACATGTCGCATCTTCCCGAGACCTCGCCGTTGGACGTGGCCCCGGGCCGCCGATGAGTCTGAGGCGAGCTCCACCTTCAGGTCCAGCCCCCAATCTGCGAAGAGGCTGTGTAGACCCAGGCCCACGCTCCCGCCCTTCACCAGGGCGTAGTACTCGCTCTCCCCACTGCTCAGAGAGACCGTCGACTGAAGATTACTGCCGTGCTTGATGACGTGATGCCCCAGCATCGCCACGAAGCCTCCGGTACTTTTCCGAGTGACTGCGCAGCCCGCATGATCGGAGTCCACGTACACTCGGATCTTGTCGAACATCTTCTGCTCCGTGAAGACCGTCACCGTACTGGGATGCCGCTTAAGGTAGCGGCCAACCCTCTTGAGCATGAGCCAACTCGCCTCCGTCGGCGTCTGCATGGACCTGGCGAGCGTCTTCGATGCCTCTGCCAAGTCCAGCCTGTCCTGAGACAGGTAGGCTACCCTCATGGTGAGGGATCGGAAGCGCGAAGCTTCCGCCGTTCCCAGCGCCGCCGACTTCGCGTCCATCATCTGCTTGTCGGCGCTGCGCTTCTCCATCGGCGTGTCCACGCCGTTGGCCTTGCTGAGACCCAGCTCGTCGATCACGATCTCTGCGTGCCGCTTGTCCGGCTCGATCATCGCATGCCGGCAGGGTCGGCCACCGCCAGGCGGAACTCCCGCACTGACCTCGATGACCCGATTCAGGAAGACCGCCTGCTTGTCGTCGCCCTCGTCGAAGCCGAGGTTCGCAGTCTTCTTGAACTCGTACTTCTTGCCTAACGTGGCTTCGAAGCTGTCGATGTCCTGCTGCTGAGCCAGCACCGCGAAATCGTCGCCGTGCCCCAGCAGCCTCGTCTCGTCCACCTCCTTGTAGAAGACCGCTGGGCATGACGCGCCCGCCTTGTAGCCGTGTTCCTCCAACAGCTCCGTGTAGTCGCCCTGCCAGATCTTGCTGGCGTCCTGCGTGCCGTACCAGGACTTGAGGAGTAAGCCACACTTGTCCTCACCGTACTCCTTGCGACTCTCCTCCTCCAGCTCCACGAAGATCCTCCGCTGCGCCTTCCCGTAGAAGTGCGCCCTGCTGATGTCGAAGAAGCCGATCTTGAAGTTGCCCGGCTTCCTGCCCTTCCTGCGAAGCGACTCCTGAATGTGGAGCGGTGCTTCCCGCGTCCACGTGACCATCAGCGAGACCAGCGACCGCATGGCCTCCAGCGGAGGCATTGCCGAGAAAACCTCGGACGCCTCCAGCTGCTCGTCAGGACGCTTCTTCGCCTTGATCTCCTTCACGACGAGCCTGCTCCTGTAGTTGGGCCTCTCCGCGTCACCCTTGTTCGTGTCGACCCACTTGAGTGGGATGGGCGGACGCCCAGTCTCAGCGAAAGCCTGAGACCTCGGGACGATCTCGATCAGCTCCTGCTTCTTGACCCACTCGCGCTCGACCGCGCGAGCCTGGGCCACAAGGCCCGCCTCCAGGTAGCCGCCATTGACGTCGTCCCAGTAGCTCGTCCAGTCCCCGGGCGGCACCGCCGCGTCCACAGGGACTGGGCCCGACTGCTGCACCTGGGCGGTGCTGAGCTCCCCCACGTCATTCAGCGTGTCCTTGAGCTCCTCCAGCACCGCCTCCACCAACTTCGGTGGATAGACCTTCGCAAACCGCGCGATGCCGCCCACGAGCGTGATGTGGCGATGCCACTCCGCGCGTCCGTCCACATTGCTGCAAGTGCCCTGCAGTCTCCGGGCTAAGCCTGGGTGGTTGGTGACCCACCCGGTCTCCTTGCGCACGAACTCCTCCTGGCCACTGCGTGGGTTCGTGAGCTTCATGCCCCACCGACACATGGGGCCTTTGACCGTGAAGACTCCTGGATGCGCGACCAGCTCCTTGACGATGTCCTCATTCCACGATCGCGCGCTCCAGGGATGCTCATGCAGGAAGTACCTGCCTGGCTTCCTGAGCTGACGCCAGTAGGCGTCGACTGCCACCTTCAGGTGGTGTCTGGCCTCCTCCATCTCAGCCGCCTCCTGCTCATCGGTCCTGAACTTGGCGCTCAGGCCCCTCAGCAAGCTGAACTTCTCGCATGGAGGGGACCCTGTGAGCAGGATGGGATCCATCCGCTCCTGCTGCTCCTCGAGCTCCTTGACATCCTCGGGTCGCCGCAAGTCCCACGGCGTCCCGTCCTCCTTGAGTTCCTCCAGGTCCGCCGCGAAGCCCGGGCGCAGCTGAAACTCCGCCGCCCGAGCCGAGAACCGATGTGGCGAGTGCACCTCTGCCACGTCCACGGCGCCCAGCTGCAACGCCGATAAGGCGATGCTGTCCACCTCTTCGTCGGCGATGTCCACGCCGACGCTGGCCCAATGGCCGCTGACCTGCTCGCGAACGAGCGGAAGCAACTCCGCCTTCGCTCTCGTCAGCACTCCGAGCTCGACCAGCTCGATCGACGCCACGTCGAGAGCGAGCACCCGCATGTGTCTCCCCTCACTGGCGTTCCACACGACTGCCACTCCAGCTGGCAGCTGAGGTCCCTCCGCTGGCGCCGGCTGCGCCGCGAGATCCTCCATGTCCACCGGTACCGGCACGTCTGCCGGCTGTGGATCACCGCGCTCGAGGGCCTCCGGCACGTCATCCGGGGCCACCTCCGCCAAGCGCTTCAGCCGCGACCTGGTCGCGGTCATGTCGACATCCTCGGCGGCCGCTGCCGCTCTCACTGCTCCCGAACTGGAGCTCGCTCCTCCTGAAGGAGCCGCCGCGCCGGAGCCTGATGCTCCCGGCTGGCTCTCTCGCATGCGCGCCGCTGCGGCTGGCGCTGCTGCCGATCGGCTCGCGGCCGGCGCCGACGCCGCCGCTGCCACCGGCTCGGTGATCCTCCGAGCCGTCTTCGGCGGAGGGGTCCCTGCCGCGGCCGCTGCCGCCGGGCGGACTCTGGCCTCTTGGCCCTGCCTCCGCTCTCGATACTGGCCGGTCCTCTCCCGGCCTGCCTCCTCAGCGTCCAGCGCTTCGAAGATTCTCTTGCTGCACACCGCGTTGTGCGCATGGCCAGCCAGCACCTTGCCGTGCTTGGCGATCGAGACGCACCCTGGGCATCCCGGCGTTGCGCCCAGCCGCTCGACGTCCGCCTTGAGAACGTACATCCTCCTCGGCGCCTGCGGCTGCGGCGGCGCCACCACAATCGGTGGCGGACCGGCCTCTCCCGGTCCGACGATGGCTCGCGGCGCACTGGCCGCGCGCGGAGCCACGTCCCACGGCAGGCCCTTCAGGCTGTCCCAGCCCGCCGTGATCCACTTCTCGCTCTGCGGCAGGCTGCGAAAGCCGACCGCCTTCTTCACACCGTCGCTCGTGATGACCATCATCGAGCTGTCGCGCGGGTGATGGCCGATGTAGCGAGCCTCCACCATCTGCTCCTCCAGCGCGTTCTTCCTCGCGCGCTCCCCGGCGAACCGCACCATCAGGCGCTCACCGAAGAGCGGGACCGGCTTCCTCCACTGCCGTCCCGTGAGCCGCTGAAGAGCGGTCTTGCCGTCCTGGCCGCGCCTGTATCGGTTGATCACCGCCGCGGCGTGCTCCGGCAGGTGCGCTAGCACTGGGTGCTTGTCCTCCACCTTGACACCCAGCTTGGACTCCAGGTCCATCTTGAGCGCTCGCACCTGCTTCTTGATCTCGCGCACCGTGACCTCGATCTCCCCATTGGCCTGATGATCGGCCGGTGCCGACTCCTGTGGAATGGCCTCGAGGCCAGGAACCTCCTCCACCGCACGCCTCTTGACCAGCAGGATCGCTGGCTCGCCGTCGGACTTGTTGACGATCTTCCTGTAGCCCAGGATCCGTAAGAAGCGTGCGAAGAACTTGATGGCGTAGGCGTCGTCGCCCTTCTTCTCCACGAATGTCGCTGCCATCATCTTCGAGCGTCGATCCCTAAGGACCAGCATCGGCATGGTGTCCGCGTCGTCCTGGCCCATGAAGGCGTAGTCGGACGAGACCACCGGCACCGCCGTCTCGTCGTCCTCCGGTGCGCGGAGATGCGGCTGGCCTTGGCCCTTTGCCGCAATACACACGCGACACCAGCTGCGGTAGGTCGCGTGTCCCATCGCCTCGTGCTCGACGATCTCCCTCTGAGAGGGCTCGTGAGGTGCCTTCAGCACCCTCGGGCGAGCCTCCTCCTCGCCCTCGTCGGCCTGCTGTCCATCAGGAGCAGCTGGCAAAACGTCGGCCGCGGCAGCTGCCGCTGGCTGAAAACCCGGCGGTCTCATGTCGGAAGGTCCCGACCCCGCCGCTGCCACCCCTGCAGCCAATGCCGCAGGGGACCGCGGTATTGAGTCTTCCAGTGGACTTACGCCAAGGGCTGCCTCCTGGGGACTGTCCTCTCGAAGATCTCCAGCAGCTCCTCCTTCGACTTGCTGCTGAGGAGCTCCACCAGCTCGGACTTCGACTTCGCCGAAAGTCCCTCCTCGAGAGGAGCAACCGAGCCATGTTGGCCCTTCTTGAGGTAGAAGTTGTAGACTCCCTGCTCACGATAGACCGGCAGCATCTGGTGCTTCGCCGTCTTCGCCTCCTTCTCCAGCATGTCTACCACGCGCTTGCCGATTGGGCTCTTCTCGTGGAATATCCAGCCGCCATTGCGGCCTAGGAATGAACACTGTCCAGCTCCTGCTGCCTGCCCCACCGAGATCAACGGCTTGTGCACGTTCGTCACGCGTCCCTTGAGCGCTCTGAGCACTCCGTACTCGTCCTCCGCCTTGAGCTGCAAGCTGCCCTCGTCCGGGACGAGCTCACCACTGGCCGTGCGATACGTGCTGCCGTTGCCCTTCATTCCCGTCGGCGGCGCGAAGCTCCGAGGGAATGCTGAGACAGCTGCACCGCTGTCCCAGTTGAACTTCATCCAGTCGTCCTGCACGAAGGGGGAGAGGTCGACCGCCGCTACGCCGCGGCCGTTGCCGCTGGCGAGCTCCAGGCAGTCCAAGCTGCCCATGTCCAGAGCGGCGACCTCCGCCTCAGGCTCCTCCTCCAGGCTGCCTGCCGCCTTGCCGCCGGCCTTGCCGCCGCGGCTGCCACCTTTACCACCAGCGCTTGCCCCCGTTGCGGATCCAGTTCCAGCCCTCGTACTCGATCCCTGCTCTTTCCTCCAGCATTCGGATGCCTTGTGGCCCCATCTCTCGCAGTTCCGACAGTAGCCGTCGAAGCGCACGCCGGTGCTTCGGGGTGCCATGTGCCCTGAACCACGGCCCGAACCCGTCGGGGATGTGCGGGAGCCTGAGTATGATCCGCTCGTCGATTTGCTCTTCCCCTTCGGCTCCTGGGTCTTGCCTTTCCCTTTGCTCTTGCCGTCCTTGCCCTTGCCTTTGCCTTTTCCTTTCGGGGCTCCGAACGATCCGACGTCCATGTCGTCCGGATGATGCGCCCGTGCGCGGATCGATGGCTCCTTGATCTTCACGCCTGTCCGAGCCTCTACGATCGTCATTACCTCGTTCAGGCTGTCCTGGAACGTCACGAGCCGATGCTTGTTGAGTACGAGGTGGTTCTCGATGTCCTGAGGCACGAGCATCTCGAGGGCCGCCATCTTGATATCCTCCGGCAACTCGGCCAGCCCGTCTTCTCCTTGGCGGCGTTCGTACTTGCCTATCTGCTGGATCCACTTCTCTAAGGCGGACCCCAGCTCCTCCGCGTTGCACTTCGGAGGCGAGATGATCGACCTCAGGATCAGCCTCTTCCTCGGACCTGTCGTCGGGTCCCACCTGCGGTGAAGCTTCCGCCAGGCCTCGAGACCGTTCCCGTCGGGTGCGCCCGTCACGAGGTCGTTGCTCTCGCTGCCGTCCGCCGTCGTGCTGATCAGCGCCGCGTACAGCTGGTTGATCTTGGTCTCCAGCTCTGGTACTCCTCCGTGCGCCTCCTGTGCCCCTTCGATCGTCACGGGGCGTTCGGCTTCTGCCGCCCACCGGAGAACAGGACGGAAGCTCTCTCCGTACACGCCTATCACGTAGTTCTCCATCTTGCGGTTCCAAGCTCCGAACTTCTCCTGATCGTCGCCTAGCGTCGTGGGCCTGCCGATCCCCTTCGTGTCGACGAGACCGGGTGCGGCTCCTCCCGCGTTCGTAGCGCCTCGGATCTGCTCGCCCATGCGCTCGATCGCCTGCGGGATCGCCGCGAGGCCTCCTGCTACTTGCTGCTGAAGCCGTTGATTCTCGTTCTCCAGCCTCCTCATCTCGTCGACGGTCTGACTCATTCGGGCTGCGAACTCCTGCCTCAGTAAGTCGAACTGCTGCCGAACTTGCTCGTCCATGTTTGACTGCGTGTCTCCTGGCGAGCTCCTCCTTGCTCTCAGCTATCTCCTGCCTCGTGCGCTCGAGGTCTATGATCTGATCCAAGACCTCCTTCTTTGCCTCCTCGATGGCGCCCGACGAATTCTCCGACGGGTGGTCCTCGATATACGCGAGGTCGTGCAGCTTGTTGCCTGTGTCCTTCAGGCCGTGTTTGAACTGAAGCTGACGGCGTCTATTCTCAACCGCTGCGTCGCTCCTCTGGCCGCGCCTGCGGCCGCTCTTCCCAGCTCCTGCCGGTCGACTCCTCCCGGACTCTGCCGGTGGTCTCCTCTCAGCTTCTGCCGGTGGCCCGGCCGCTGCCGAGCTTGGTGCGGCTGATGCCGCTCTCTTCCAGCCTCGGGTCTCAGCCCACGCGCCTTGCCAACTCGCCGTGGCGCCCGCGCGCGCCAAGGCCCTGGTGGGTTGGCAACTGAGTGGCCAGCTCACGCTACCATGATGAGATAATGTGTTGATTAGCAACAAGATCTCTTTTCATCTTGAGCCAAAATAGGTACACGGAGGAGGGTGTCAGAATCAAATAACAGGATTCCCCATATTTTCCTATATTTTCTGGGTTTTCGTCTCCCCCCCCCCACTTCCCATATGTTCCCGTATTTTCCGGGGGATCGACGATCAATTGTATCTGTGTGTTTTTTCTTCCCTCCTGATCTGAGGTGGGCAAGTGCGACTCCCAGACGACCCGGGAGGCCGCCGCCGCCGCGAGCCCGCCCGCCGTCCTGCGGCGGCGGCGCCCGCGCCGGGGCGGCGCGCGGGGGCGGGCTGCCAGCGGCGGGCCGCCGCGGCGCCTCGCTTCGGGGACGTCCAGGCGTGAAGGGGGCCCAGGGGCACACACACATAAATGGACACAAACAACAGGATTCCCCCATACATTCCCATATTTCATGGGTTTTCGTCTTCCCCCCCACTTCCCAGATTTTCCAATTTCTCCTGGGAGTCGACGATTCATCGTGTCTGTGTGTTTTGATCCCCTCCCGACGAGGCACGCGGTGGGCTCGCCCAGGGCGGGGCGTCCAGGCGCGAACTTCGGGGGCGTCCAGGCGACAACGTCTGGGCGGCGACGACGCCTGGGCGGCGACGACGACGACGCCTGGGCGGCGACGACGACGACGACGACGACGACGACGACGACGACGACGACGGGAGGACCACATGGACGTGACGCCAGGAGCACCGCGCGGAGGGGCCGGGGAGGGGGCGGGGAGGCAGGGAACCCTGAGCCCAAAACGGCTGTCACCTCTCGGAGGGCAACTCCTTCCTTCCGCCGACCTCCGCCGGCGGAGCCCCCGCCGCTCTGCTGGCGCGGCCCCGCCGAGGAAGAGATGACAACTCTTTCGACCATGGGAAGGCGAGGCCCTCGCGGGAACGCCTCGTGTGCGCGGACGAAGGGGACCAAAAATCGACACTGCAGTCCGCCGGCCTCCGGCCCCGGCCTCCTTCCAGACCCAAGGGCAGCTTCTGGAGAGCCCGCGCCGCCAGCGCGTCTCTCTCTGCTTACGCACGTCGCGCGGGTGGCACGCGCTTTCGCTGGCCTGCGCGCACGCACGCCAGTGCATGCGCCTGGGAAGGAAGGGAGGGGGCGGCCCCGCGCTCCCACCCCTCGGCGCACGGGCTTGGCTTTCCGCTCCGAGAGGCTCCCAGGAGGCACCCAGAAGGCGCCCCAGACCCCCCCCAGGAGCCCCCCAATGGGCCCAAGAGAGCCCCATGAGAGCACTCCAGCGACAAGCCCAACACGAGGAGAACATCCATGACTCTAGAGGCCTCCTAGACAGGGGTCCGTGTAGATGGGGTCGGAGGACCGCGCCGCATCGCCAATGCACTGGTAACGTCGGCATTGCACCAGCGACGTCGGCGCGGAGAAAATCGGGCTCCGCATCGCGGTGCACCGGCGATGCATCGGCGAGGCGGCGCGATCCTCCGACCCCATCTGCTCGGACCCCATCTGGGAGGCCGGAGACTTTCCGCCCCGTCCCATCTTGGCCGCCCCCGATCGTCGGCGACGACGACGACAGCGACGACGACGACGACAGCGGCGACGACGACGACGACGACGACGACGACGACGACGACGACGACGACCGCCCCCGATCGTCGGCGGCCTCCTCGGGCGCCGCTCTCGGCTCCGGGGCGGCGGCGGCGCTGGCCGGCGCGGCCGGCGCGGGCGGCCCCGGCGGCGCGCCCGCGGCGGCCTCGGCGGCGAGCGCGAGGGCGGTGGCGGCCTGCGACGAGCACGGCAGCGAGGAGGACGACGACGAGCGGGCGACGGCGGCGGGCGGGCGACGACGGGCGGCGGGCGACGACGACGAGCGGCGGCGCGGGTCGCCCCGAGGAGGCGCGCCCGTCGTCGTCGCCGGGGGTTTGCCGAGGAAGAAAAGAGGAACGATGAGAATAGCAATGAAATTACCAAGGATCAACTACCAATAATAAAACCAATAATACCAACAAGGATAAGAAACGAAGGATCAACAACATACTATTACTACGAATACCACGAATACTACTACTACTACTACTACTACTACTACTACTACTACTACTACTACTACTACGACTACTACGACTACTACGACTACTACGACTACTACGACTACGACTACTACTACTACTACTAATAATAATAATAATAATAACAATGATCATGACGATATGGAAAACAATAAGGATACTAATCCAACTAATAGAACTAAGAAGACGAATCACACTAGTAATAACAAGCATACGAAGAAGAAAAATAATGATGCTATTACAACACATAGGACTATACATAATGCCCATACTGTGAACAACGGTACTAATGCGAGTAAGGCCACACGCACAACAATATCGTTAGGAAAGAAACGGAGGCTACCAAGAAGACGAACAACATCATAGTACTGAACGGTTGAAGGCAATGACGTAGTACGACGACGACGACTCATAATAATCAACGGCCCAAGTGCGACTAAGACCATACTCAACAATAGCGCTAGGAAGAAGACTGAGACTGCGAAGAAGACGAACATAGTCACCATAGTACTAAGCGGTTATGAAGGTGAGGCAATAATACAACGAAGGCGAATCATAGGAGCAATAATAACGATCACGATGTTAATAATAACCACCCTCCAACTGGTAACACGAAGAAGAGAATACACAGAAGACGGCCCAGCCTTGCGCTGCATGTCTGGTGTATCATGCAGGAGGGCGTGGGCGGGGTGGGCTGTGGGAGGACGGCCCCCCTCTTCCTGGCGATGACCGCGGGGAGGGAGGGTTAGCCAGGGCTTCGCATCAAAACTGGTGGATCCGGTCGGACCTAGACAGAAGAACATCCTCCCAAGAACACGAGGCCCTCCGTCGGCCTACAAAAACAGAACCTCCAAGGGCGCCCTCCCCAAGATGCACAAGAACTCCCAACAGACACGAAACACACGAGGGCACCCTCCCCGAATCGACCTCGATCTCATGCCTCGGTCCGACTGTACCGTCCGCAGCCTTAGCCTTAGCGTGGAGGGCGAGGAGGACGGCGCCACCCGCCGCCGAGGCCGGAGGTCCCTGGAGGCTGAGGTCCCCAGAGGCCAGAGGGGGGCAGGCACGGCCACAAGACCGCTCAACGCTGGAGGCCCACCGCCAGGGCGAACGGGAAGGACAACCTGGGCGAAGCCCCACAGAAACTGCCAGGGCATGCGCCAACCACGGGGTGCGCCACCCGTCGTTTGCGCCATGGGTTGCGCGATCCATGGGTCGCGCCGTGGGTTGCGCGGTGGGTTGCTCCGTGGGTTGCGCACTCTGTGGGGCGCGCCACAGGCTGCAAACTCTGCTGCCGAACGCAGGGCAGCCATTGGCTGCGTCATGAGATGCGCTCTCGGCTTCCGAACAAGAGATTGCCTGCCATTGGAGCAGCCACAAGTTGTGCACTCGGCAGCCGAACACATCACTGGCTGCTAGTGTGTTGTGCCATGGATCGCGTACCCGGCGGCCGAACAAACACAAAACTGCCTGCTATTGGTGGCGCCATGAATTGCACTCTCGCTAGCCGCAAATCCGCCGACCCTGTCGGCGTGTGTGAGGGGCTTGTCTGTTCGAGTCGTCGTCTCCGTCAGTCGTCGTCTCCGTCGTCCCCTTTCCCTGCGCCCTCCTCCTCAAGCCTGCCAGCGAGAGAAAAATCTAGCAATGGCGTAGTCGAGTCGAAGGAACGCCCTTTCCCTTTGATCCCTGGGGGGCGTGGGGGGGGGGTCAGATACGCATCTCCCACTGAGGGTCCCGGGGCCTCCGAACATACCAAGGCAGGCCAAGAGTGCCCCGAGAGGCCCCCGAGGCAGTCCAAGAGGGCCCCCAATCACCTAACCATCGGTCCAAAACACCTTGACGCCCTCCAGACTGCCCGTGAGGCCGCCACGGCGCCCCGAGAAGTTTCCAAGAGTATTCCCGAGAAGGGCCCCGCGAGGTTTTTCAGGATTTGGGCGTTCTCGCCTTTTCCGCTCCCCGTCGCTACAAGACGGCCCAAGAGGCGCCCAAGATCGCCCCAAGACGGCCTCCAAGAGGGCCCCCACACAATCCAACATGACCATAAGACATACCACAACGCCTCCAAGACGGCCCAAGAGGTCCACAAGATAGCTCCAAGAGCGTGCCCAAACGGGGGGCCCGGACGGACACTTTAAGCCCTCGGCCCCGAGAGGCTCCCAGGAGGCACCAAGGTCCCCAGGAGGCCCAAAGAGGCCCACAAGAGGTCCCCAGGAAGCCCGAGGAGGCCCCGAGAGGCTCCCACGAGGCCACCGACGGGCTCCCAAGAGGCCCCAGAATTCCTCCCCCAGAGGCCCCCGAAAGCCTTCTGAAAAGACCCCCGGAAACGCCCACGTCAGCGTCGTCGTCGCTTCCGCCGCCGTTGTCGTCGTCGTCCCCCTTCAGGGTCGGCGGCGCCAGCCGTAAGGCCTTCGCAATGGAAGGGCCTGCTGTTGACTGCGGTGCGCCATAGGATGCGCACTCGGCTGCCGAGCACAAATAGGCCTGCGAGTGAGTCGCAAGAGTTGCTCACTCGGCGGCTGGAAATGGAACGGGGGGGGAGGGTAGGGCGGAGGGGGGGAGTCTGGTGCACGGCCCCCGCTGTTGGTGACGCCGTAGGTTGCCCACTCGGCGGCTGGAACACACAACGGGCTATGTCTTTTTGACAGCGATGCTTGGTTCCTGGTCGGGCCGAGTGCTTCCCTCTGCGTGCAAACAGCTGCCACTGGCTGTCCCTGGCACCCGAATTGTCCAAGTGAGCCCCAGCTGATACCGTCGCAAGGGCCTCTTACCGCGAGACCAAAATGCCAGGGCCTGGACGCATCTTCGTGCGCCCAGCAAAAGGGAGGCTGCAAACAGCAAGTTGAATCGGCGACGGGTAACTAACAATACTTGTGATATTGCGCCCAGATCGAGTCCTACTCCCGAGCACGAGGAAGCTCGAAGGAGGACAGATACGCTTACCGATGCAAATAAACCGGCGAGGCCGGACCGATAGGCTATGCCCCCGCGGTCCTGCACTGGCGCAAGGCGCCAGAATGGCGCAATGCGCGAGACGCAGCCGTGCCCTCACGGTCCAGGAACATGGGAGAGGACAGCAGCGCGAGAACCTGGCTAGACTGCTGCCAGCCAAGCTGGCACGTTCGTCATGGAGGAGGAAGAGGAGGCGGGGCGGAGTAGTGGCAGGCAGGGGAAAAAAGAGAGACAGACTTCAAACCGAGAAGCCCTGCTCTAAACGAACATTACACTCAACTTTCCCATATCATCCACGGCGAGCGGACGAGTACGTGACCCGCGCAGCTAAGGCCGCACACTGGGGCACATCAATTGGGACGAGTTTCTGCCAGACTGTGCGGCGCCACATTGCGGCAGCAAACTACTCGTGCCCCGTGGACAGGATGCAAAAACCTACAGGGCAGCAAACCCTACGGGCCACGCGGATCCCGCGATGTCGTGTTCTTCGCGGCACGGATCACAGGAGGTCTGCGACGCGAAGGGGTTCGGGCACGCAAGCTACGTTCAGGCCGGCATGAAACAGATGGGGTCATCAGCCCCAGACCAGACACTGGATCGAAGGCCGTTTTGCGAACTGACCCGAAGAGCAGCCCAAGGTGGAGGAGATCCGCCACCATGCCTCCTGGCACGTTGACGCGTGCTAGAATACCAAATGCTGTCTGGTAGGGTTTCTGGCCGCCTCTCCCCGCCGCACCTCGCCGCGCGCACCGGCCTTACTCCTGGGGGGTCACTGGGCGGCCATGGCGCCTCCATGGGGCTCTTCAAGGCTACCATGACGGCCCAGGAGGCCCCCAAGACGGTCCAAGAGGGCCCCGAGTCGCCGAACGATCGTTCGACGACGCTCAAAATGGCCTCAAGGTGGCGCAAGAAACTTCCAAGGCGCCCCAAGAGGCCTCCAAGAGGCCTCCCAAGAGGGCCCCCAGAGAGGAAAATCATTGATTCGCCTTGAGTTTTGAAGGATTTTGGTGTGCCTTTTCGGCTTTCCGACGTTCCAAGACAACCTAAGAGGCCCTAAAGGCCACCCGGAAACTGCCCAAGAGGTCTCCAAGAGGGCCCCAAGAGGGCCCCAAGACGGCCTAAGAACGCCCCAAGACGGCCCAAGAAGCGCCCACGACGGCCCAAGAGGGCCCCAAGACGGCCCCAATAGGGGCCCCAGAGTAGGAACACGAACCGAAAATACGAGCCTTCCGCCCCAAGGGGCCGCCAGGAGGTCCAAAGAGGCGCCCAAGAGGCCCCAAGAGGCCCCAAGAGGCCGCCAAGAGGCCCAAGAGGCCCCCCAAAGGCCGCAAAACTGCCTCCATGAGGCCGCCGAGAGGCCTCCCGCGAGATCCCAACGACAATCCACTGGGCTTGTAACGCACAATTCAGGCACGGTGGTGGGACTTGCCGTAGGCAGCTGGATCATAGTAATAAGACGCGAACTATGCGGATGTTCTGATGATGGCAATGATGATGCTGATGACGATGATGATGATCATGATGCTGATGCTGATGCTGCTGCTGCTGCTGCTGATGATGATGATGATGATGATGATGATGATGATGACAATGGCGATGACGATGGTGACGACGATGATGCTGATGTTGTTGATGATGATAATGACTATGGCGATGACAATGGCGATGGCGATGTTGATGACAATGACGATGGCGATGGCGATGATGATGCTGATGCTGATGCTGATGATCATCATCATCATAATGATGACTAGGAGGAATATGATGATTATGACGATGACGATGACGATGACGATGTTGATGACAATGACGGTGATGTTGATGATGCTGCTGCTGCTGATGATGATGATTATGCTGATCATGCTGCCGATGATGCTGACAATGGTGATGATGATGCTGCTGATGCTGATGATGATGATGATGATGACCATGCTGCCGATGATGCTGATAATGGTGATGATGATGACGATGCTGCTGATGCTGATGCTGATGCTGATGGTGATGGTGATGGTGATGGTGATGGTGATGGTGATGGTGATGGTGATGGTGATGGTGATGGTCATGGTCATGATGATGATGATGATGATGATGATGATGATGATGATGATGATGATGATGATGATGATGATGATGATGATGATGATGAGGCGGAGGAGGAGGAGGATGCGTAAAAAGGGTGGGCAGTGCTTTAACCCAAAAATTTACACACCTCCAAAGCACGCGGGCGCACAGTTGCAGAATCGCCCAAGGTGGTGCTCAGTCCTCGATGCTGCCTGTGGAATGCCTCCGCAGCTGTGCGGGATTGTCCTCGCCCTCGTTTGACCCCACGGAGTGCCTGAGGTTGTCCTCGCAGCACTGCTCCAGGATGGGCAGCATGGCCGAGCCGGAGCTGAGGGCACTGATGCGTCTCGCTTCAGGCCTCCGGCTGGCGGTGAACTGCAGGGTGTGAGCGCCTCCGGGCTCGAGGGGGCGCGGGGCCTTGAAGGGCACGCTCGGGGCCGCTCCGAGCTCCGGGGCCGACCTCCGCCTGAGCCTCGGATGCCCTGGCGGCGGCTGCCCCTGGGGAGGGGGAGGTGCGCCCGCGGGCGGGCGCCGGGGAGCCGCGCGATGGAGGCCCGCGGCGCCGCCCACGGGCGCGCTCCAGCCGCCGCCCTCTGTGCGCTCCCTGTGCGCCAGGCCGCCGAGCTGGTCCTCCAGGACGCCCGCGAGCCCCCGCAGCCAGGCGCGGGCGCCCCCGCTGGGGTCCGAGACGCGACGCGCCTGAGGAGGGGAGCGCTCCTACAGCTGGACCCGGGCCAGAAAAGCGTCCCTCGAGAACATGGGGTCCTCCGTCGGCCAGAGCACACAGAGCAGTCCAGGGGGAACGCCCTCGGCGAGGCGCAGCTGCAGGAAGGCACCCCGAGGCTGGGGAGCGCGCAGGAACTGACGAGAACGCGTCAGAAACAACCTCGAGCCTCGAACCTCTCGCCCCCCCCCCCCCCCCCCCTAGTCTCTCTACCCCCCCCCCCGACATCGCCATCGCTCGGACGTCCCTCCCTCGTGCATCTCTGACGTCGCGCGCGCGTGCTCTCGTTGTGCTTCATCCTCCAGGATGCTCCTCGAAGGACCTCGCCGAGGAAAGGCGCACACCTCCGAGCGATGCCAAGCCCCATGACGCTGCCAGGGGAACCCAGAATCAAATCGATAAGTCGGATCGGCGATCGAAATGAATCGGATCGGCATAAATCGGCAGCCGAGTCGGGAAAAGTCGAATCGGCAGAAATCGGCATGCTAGTATGCCTCCAATCCAAGATCGGAACCCAAATCGGAATCCCATGTCGAACCGAATCGAAATCGGAAGCCGTCGAAGTCGAATCGAATCGAATCGGAGGAATCGAAATTAACCCTGCCCCGAGCCTCCCCCCGCGCGGGCGGCGGCCGCGGGCCCGCCGCAGGCGCGGAGGCAGCGGCGCGCGGGGGCGGCGCGGGCGGCGGCGGCATGCCGTGCAGGCCGCTGTCGCTGGCGGAGCGCCGCCGCTGCCCGGGCGGCGGCAGGTGCTGCACGGCGGCCCTCCTGGGGGGAGGGGGAGGAGGAGGAGGAGGAGGAGGAGGAGGAGGAGGAGGAGGAGGAGGCGGAGGAGGAGGAGGAGGAGGAGGAGGAGGAGGAGGAGGGAGGAGGAGGAGGCGGAGGAGGAGGAGGAGGAGGAGGAGGAGCAGGAGGAGGAGGAGGAGGAGGTGGAGGACCGGTGTAAACCCTAAAAAGTCCTCAACGATGCTGGAACGAACCCTCCCTCCTGGCTCCCTCTTCATAGGCCGCTGCAAGGGGTTAGTTCCACTGAGGGAACTGCCTCGTTGGGGGACAACCGTTTGAAGACCCTGAAGCATGCCAAAGCACCACTCTCGGGACTCCAACGCCACGGATCTACTTGACTGTTGCACTGCGAATCAACGTAACTGTTGCACCCTCACAATCCTGAATCCTTCCAAAACGTTACTTCTGGTACGTTGACGATGAGAATATGTCAAACTCTTGCATGCTTGTTAAACGAATGTGAGAGGCGCTACGGCGAGAACCACAATTTGAAAACGTACCGCCCTCAATCCGTGAAGCTCTGGCACATGTTTAAGACGAATGTGCTATTTGTGAAACTGTTGCCAACTTGTAAACTTCAAGGTCATCAATAGTGAGGATGCCTCAAGCGAAACGCCCGGCCCGCCCTTTCGACTGGCTTCGGGGTGCGACATGGAAGAATTACTAATCAGGAAAAGGAATGGAGGAGGAGGAGGAGGAGCAGGAGGAGAAGGATGAGGATGAGAAGGAGGAGGAGGAGGAGAAGGAGGAGGAGGAGGAGGAGCAGGAGGAGGAGGAGGAGGAGGAGGAGGACTTCCTGCGGGGTCGCTCCGACCAGCGCCGCAGCTCCGCGGCGAGGCGCTTGCGTTCCCGAGGCGCGCACTCGAGGACGATCTCGGCCAGCTCGCCGAGGTCCTCTGGCGAACGGACGAAATGCTCCCATACCCATCGGTGGGACGAAGGGGGCTATGGACGCGTGTTGTCTGATGGGGGTCCCCGCCCGAGCGGGAGCTTCCCACAGGGTCCGACAACCCGTATACATCCCCACAGTCAGTTCTCCTCCCTCGGACCCTCCAAAGGGTACGGGTGTGTTGTTCGCTCGTCAGTCCTCCGCGAGCTCCAGCCACGAGTGCGGGCTCGCAACGGTCGGCGCGCAGGCGAAGCACGGCATGTCGGCACGCCCGTCGCAGGCCTTGACGACCACGCTCCTAGACGAGCTGCGGCCGAGGTTCCAGAGCGTGACGGCCAGGCTGCAGAACTGCAGGCACTGCTCGCTGGAGCCCTGACGCAGGCGCACGACCAACCTTCGCGGCGCGCACAAGGGGCACAGTCAAAACGGGCATTAAGGACGGGTGGTAAGGGCGCAAGACCCTTGGAGGCCGAAGTTTGGATTTTGTGGGCGGCGGGCGACCGGTGAGAGCGGCAAAGGACGGGCCACAGAGGCAAGGACACAAGGGAACCCTAGATGAAGGCGCGCGTCCTTACCAAGCGCGTTGACTGTAGGGGGAGGGTGGGAGGCTTCTCAGAGGGAGACTGCTTCTTAGGAGGCGCCGGCCTGCCATCTACACACTAAGAATCAGGGGTGCTTTTGAGAAATTCCCCCCTCCCTCTATCCCCCTCTGCGCGTGGCCGACAACCAGTCCGTGCCCATGAACGACATGCGGTGCAGCACCAGCTGCACCGGCTTCAGCGGGTTGGTGGGCACGTGCTCGAGGAGGTTGTCGGGGTCGATCTTCGCGTCGAAGGCCGGCATCTTCGTGTCTGGCTTGGGGAGCCCCTGGCACGCCTGCTCCAGTGTGTCCAGCACCTGCAGCGCGGTCACCTTGACCACGATCAGATTGAGGCTGCCGTGGTGCTTCAGGACCTTGTCCAGGCAGGAGGCCATCTCCTCCGGCGAAACGACCTCGTCTTCGCTCGCGAAGTGGCCGAGCTGGGAGCCCAGCACAGGACTGCAGCCCGACAGCGAGGAGAAGAGGCTGAGGCGCTTCTGGTGGTCGGGGCCTCGCCCATCCGAGTCCAGCCCCGAGTGGCCCGTGCACGTCCTGTGTGACTGCTTCTCCTTCGTGCCGCTGCGGCCGCCCTTCGGCGTGCACCCTTCGGGGGCGTCCCTGGACTGAAGGCGGCCGCAAAAACACCTCTCTGCGCTGTTGTTGTCGCTGGGGGGCGATGCGGACCGGTCAGTGCCAGGCTCCACCGCGCGCACCGAGTGCCTGCAAATGCAGGAAGTAAACGTGCCCTCGGCGGGCAGGACCGGGAGCAGCAGCCCGTCCGTCGCCTTGCATGGGCTGCCCAGGGCCGGCGCCTGCTCGAGGCCCCGGCTCTTCGGGCTGGTTGCTGTCGTCGAGCACTTGGAGCTGCTCTCGGACTTCACCGAGGCGCACCCCATCTCGCACGGATGCAGGCTGGAGTGCGCTGGTCCGTCGCAGTCCCCGAGGGGGTGAATGGCGACCTTAGCGTGGCGCGCTGACAGTCGGCCGCACCCGCTGCCCATGCCACTTGCGCTGCCAGCGGGCGAGCGCAGGGCCTCTGCCTGCGCTAGCGGCAGCGCTGCTGCCGCCGGCCGCGCGCCATCATGGCAACGGTGCGCCCCTTGGAGGCTGCCCCGGGCGGCCGCAAGGTTGGCGGCTTGAGCCCGAAAGGCTACGGGAACAAATCGTCCTGCTATTGATTGCGCTGCGCCAGTGGGCTGCGCACTTGGTGCCGAAGACGAGCAGACCTGCTTCTGGTGGCGCTTGCGACTGCTTGTGCCCCAAACTGTGTTCTCGGGGGCCGAAAACAAAACGGCCTGCTGACCAGTCAGTCAGAGAGCTATTCAGCAGTCGGCTCACTTCGGCAGCACATAATTCGGGCCACGTCCGAACAGTCTTTTAGCCAGCGTGGGCCTCGAGCAGTAGGCTCTTGCACCCTCAATGAAAAATACATGTGTGATTGCAGACCATGTCATGCAATGCCAGCATTTTGAAGTATAGCCGTTGCGAACAATTCAATCACAACTACGTAGTAAAAGCTATGTGGTGCCACCAGAAAACCAATGCAAACTACGTGGTCCAAGCTATTTGGTGGCAGCTATTTGGTGAAAGCTGTGTGACGCACGATACATGTGATGCAATATGTGTGGTGCGAGCTACGCTTTGCAAGCACATGCAATGTGTGTATGGTGCAGTGTACGTGGTACAAGCTATGTGTTGCAAGCTATGTGGGCCAGGCTGCTTCATACCCGCCAGATGCAAGGTATGTGGTGCCAGCATTGTGGGGCGTGCTGTCTGGTACATCCAACGCGCGGGGCACCCACGACGCGCCGAACGGCGGGCACCAGGCGACACCCCGGCACGCCCACGCAGCGCACGAGCCGCCGACGGGGCGCCCACGGGCGGGCACCAAGCGAACCCCCGGCAGGCCAACCCAGCGAACGTGGCGCCCGCGGGATGCCCACGGGCGGCCACCGACCCCGCCCCAGGCGAAGCCCCAGCACTGCCTGCCAGCGTGGACCCCCAAACAGCGCACTGTGGATGTGGTACCAGCCATGTGGTGCAAGCCACGTGGTGTAAGCTATGTGGCGCAAGAGTGGCGCCGCCTGGGTGGTGTAAGCCGTGCGGCGAAAGCCGTGTGGTGCAAGCTGTGTTGTCCATGGTATGTGGTGGCTCATTGGTGCAGGCGGAGAAGCGTAAGCTGTGTGATGCAGCGTCTGTAGTGAAAGCTGTGTGGTGCAATACCTGAGCTGTAAGCTGTCTCGGGTCGGCGCTGACCACCCGTCCCTGGCGCGCGGAGCGCGCCGAGGACGGCGCCAGAGGCGCCACCAAGGGGGGCTGGGCGCCGACCCAAGCAATCCGCGCGTGCTCTCTAAAATTCTGGCTTCTGCATCTTTTGGTGGCAATGAGAATTCGAGACCCTTCGAGTCGGCTCCGATCGAAGGCCTTCCCGGCACCTCCTCGTGGTTGGAGCGACCATGGCCATGGACGTAATCATCGAGGGACGCGCTGGGCGGCGGGGCCGACACCAGCTGCATGTAGCAGGTTCCCCACCCCTCCCATAGGCCCCCTCGCCCCTGTCGTCCGCCTCGGTCGAGGGCCTTCGGACGGCGCTTCATCAAGTTTCATCTTTCTCAGAGTGGGCATCGGCGTTACTCTGATTGAACTGAGATTAAGGTGGCAGCTGCGATACCCGTTGAGGTTGCAAGGAAAAATTGGCAGAACCCAAATGCATCGCAAAACCCGGAGAAGCGACCGATTTCTCAACAGGCAGGCCCTCCCCTCCTCTCCAACGTATTACTTTCCTCGACGGGGTTCCCCGGGAATCTCGATCCCTCCCCAAGAACCAACTTTTCAGCCCGATCCGTCTCTGGACGTTCCCGGGGTCGGGAAGCGGCCTCCGCAGGCAGAGCCCAAAGAAAAGCGTAGAAAATTTTGCGATGCGTCCAGATCAGAGGGAACATCTCTTCCCTTTGTCGGGGGCGTCCAAAACGGGGGTGTCCAAGAGAGGGGTGCGCTAATCATAGCTCGAGGCATGTGTGCGGCCCAAGCGGGCCAAGGGACGTATTGTAATAAGAAGAGGCGTCGTGATATCTGGGAGGGATATCATGCCCCCCGGCCATGAGACCCACACCCATCAGACACATGCATAATATGAATTATTCTGCACTCTCACCCCCGAAGCTGATGAAAACGTGATAATGAAAAACAATCAGGGGCTGCCTGGCCAAAAACACCGCAGATTAGCTCCAGGAGCTCGCCCAACGATGACCCTCCGCTGGGTTACATAAGGTCCCACAATCGCCACAATCGGCCAAGTGTTCATCACGCTCATTTAGAAATTGCCCAGTGTGGCTTTCCACCTCTTTGAAGACAACATGATCAGCAATCTGATCATATAGATGACGAGCCCGCACAACAAACTGCATATGTTCCCTTCCTCGGACGTGCCGCTGTGCCACGCCAGTCGCGTACTCCGAGTCGTATGCGATGATGGAAGATAACAATGGTGAGGGAGGAGAAGAAGAAATATATTCCACAACCCAAGCCATGACAACATATAGCGCAGATAATTCGCCAACGTTGTTCGTATAACGTTGAGCACCGATCTATCCCGGCTGATCGGGATCCAGAATGGTTGGGCCGCAAAAGTCCAGCAAACAGGACGAGGCCGGCATGGCCACGGTGCAGCCCCAACCAGAGATCGTCTCATCGTCGGTCCGTTGTCGGGAGCCGTCGCAGGAGAGTGTGATGACCTCCTGCGCCTGGTATGATCCAGTAGCAGGTTGGGGCGGTAGTTGTAGTCCTCGAAATCCTCCTCTTCCTCCGCCGCCCCCCGGGTCCTGCCCTCCACCGCGTCGTTTATGCGACGGGGGGGTGGAAGGGCGGCGCGGTAGATGTCGTCGCTAGGCTGCGCCCGGGGCTGGTCCAGCTCCAGGAGGACTGAGTTGACGGCGCGCTGGGCCGCCATGGCCAGCGTGGCAATAGCATTGACTCGTAGCAGATGCTGTGAAACACAAACAGCAAGGTGAAGTGGACAACCAACAGGTAGATCAGCAGGGATAAACCCACAACGAGCTAGGCAGGGAGGAAAACCGACAGGAAATTGGTTTCCAGGAGCCGGCTGGTCCAGCCAAGCCCGTGCTTCCTGATTCCCAAGACAGGGCCAGAGCCGATGTTCTGTGGTTTCGACTGCCGTGCCACGCCGTGGACAAAACTCGTCGCCCTCATGGTAAGGGACGCGGGAGACGTGGAGCCAGGTCCATAAGTCAGCTGCTGTGAAGGCAGGCCCTCCGTAATGTACTTGGGCAGCATGAAAATGTTCCTGGGCATCGCGGGCTTCAGTGAGACCGCTAGACAAACCAATTCAATCATTCGGCCGCCGTTGTGCTTTGCAGCGAGCGAAACCAAAACGAGGAAACGTACGTAGATCACGAAACTTGGCGTCCACCCGAACAGATTTTCGGAGATCTGCGACAGCATCCCGGCCAGCACCGGCAAAATGTTGAGGACAGATGGTGAAGGCGTACCTGCGCGCCCCGGCCTGGAAAACTGTGGCGGAATACCCATCGATCTGCAGTGTCGAACACGCCCGGGATAGCAGTGTGAAGGGCCCGAACCTGATCCGGCTTCGCTGTTCCCGGATAAACTGCCATTCCGCTGGTTAAAGAATTCCTGCCCAGAGGGCACGGTAGAATAGCCAGACGCTGTTGTAGATATCCACGCACCCCAGATGAGTCCGGTGACAACCAGGTCCGAGAAGATGTGTGAGCTCTCTGGAGCGTCGAATCGTACGACCTTCGGGTATGTTGCCCATGAGACCGAATGATGCCCAAGAACACGCCTGACGAATATCACTTATGGTATAAGCATCGCCGCCGTCGCACCAGACCGCGGAGAGAGCATCTGCGACTGCCGCACATCGTTGAAAATAAAACAAAACGTGGGCAACGTGTAACCGTCTGCGGAGCAATGGAATGCGGCGCCCGGCCACTGGAACAGCAGTCGGTTCGCCAAGAACTGAGTCGATGCCCAAATACCGAAAGCTTTTGCGAAGAGGTATGACATGTAGGCTGCGATCAGGACAACGCGGGGCTGGGCGACCCACAGGGACGACGAGCTGATGAAAACGTAGCCCGCCCCCCCCCCGCGTATAGTTTGCACATACAAGATTCAATGATTTTGTTTTTTCCATTGTGTTTTCCCATTCCGACGTTTTCTTTCCCCCGCCGCCTACGGTTATTTTGCACACATGATGTGCACTAGCTGTGTTTGCATGTGTCGGTCCTTCCAGAAAAGCAATATCGCGTCATATTTAGCTCCATTTCCGCACTTCTGGCGTTTCGTAATTGACCATCCGAAAGATCCGGTAATCGAAACTCTCCAAATGATCCGCCAGGACGGGCACACCCCAACAATTTGCCAAAACGATTGCCGGAAACCATCTTAACCAATAGAACGATCACACCGACATACCTGCCCAAACGAACGCGCCCAACGACCCGCTAATTTTACGAGTGCCAAGGGGGGGACGCGGGAAGGTCACCGGTGACTCGCGCGGGTCACCAGTGAGTGGGCAGCTCTAGCAGGCCCAGACCGCACCCAAACGATCCACTTACCCCATAAAGGAACCTGGTACCATGCCATGACATGCACTGCGTCGTTGCCTTCTGTGCTGCTCTCCGCTGCCATGCTTTGCGTTTCAATGCTCTGTGATGTACGATTCGATATACAATGCCACGGCACCATGCTCTGACATGCTACGCTCTGCAATGTTCTCCTACGCCATGCTATGCCGTGCTCTACCGTGCATCGCGTACCCTCTCGGGATCATTGTGCTGCTCGACGCCCGACTGCGCGAATAGAGAGGAGACCAGTGCCATGGTAATGGATGCAATGGCGTGGGAGATAGCACGCATAGCTTCCCAGACCCCCGACGTCATCACTCTCTTACAACGCCGACCCCCAAAGGCCTCGACCCACTCCCCGGGACCGGTTCGTCGTCCTGCATAAGTTGTTGACAGTCCCGAGGCCCGGCAAAGGCCCCCGGAAGCCGAAGGCAGCGGACAAAAAACCCCCGCCGTGTTTTTCCGCAGCGCGAGGGGCTCTGGGTTGTCATCCCCCGCCTCTCTTGCCGTCGCTTGGACGTCCATTTCCCATTCGTTCTTCGGTTTCGTGCGTTTTTTTCTTTTTTTGCTCGACGGTCCAGGATGGTCCTCGATGGTTCTCGCCGAGAGAACAAATGCACACGTCCGAGCGATGCAAAACTCTCGGACGCCCCCCCCCCGACCTGCTCCGTCGAACCTCCTACGCCGGCCAGCTCCGGAAGCGGCCAAAGCGCCCGGAGGCGGCCTCGGGCGGCGGCGGGGCCGCCGCCAGCGGGGCGGCGGGCGCGGCGGGCGCGGCGGCGGGCCGCGCGCGGGCCTCGCTTCTCTGCGGCCGCTCCGCGGGCCGCGCGGCTCGGGGCGCTCGGTTTCTGGCGGGGTAGCCTCCGAGGGTCTTCAGGGTTCAGGCGGGCCTCCCCCTCGAAGTTCTCGGCTGGGAACAGAACTCGGCCCTCTCCTCCTCGTGCTTCCCCTCTTCCTCCCCCTTTCCTCCTCATCATCCTTTTCCTGCTCATCATCATCATCGTCATCAACAGCATCATCAGAATTAGCACCATCATCAGGAGGTTCCCCACCCGTCCTTGATTTTCCGTCCTTGATTTTCATAGCTATGCTTTCTGTCATCCGCATGTGGTGTGAAACTCAATCGTGAGCAGCAACGGCCAGCAGCGGCAGCGAACGAATCACGACAACTGAAACTGAACACATCGCCGCTCAAGACTGGGCTTGCGGCCCGCCGTGAGCTAGGGCGGGAAGTCGAGCACCAGAGAGACAGGGTGGGAGGTTTGAGTGACATGGAACGGACTCGGTGCTTCACCCCTAGACACGTTCGCAGGACAAGTCGGAGGCTCCCCGCCCGTCCTTGATTATCAAAGCTGTGCTATCTGTCAACCGCATGTGGTGTGAAACCCAATCGTGAGCAGCGACGGCCAGCAGCGGCAGCGAACGAATCACGACAACTGAAATTGAACACATCGCCAGACCTCGAACGTCCATAACTCGCACGCGGCTCTGCGGAGTCCGTCAACTGTTGGGATTGGGAAGGCGAAAGGGGAACAAGTGGAGGTTCTGCCTAAAGACGCGGCCAAAACCGGCATCCACAAAGACATCGGCCATGGCATTACACAGAACCTGCGGATATGCGGCGGCGCGAGCAGTCCAATGCACGGCGAGGCCGTCACGGCCTTGAAGAATCTGGTGCTTCTTGCCAGAAAACGTGCATATCCCTCGGATCGGGTGGCACCGCTTAGAAAGATCCACGGCCCTAGGCAACAGAAAAACGCGAAACCTGGTCGGTTTGCACCACGGCACTCCCCAGCCACAGTAATTAGTAATTGCGTCTCGCACTCCTGGCCAACGTGATGCACGACGGGCGGAGTCGACTCGCCAGATGTAGGATGACTATGGGTTCTCCCATGAAGAAAGGAATACGCATCTGCTGACAAGCTTCAAACATCTTACTAAACACCTGTAGTATTCTATTGCCCTCGTCAGCCACGGCCTGAAGAGGAGGAGCGAGCGAAGGACGGCCACGGGGATGAGTACTGCTGCGAATGGCTTTGTGCCCGCCTCGAGCAATGGGGAAGCTCTTGCAGGGAACGCCCGAAAGAAGCCCAAGACACTTGTCGCTCCTAGTCATCCGAATTACGCGTGTCAAGACAGTGGGCCTCAGAAGATCACCTCGGGGGCCGTTGCAGCACATCAAAGGAAACGAAAAATGCTCAGAACCCGAGAACACCTCAATAACTGTCCCATCTTGGCGCCGGATGGCATCGGGCGGAGCCTCTCACTTCGGCGGCGGCCAGCAGCGCGGGCAGCTCGACCTCCGCGCGCAGCGAGTAGTCCTTCGCGCGTGTGGTCATCTGTGCCCATGCCGCCTGCAGCAGCCCGCGTGTCTCGTAGCGGTGGACCGATGCAGGCTGCCTTCACCTGCCCCGGCGCTGGACCTCGAGCAGCGAGATCTTCTCCGTGAGCGTGTCGATCGAGGCCCCGCTGTGCCGCGTCATGTACGGCGCAGGTCGTACTCATGGCTTCGCGCATCGTGAAGTCCCAGAGCGGACCCGTCGGGTCGCCAAGGCTTCGTCGAACGATCAGCGAGGCCAGCCACGGACGGGCGATGCCGACGGTCACGTCCATCTCGCCTGTCCAGCTGGGATTTTTTGAGGTAGTCTGGATTGCTGTGTATCGTCACCTTCTGGATTTTCGCATGTGGCGGACGCACCTGGCCCCTGGTCGATCGTAGTGCTTCGCCAGGCCTGAGGTGGGCAGCCAGTGCGTCGCCGTCTGGGGCTTGCCACTGATCAGCCAGAGCCCCCTCGCGATGGCCATGCAAGCAGCCCGCGGCGGCGGGCGGCGGGTTCGCGACGGCCGCGGTAGTCGCCAGCCCCACAGCGCGCGGTGTACGCGAGGAAGTGCCAGGCGGCCCTTGCTCTGGTAGTCGGGCAGGGCACGTGCGTGGCTATCGCGGCGATGAGCTTCAGCTGCGGCTCAGCCGGTGGCGCCCGTGGCACGCGGTCGCCCGTCGGGCGCTCCGCTCTCGCGAGCGTCGCCCCCTGGGCGGCCCCGATCCGCGACCGTGCGAGGCGAGCCGCCGGCGCTGACGCAGCGCGCGCAGGTCGCGGTGGCAGCAGGGGGCCAAAGCCCAGGGGGGCCCTCGTCGGCCTGCGAGCCGTTGCAGGCGGCGCGGCGCGGCCGCAGCTGTCGGCCCTGCGCAGCAAGCTCTCGCCAGTCCGCAGCGGCTGCACGGCGTCCGTCAGCAGGCTCGCGGGCACGGCTGGCGCCATCGGCGCCGTTCAGCTCGCTGGACACCCAGCGTCTATAAATCTGGGTGCCCGTGGCCATGGGCGAGGGCGGCCCCTCGACGAAGAATATTGAACAAGTAAATATCACGGCAACGACCTTTGGAAAGTGCAAGTGTAAGCGCCAGATTATATCCCAAGACCGTTTCTTCCCCCGCGAATCCGCGTCCGATGGGATCAATTTGACGGCGTGCAGATCTCCTGTTGCTTCTTTTCGATGCCTGGGCTCTTTCATGGCTAAGGGGGTCGCAGTGCAGCAGCTTCCAGTTGGCGCGGCGGAACACGTGCGCAGACACTTCAGGACGGTTTTTTTTTATCATACCCAGCCGTCTATAAGCGCGGCCTCGGCCGCGCGGGCCGCGCGGTCGCGCGGCCGCCAGCTGCCGCCCTCCTCGCGGGCGTGGCGGAAGCGAAGCGCCACCTCTCGTGCCAGCGGCCAACGGCAGTCGCGTCCACTGTCATCCAGTCGGCGACCATCGACGCGCGACCCGTCTCGCAAGCATCGGTCGCCGCGACCTGCGGCGACCAGGGGACATCGAGCTGGGCGCACAGTGTGATCAACACCTCGCGGAAGGTCCTGAGTTTCTTCCGCGCGGACGCCCAGAGTGGCCGAGCGCGCTGGTAGCCCGGCTGCGCGAACGCGTGCGCGGCGCTGAAGCAGCTGGGGCTCTCACGGCGGCAGAGGGCTGCGAAGGTGCAGTGGCCGAGGACGTGCTCGGTGTCGCGGCTGGTGACCCTGGGGCGGTGCTACGCCAAGGAGCTCAGACCCAAGCAGAGCTCCCAGAAGCGCTTCGACGCCAGTGTGGCGCGCGCGGGCCGCCCCTCCATCTGCCCTGCCCGCCTAGCGTCGCCATCGACTCAGCGGCATCGGTCTCGCCGTGGGCGGCGAGCCCAGCCGCCTCCAGCGCCTCCGAAGCCAACCGCCTGACGCGCGTCACCTCCTCACGGTCGGAGCCCGCGACGAGCGCGTTGTCGACGTGGAGGGAGTGGATTGGCTCGTCGAGCGGCGACGGCGCGAAGTCGACCGCGCGCAGTTCAGGCCTCAGGGCGCAGCAGCCGCCCAGCGCGCGCTCGTGGGCCTTCTGGGCAATGTAGGGCGCCCAGCTCCAGCCCGTCGGCGCGACCGCCAGCTGCGGGTGCAAGCGCGCCCGCGGCGCCGCGCGGCGCCCGCCCAGCCTGCCGACGCCCGGCTCGCCGGCGGTGGCCGCGGGCAGGCAGGAGAGCGGCCGCGGGTAGGCGGGCAGCATGCGCCGGTAGAAAGCTTTCCGGACGCCAACCCCCGCGAAGTAGAGCGGCCCCCTCGGGCGCCTCACATCCGCGAAGCCCGCGGTGGAGAAGAGGTTGACTGGCGAAGGAAGCTGAAAACGTTGATTGCTCCTCCGACAGTCGAGCACCATCCTGATGCGGCCATCTCTCTTGGCCACGAAGAACGCCCCGACGTCCTCGATCCTGGTCTTGCCCGCCACGAAGGCGCCTCTGGAGAACCCTGACTTCGCAAACTCTATGTACATCGTGCGATTCCTCTCGAGCACAGGGCCCATATATAACGAAGGCCCCCCGCATGCCCCCACGACTGCGTCGAAGCTCGGTGGCGGCAGCAGCAAGGCGCGGTTGATGTCGAGGAGTGAACGACGATCGCCATGCCCGAGTCGGTCAGCAAGCCAGCCAGGCTCGTTCCCAAAGGTGGGCCAGCTCGCGAGGCGCGGCGCACGCGGCCTCCGCGGTAAGTCATTTGACGTGTCGTAGTGCAGACGCGGACGGCCCAAAAGCTCTGAGCAAGCTTCCTGGGCCGACGCGCCCGCCGGGGCCTCCATCTGACGATGAAGACGATGGGCGCGTCGAATCAGAAGATCGTCCATATTCGAAAGGCGCTCTGGCGTGCGCCGCGGCGTACTGTAGCTCCCACGCAGATCGAGGCACTCCGCGGTGTCCCGAGTACGCTCCTCAATGGACTGAGTACGTTGAAGGCGCGCCCGAACCGAGCGGGGAAGTCCAGGCGGAGGTGGAGGGGCGACTGGCGCGGCAGGCACAGCAAAGGGCAGCATCCCGTCGCCAGGAGGGCGGCCATCAGCAGGCCGACAAAACTTGGTCTCGTTAAGCGGCGGACGGGTCGAGCTACCTCCCGCCCGCTGACTCCAGTTCACCCCTGTCCTTTCTTGCCTGAGGAGGCGCTCCTCTCTTCGCGCGTCTTCCTCCTCTGCTTCAGGATCTCGGTCTCCTTGGTCTGCTGCTCAGTCGCGTGCTTGGCCAAGCCTGTCGCAACCGCGACCCCGCGGCGGGCGCTCTGCTTCAGGCGGCCGACATAGTGCGCGGCCCCCATCGGTCTTCACGCTGCTTATCATCTCCTTGACGAGCTGGTGCGTCCTTGCCGCTGTGTCCAGGCAGGCCGGGTCTGAGCCGCCCGCCTGATCGTGGGTCTGCGCGAACTCGATCGCGAGCCCGAGGAGGTCGTGAATATGCGCCGCATCCGGGTCCTTCGCGCAGCCGCTCTCGCTCATCCACCTGGTCTGGCGGCCATCGGGCGTCCCGCCGTGCTCGGCGATGTACTCGCAGAGCCATTTACAGCTCCGCTCTACCGTCGGCGGGAAATCGTCGAGCACCTCCTGCCGCATCTGCGCCACCGACTCGCGGGAGTCGAGGTGGCGTCGTCCCTCACGGTTCCTGGTGAGTGGGCCCAGGAGACGGGCGTCGTCGTCCTCCTCACCACCTGGCGAGATTGGAGAGGCAGCGGCAACCAACTCCATGGGCACGAGCACGATGCAGCCAGACGGCAGACCGTGACGCCCGCTCTCACCCCAGATGACGTCGCCCGCGGGTGGGAGGATCTCGTCGCCGCGCTCGACCTCCGACCCCGCCGCCTTGGCAGCAATCCAGGGCATCCCTGAAGGCGGCGCCTCCGCGCTAATCAGCACGCGGGCGCCGACGGCCCCGAGCGGCGGGGTAGCGGTGCTACCGAAAACCGCGGGCCCGTCGTCAGCGTCGCCCTCGAACCCCCGCAGCGCCGTGGCGGGCGCGGGCAAGGGCGGGCGAGCTGGTGACGAGGCGGCGGCCGCCGCCCGCGCAAGCGCGGGTCCCTCCCGAGCCAGCCGCCGAGAGAAGCCAGGCACCTCACCGAAACTGACCGTGGCGAAGCACCTCAGCACCCCGCCGCTCGGCACGTACCTCGATGGTTCGGTGGCGTCCAGCCCCGCTGCCCGCACATCACACCGAGCAGCTCGCACCCTGTCCAGCAGCTCGGGCTCCGAGGAGTCGGCCTGGAACCGACAGAAACCGCCCGCGGGCCGCTGCCGCGCAGGGGTGGCGCCGAAGGTCAGCGACGCCTTGTCAGGGCCGTCCCCGTCCGCGCCGCTAGCTACCTCCTCGTCGCAGATGTCTCCATCGGGCGTGAGGATGGTCCACCTTATCGCAGTCCGCTGCGATTCGGCAGGCCAGATCAGCACGCGCTCGAGCCAGATCCCGCGGTCGTCGTCGTAGTTCATGGTGGCGACGCAGTCTGGCAACAACTCATTGAAGGTCTCCGCCGCCTCGGCGGCGCTCCACCCGGCCCTGGACCACTGCAGGCGCGGCATCAGCGTCAGGACGACGGCGATAGCCCCTTTCACGCGCCCACGATCTGCATGGCGACGCCCGGCACCACGAGCCCGAGGGTGCGCGCATGGAAGAAGCCCCGCGTCCGAGCCCTGCTGGGCCTGGAGCGAACGAACTTCACGGAACTCCGTGGACAGCAAGGGCCCCCCCACGTGCAGCCGCGCGGTCTCGCACAGACAACCCGACAGGTTGCGAGCGTAGGCGGGCGCTCGCTCCGCCCCGCGTGCCGCCGCCGCGGCCTGCAGTACCGCCGAAGGCGGCTGTCCAGGAGGGCCCCCCGCCGCCGCCGCCGCGCACAGGGCCTGGCCACCAAGCGTCCAGCGCACACCAGGCACAGCGATCACCCACGGAAGAACCTGCGGCAGCGCAGGGCGTAGAGAAACTCAGGTGCTCCCTGGAGGTAGAAAACTTGAGCGAAATTGAACGGACTCTGTGTTTCACCCCCTACACGTTCGTAGGACAAGTCTCATCATCATCATCACCATCACCATCACCAGCACCATCATCACCAGCATCAGCATCAGCATCAACATCAGCATCAGCATCAGCATCAGCATCAGCAGCAGCAGCAGCAGCAGCATCATCATCATCATCATCATCATCATCATCATCATCATCATCACTGTCATCATCATCGCTGCCATCATCATCTTATCACCTCATCATCATTATCAGCACAACCAAGGATCCTCATCCCCCCCACGATCATCAGCGGTGGCCGACGCTGGGGAATAATTTCTGTCCAATGCTGTGTTGGTCCAAATCCGTCAAAAAGCCCGCGGCAAAATATCGAGTTTCCCACTCTTTGGAACAAAGGGGTTATTAACGATCCTTGGCGGTTAGGGCATGCACAGACCCCGGCGTGTGATCGCGCCCACATGTGCTTGTCCATCGAGGCCTTTGAACACGTCACGGCGCAACGAGGAAAGACACAGGCGGCGCACGATCGGCGGAGCCGAGCAAGATAAACACATGCTTTGAGAACATACGTCCTGAACGTGGTACGTGGCTCCTTCCACGGGGGCGCGCCTCTGTCCAGTAAGGTCAACAATGTGCGGAGAGCTTGGCCACAGCGACAGCGGGCAACACCGAACCTGATGACGAACGATACGCTCAGACATGACCTGAGAGCGGTCGACGGATCGCGTGCCCAACGCCCGGATGGCATATCACCAACAGCAGTTGCAATCACGACGGGCGATCGCTCCAGCAACACACGCCGAGGGGGAGGAGGGATGATCACGAAGAACGATTGTCTTGGCGCCTCGGGGGAAGCTGTCGGCACGACGCCTGGCAAAGGACCCAACCACACGCCTCTCCCATGATGGCGTCGCCGACCCGCGCCCAGAATGCCGATGAGCGGGATTTCGCTTCAATGTCCAATTCTCAAGCCCTTCGAGCCCGTCTGTGGGGTAACGGAACAGAAGCACTTCTGGCTCGGGCGAAGGAGTTAAAGACCTTTCGTTACCCCCTTTCGTCGATTCGCCACTACAGTCGGACCTAAGCCAGAAGAACATCCTTCAAGAACATAAGACCCTCCATCGGCCAAAACAAGCAGAACATCCAAGGGTACCCTCCCCAGGATGCACAAGTACATCCAACAAACACGAAGAACACTAGGGTAACCTCCCCGAACCGACCTCGGACCAAGCCCCGTCCGACTTCGGCCCTTTCCTTCCCAAGGACCGCCTTCTCATTATCTCGTCACGGCTCCGCTGGAGCCCGAAGGCAGCAGGAGTCGTGTCTCTCGCCTCGACGCTGGGTACTTCCTCCGTCGGGCAAGACGCGCCTGGGACCCCTCCTGGAGCACAAGCCGATGGGAGAAAGAAAAATCCAATGGGTCGCTTCGTCCTGGCCCCGCCTCCCTCCTCCCCTCTCCTCGACTCCTCTCCTCCTCCCTGCCCCTCCCCTCCTCTCCTCCCTGCCCCGGGGAGCCGGAAGTGGCGACGCACCTCTTCCCCGATCCTATCGAGTCGGCCGAAGTCTGGGGAGCAAGGCCCTCGGCAGGCGAGGACGGCCCTCGGCAAAGAGCGACCCTCGGCGGAGCACGCCCGCGGCAGAGGACGACCCTCGGCGGAGGACGAGGAAGGCCCTCGGCGGAGGACGTCAGCGGCGGCGACGACATCGACGGCGGCGGCGGCGAGGTCGATGAAGGCGACGGAGGTGGCGAAGGCGACGGCGGCGGCGGGCGGCGGCGCAGCGCGGACCCTCGGTGTCGAAGGAGCGTCGGCCGCGCGCTGGGCCGCCGCCGCTGCGGCGCGCTCGCGCGGCGCGCCTGCGGGGGTTGGGAGGGCTGGAGCTGGGGGGGGGTGGGCTCGAAATATACGCCAAGTAGTTTAATCGGCCAAGGAGTTCGGTGCACAGACGCCATCACGCCGTGTGAGACGACGGAGCGTCTTTACACCGAATTCCTTCGCCGAACTCCTGGACTCCTCGGCCGCCCAAACGACGTGGTATACGTGCGTGTGTGTGTGTGTGTGTGTGTGTGTGTGTGTGTGTGCGTGCGTGCGTGCGTGCGTGCGTGCGTGCGTGCGTGTGTGTGTGTGTGTGTGTGTGTGTGTGTGTGTGCGTGTGTGGTTGTGGGGTTATTTGCGGCAGCAACGGGAAGCACTGCCTACCATGGCATGACACGTCCTTGCACAACAGTGCGTGTGATTGCGCTTCTGAACAAATAACGGCACAACGTCCTACTGCATTGGATGACATTGAGGCTCGCTGCAGCGTGCACAATACAGTAACATGCTAGAAGAGACACTTGTGTTGTATACACCGGGCATTTTCTCTGGATGCAGGATTTAGGGTGGAATCTGTACGGGCGCTTGCAACTCGAAGGTCTTTTCGTTTAGCGGCTTGGTTGCTTCCAATGTGAACCGCGCACTGTGTATCGGCGTGCGGGCCGTGAAGCGCTGGGCTGCCAATGCTATACCGCTGTGTCGATCACTCGTGGTGAGATGATCAGTTGAAGATCTGTTCGACTGCGATGCCCTGGAGGTCCCGACCCCTTCCCCGAGGGAAGTTTGAAGATTGCCAGCGTGGACCCCAAACAATAAGATATGGTCTTGCGGATGTGTAGACTATGCGGTTCAAGCTCTGTGGTGTAAGCGATATGGTGAAACCTATGTGGTGCAAGCCATGTCGTGTTAAGCTAGGTGGTGCAAGCAATGCAGTGCACGCTTTGTGGTGTAAGCTAGGTGATGTAAGCTTTGTGATGCAAGCTGTGCGGTGTAAGCTAGGTAGTGCAAGCTTTGTAGTGAACGCTATGTGGCGCAATCTATCTGGTGCAGGCCAGATGGTGGTGCGAACAATGTAGTGCAAGCTGTGTAGCGAAACCTATGTGGTGAAGTTATGTGGTATGAGCTAGGTGGTGCAAACTATACGGTGGACGCTTTGTGGTGTAAGCTAGGTGGTGCAATCCGTGTGGTGCAAACTGTGTGATGCAAGCTGAGCGGTGCAAGCAATGTGATGCCATCTCGGTGGTGCAAGCTATGCGGTGGAAGCTATGTGGTGTAACTTTTGTGGTGACTGTGCAGTGAAAGCTTTCTGGTGTACGCTATGGGGTGCAAGTTCTGTGATGATAGCTATGTTGTGTAGTCTATGTGGTTCAAGCTTTCTGGTGGAATCTGCGCAGTACACGAAGTAGATGCAAACTATGCTAAGTAGATGTGTTGTCTAAGCTATGCGGTGCAAGCTCGTTGTGCAAGCGAGGTGGTGTAATCTATGCTGTGATACATCTAATCTCCAAATTTCTGCACATACACGTGCATCGGAGGCGAGGGGGTGAGATCGCAAGAAACGGAGAGTCCCCCACCGGGAAATCGCGCGTGCGAGCGAGGCGACGCTGCATGTGCGGACGAGAGGAATGAACCCTCCTCTGGCTGGCGCGCCGCGGGGTCAAAAGACCGCCCCCCCTGGGCTGTCCGGCGGTGGCCCGGAATGTCCCGCCGTGGTGTCCCGATGGTGTCCCGTGGTGTGCAGTGGCATCTCGTGGTGGCCGGTCGCTGTCACGTCGGTGTCCCATCGATGCCCCATAGTGAGATCGGTAGTGAGATCACTATCGGTCCCCATATCGACCACACTACTGATCTCAAGATCGATCTCGCCATCGTCTCGATATAGATCTAACTATCGATCTCGCTATCGATCTCACAATCGATCTCACGATCGCTCTCACTGTCGATCGCACTATCGATCTCGCCATCGATCTGACAATCGACCTCGCGACCCCTCTCATCATCCATCTCATTATCGATCACACTATCGATCTCACTATCGGCACCATTGTCGATCACACTATCGATCTTATTGCCGTTTTCAATTTCGAACGTAACGCCGATCTCACTATCGATCTCATTATCGATCTCATTATCGATCTCAATATCGATCTCACAGTCGATCTCACTATATCGGTTCCGCGAACGATTTCACTAACCTCGATCGGTCTTTAGAACGCCACCACCTCATAGCAAATATCTGTTATCTCTCCGACGCCCCTATTGACGGACAGGGGCCCCACCAAGAATGGAAAATGATGATTTCTCCGCGACACCCGCCGCACAACAATGACGACGACGACTACGACTACGAAAGCGACTACGACCACGGACCACAGTACGACGACGATTGCGACTACAACCTCGACTGCGATTACGACTACAATCGCGACTACAATCACGATTACAATCGCGATTACATCCACGATTCCAATCACGACTACAACCGCAACCGCTGATTCTTATTGCGATACTCATGCGAAGATGATCACGAACTCTCTCGCGTGTGGGGAAACCCACACTGGGTGGTTCTCTGGGCGAAAGAGCCCCCCCAACATTATCCAGCGCGCCCAACAATAGAGGGAAAGTAATATCCGCCGGGACGGCGACGGAAAACGACTACGATTACGACTGCGATTGCGATTACAACCACGACTGCGATTACAAGTACACCCACGACTACGATCACGATTGCAGTCACGAGTGCAATAACGACTACAACCTCAATCGCTGATTCCGCTTGCAACCTTCATGAGAAGCTGCTCACGCATCCTCCCGCGTGCAGGGTCGCCTAGAATGGGCTACTCCCTGGGAGAAGGAGCCTCGAAACATTCTGGCCCCCCTCACTTTGATACATATATATATGTATATATATATATATATATATACAGGTACCTATATATACACACACACACTAGAACCACGCGGGCGCTTCGAGCGCGCGTGGTTCTAGCCGCACCCAAGGAACTCGCGCGCCCATGAACAATGCAGGGGCAATTCTGGAGCTTCTTCGGGGTTGATAGTCGGACCTGCGGCAGTTTCATTTGGGGGGTCCCAGCGACGTGTAGGGGAGTCTTGGAAATTCAGCGCGTCTTGCGCTTCTCTGGGTTCACTCTGGGACCGGAGGAGGAGCTGAATCAAGAAGAGGGGTGCCCGAGCCTGGCTCTGCAACACGCGCCACCAAGGCCGAACCGCGGTGTATCGAAGGCCAGTCCCCCCTCTTGGCCACGCACCTGGGACCAACCCACGCTACAGCCAGGAAACCAGTCCCGGTCGCACTGGCAAGGCCTCAAATTCAATGACTTTCGCTTTTCGGGGGCATTATTCAAATCAAAAGCTTCTGGGCTACCCCCAAACGTCTTTGGGCAGTCTTATAGCCACTGGAACGCATGCTGTAATTAGGTGAGGTGCTGGGGTATTCGGGAACCGTTGTTGGGCTGTTCGGGGGCCTCTTGAGCTGCCCTGGGGCTATCTTGGAGGCCTTTTCTGGCCCGTATTGAAACCGTCTTGGGCCCTTCTTGGGCCGTCCTGGGGCTCTCTTGGATCTCCTGGACCGTCTTGTGCCTCTGCGGGGGCCTCGTAGGCCGTCTTGAGCCACTCTGGGGGCCCTCTGGATCCATCTTGGGCCCTTCTTGGACCGCCGTGGGCCCTCCCTGGGGCCCTCCTGGGGCTCTCTCCGGCAGCTCAGGGGCGAACTCGGGGGTCTCTTGGCCCGTCGTGGGTGGCCCGAGGAGCGGAAACTGCGAATGTGCGAAAATCTCATACAACAGCCAAATGGAAATCCATGATTTTTGCCTTTTTGGAGGGGTGCTCTTCGGGTCCCCCTGGGCTTGTCTGAGGGGCCGCTTGGACCGTTTTGAGCCGTTTTGGGGATGTTAGAGCTGCCCTTGGGGCCTGTTGGGCACTCTCGTCGCTGAATCGTGCCCCCGAAGCTGTTTTGATAGGCCAGGGGGGGGGCCCTGGGAGGGGCTCCAGACTTCCGGTGCAAAAAAACAGGAGAAATCCGAGATGGCGTTC
>CAUYUJ010012191.1:35000-62500 GCA_963575745.1 Prorocentrum cordatum | reverse complement strand
GCGAAAGCCCTATCCTGCCCTCCCCGCCTGCGGCGCTGATTGAAGGCAGAAAATAAAATATCAATGGCGACAGCACAGGCATGCATGAACTCACTCGCTTTAGGGGTGTGCTCAAGAGACGGCCACAGATGGGGAAGAAAATTGAAAGGCGCAACATACCCCCACTCCGGTGGGAGCGAGGGGAGGAGCTCCCTCAGGAGGGGGGCCACAACAGGACAGGTGACATAGTGAGAGATATTGTCGGCCCCTAAATTGCAGCACCCGAAAACACAAGGCCCAGTGGCCTGCCTGAAACGCTTCGTAGTTGGCCGAGCATTGAACACGGTTTTTAGAAGGGATGTAATAATAAAACTGGGCAGCCTCCTCGCTAGAATATTAAGCCTCAGAGCCGTCAGTTGAGCATCATGGGGCGTAGCATGTGGTAGCCAATAGCGAAGACGAGCAAGGACAAGATGATTGATGAAGTGATGGGGCTGACGTCGAACAATAAACTTCGTGATCATACTCTGCAGCTTTTTCGGGGGCTCGTGGATCGGGGCATCGGGGATTCTGATGTACTGGCTATACTCGATAAGCATGTTCCAAAAGATAGAATTCAGGAAGTGCGGGTTCCACTTATACGTTAGGGTCCTGTTGTCGTCTTCCTGGGCAGCATTATACATGGAGCGCATAGCATGGAACTCTTCCGAACGGATGGCACAGCGTAGCATGGACGCACGACAGAGGGTTTCCATAGAGCGACACTGCACAGGAATACCTAATCCTTTGAGGTGGAACATGGCCTTGGGAGGAAATGCATGCCGCGGCGCACGAGGAAACTTTTGGTGCGCCTCTCGTTCTGCACGAACGAGTTTCCTTAGACGGCAGGACGAGGAGGAGGAGGAGGAGGAGGAGGAGGAGGACGAGGAGGAGGAGGAAAGAGAGCAGGGGAGAGGAGGAGGAGGAGGAGGAGGAGGAGGAGGAGGAGGAGGAGGAGGAGGAGGAGGAGGAGGAGGAGAATAATGAGGAAGAGGGGGAGGAGGGGGAGGGGGACAAGCTAGGTGCGCTCGCGTCATATCTGACATCCTACCCCTCCCTCCCATCCTTTACCATGACGCAGATCCCCTCTCTACTCGCTCAGTCGGATGTTGAGCAGGGCAATGATGGGTACGCGATGCATTGTCGAGCACGGCATGGCATGGCGTAGAAGAGCACCGCAAAGCGTAGTATCAACCTAGCATTGCAGTGCATGCCATGGCATGGCACGGGAAATGACGCCAGCGCTGCAGCGGGAGCAGGAGTCGAAACGAGCGGAAGCGCGGAAATGAGGCCAGCGCTGCAGCGGGAGCACGATTCGGAACGAGCGGAAGCACGGAAATGAGGCCAGCGCTGCAGCGGGAGCACGATTCGGAACGAGCGGGGCCCGAAAATGAGGCCGGCGCCTCAGCGAGAGCAGCATTTTGAAAAAAATGCAGGCGAAAACCCAACTCCGGGGAAACCTGTGTGTAAAAAACAATACGCGGGGGGGGTCGGACACTCCCAGGCGTCATCAGGGGAAGAGGGAGAGTAGTACTCATATTGAGTAATTGTGGAGGGGGAGGAGGAGGAGGAGGAGGAGGAGGAGGAGGAGGAGGAGGAGGAGGAGGAGGAGGAGGAGGAGGAGGAGGTGGAGGTTCGAGGACCGAGACTCCGAGCTGAGGATCGAGTTTTCCATCACTTCTGGGCCTCTGGGAGGCGGCTCGTCGCCGCGGCTTGGTCGCCCCCGAAACTCTGGTCCGAGCGCGCTCGGGGAGACGCCCCGGGGCAGATTTTTACGGGCGTCCAGCGCAGAGTCCGCCACGAGAGGCGCCGCCTCTGGCAGACGCGGCGGCTCCAGAGGCGTGCGAGGCTGCCAGGTAGCAGCCTGTGCCGAGAGCGAGCAGCAGAAGCCCCGCGATGCACCATGGCGAGTCGTTCTTCCAACTGAGCTCAAGTTCGTGTCCCAGCTCGCTGCCGGAAAGAGCAAGCGCAAGCAGCAGCTGAACAACCGGCTGTAGCTGCAAGATGACCGTGGCAGTGACACTCTGTAAACACTTGTTGAGGCCCACATTCGTCGTCTGGAAGACACACGTGATGACGACGCTAGCCGCCACATATGCCTGTGCAGTACCACGCGCCGACAGGAGAGTGCTCCATGCGCCCCAGCCCTCAGTCGCCAGTCCGCACGGCACGCAGAAGAGACACGCCCAAGTGATCTTGCAACAAGAGATGTCAACGACATTGGCCGCCCCCTCCTCCCGCAAAGTCAAGCACGCATCACGGATGACAATGGTCGCGAACGCCTGATTCAAGCGGAAGGCGGCTGCCCAGAACACCGCGGCTGCCCAACCATCAGCTGGGATGACCAAGCCGGAGGTTCGCGTTCGCAGCTCGTCCATGGTCAGTGCAGCTGCGCCTGCTAATACAACGAACACTGCCGATGTCTGAGCGATTGTGGGCTTCACCTGTGGGGTAGCATCCGAAGAAACTCGACATCATTTTTCTGGCCTGTTTTCGGGTGTGGCCTGGGGGGCGGTCAGACCAATTCCGAAATTGATTGTTTGAGCGTTGTGCCGCGCGGAGCGACCGCGGGGAAGTGCACGGAGGCCTCCGAACCTGGGGGCAAAAAGATGATGACGGACAAGTTTGGTGTCATCTTCGGTCCCCTGACCTTGTGCCAGACACGAGCAAAGACGACCACAAAGACAATCTCCAGCGGCGCGGAGACCAGGAAGCACCAGAGCGACTCGAAGTTGGCCTGGGTGGCCAGGAAGATAGAACCGAATATGCAGAGGCCCGGGAAGATCGGGTCGGACGAAAGGGGGAGTTGGTGAAGGGGGGTTAGCGAATCAGCTCACGCAGCAGATTTCTCCAGCGCCTCCCGACGCCAATGTATCGAGCAAAGAGCCCGGCGGCGGAGCCGACACCAGCCGCATGCATGCCGTGCCTGTCCTTTCCCTGCTCCCCCTTGCTCGGGCAGCGCCGAGGGGGGTCACCACTAGGGGGGCAGCACCTCCTCATAGAAGTCGAGCTCCGTGGAGGAGGGAGCATCGAGGATCGAGGAGCCGTGCAGCTGGTGGCACTCCTGGAGGTGACCCCCGATTGGCATTGCGTGGCTTTTTCCATGTGCGGCTCCAGAGGTCCTGACCCCTTTCCTGGACGTGCGATTCGCCCCGGATGCTCCCTGAGCCCAGTTTGGACGCCCGAGTTATCCGGGGTAACTCGGGTCCGGGGTAACTCGGGTTTTGATTCCCGAAAAACGAACCCGAGTTATCCCTGACCCGAGTTACCCCTGATGATTCGGGGCTCTGGACGCCCGAGTTATCCGGGATAACTCAGGTCCGGGGTAACTCGGGTTTGGATTCCCGAAAAACGAACCCGAGTTATCCCTGACCCGAGTTACCCCTGATGATTCGGGGCTCTGACCAGTGGCGGACTCCGGACGCCGAAATCGAGGAGACAAGCCCAGATTGAACAACCATCATGTTTTTTCGAGCGCAATTTTGGAGAGGGGATGGGGAGCGGATGCAGCAGCACGGTGACAGACTCGGCGACACGCAGCATCTTGGCTGTAGGAGTGCCCCCCGCCGTCCGACCCGAGAAGAACGTCCGCCGCCAGAGCAGCCGCCAGGGAGCCGACGCCGGCTGCCGGTGCCCACCGCAGCGCCGCAGCGCGCAGCGCAGGGCGCAGAGCGCGCACGCCGCCAGCGCGGCGTCGAGCGCGGACAGGGTGTTCTTCGTGAGACGAAGCCAGGGCGAGGATACGATCGGGTGAGGATAAATCGAGAAGCTCTGAGGCCTGGCGGCTCTGGAGGATACATCGGGCGTCGCAAATTTCTGAGAGCGTTCTGGAACGCTCTGAAAACGTTGCGGAAGGCTCTGGAACGGACTTAGCCTCGTCCTGGCCCCGTCCGACTTCGCGCGGCCATAGGCTGGGGCCTCCCGGTAGAGGAGCTTTAGCACCGGGTGGAGCACCACCTGCCCTGATCATTGGACACTGAAATTTCCCAGTCGCGACCGACAAGATCGGTCGCTACCGGCTTTGCTTCAAACTTCGATATCATTTGCGACCGATTTGCTTCAAAATCGGTCGCGACCGATCCCAGAATCGGTGGCGATCGGTGGCGACCAGTCGCGGCCGATTTTGGGATCGGTCGCGACCGATTTGGAGTGCCGATCGGCCGCTGCCGATCGCGACCGAAACAAATCGGTATCCAATGATCCGGGGCGGGGGGGGGAACGCGACGCTGGGACGGGGCGGCGCACGGGGATCCTACCCGACGCTGGCCAACCCTAGGGCCATGCTTGGCACTTCATGCTCACCATCGTTGCCTTTGGGGGTGGAGTCCCACTGCCCCCGCCCAGGCTTCACACATGACGTGCCTCAGGAGACCGGTTTCCTGGGCAGATCTCTCCACTTCATGTATGTTCTCCCAAGACGGGCGTAGCAAGGTCCGATATTCCGATGAAGCGCCTTCATTGTAACAGTGTGTGATTCCGAAATGCCCAGAGTAGAGCTCTCTAGATGCCAAGGGGGCCCCTCCGCCTCGTTACTCCTGGTCTCCTCTCCCTCCCTTCTGCTCTGGGGGGTTTCGGCGTGGGGTCCGCCACGGTGGGGCGGAGGATTGGGCTCCCCCCTCGTGCCTCTCCCGGCGCGGGGTCCCCGCCCCCGCCTCGTCGCGGCGCACTTCGCCCCTGTGGGATCGGGGGCCGGGGTCTGGGTGCGGCTGGGGAGACGAAGGGCGGCCTTTTCGGACTGCATCCCCCTCCACCAGTACCAGTACCAGAGGCAGGGATGGGAGGGGGCGCTGTCTCTTCAAAGCGAAGACCCAACACCAGAGGATTGTTGCGACACGGTGACGGTCTGACTTTTTGCTGTTTTCAGCCTCCAGGGCCCCTCGCTGGACCCCGAGACCGTCAGAGAAACAACTCGGGATCGGAAGCTGGTCCCAGGGGATGGTTCGAGACAGCCAGGGGTCCACGTTGTGAAACAAATCCACGGCGTCGGGGGTCTGGGAAAGCTATCGTGCTACCATCAGGAAAGCCGCTGAAGCACGACGGGCATGGCCACGGCGAGCCTTGGTCATGAATCGGTTTCTCAAAGCCAGAGCCCCTCCAGAGCCCGAAGAGGTCCTTGATCCAGCGTCTTGACCGTCGGGGGGAACCAACAAGGAGAGGGGGGAACATCAAGCTGGAGGCGGCGATGGATCGCAGATAGATCGACGATGGGCCCCGATAGCGTCCCTCTGCCGGATAGGCTATCGGGCACCTGTCGGCCATGAGTTTGCGATCCGGGGTCGACGCGTTCCCCGGAGCCGCTCCCCCCCCCAAACGCTACCCCCGACCACCGCGCACAGGAGGTGCACGGAGGCGTACGCGGCCGCGGTGCCGTTCTCAGCAGCAGCTCCGCCCAGGACTGGCCCATCCAGCACGGGGCGAGCGGCCGAGCCCTCGACTCCAAACCCGTCCATGGCGCCGTCAGGGCTGTCCAGCCCGAGCTTGGGCCAAAACACGCACGAATGGCCACGGCTGGCACCTGGAGGCCTGGCGCCCTGACGTTCTCCGAAACGGGATCCCAGGAAGCCCCGACCTCTCTCTTCCCAGGGCCAGCTCTTCCTCCCGAGTCGTTCTGCGACGGTCCTGGGGCCCGCCGAGGGCCCCCGGAGGCTGAACAGCGGCGAAGAGCCCCCGCACTGTGCTCGCAATGCGTTGGAGGTCCGGGCTGGCCGCTCAGCTCTGCCCCGCAGCCCCCCTCCCCAGTTCTGGCCTGTTCTGGCCGCCCGGGGCCTCGTCGGCCCTCGTCCCACCCTTATGCGCGGACCTGGCGTCCACGCCCCGTCTGACGGGGCAGCCCCAGAGCCTGGGGGCCTCGGAGTCCTGAGCACCATCTGGTGGCGGCGGCGGCGGTGGTGGCGCAGACAGAGCCGCTTCTTGGCGGCGAGCTCGGGGGGGGGAGGTGAGAGGGGGCAGGCCTTTGCAGCAGGCGGCAGGGCTTCGCAGCAGCCCTGGGGCCCTCTGAGAAGCTGTCTGCGTCTCCGGCGAGGGCTCAGAGAACTTCTCAGAAGGCGCAGAGGCTTCTTGGAGGCCCCGCCGCCTTCGGCCTGCCCTCTCGCTCTGCCCCCCCCCCCCCCGGACTCGCCACCGAGCATCGTTCGCACCACACTGGCCGCGTGCGTCACAGAGCGGCACGCTGCCGTGGTGGCCATCGACGCGCTCAACTGCCGCTTTGTTCGCACCACGCTGGCCGCATGTGTCGCAGAGCGGCACGTTGCCGTGGTGGCCATCGACGCACTCAGCTGCCGCTGGCAGCTGCGTGCGTCGATGGCCAACCCCGGCGCTTGCTGTGCCAGTGGCCCGCGTCCTCGGCCGACTCGCTCTGTGACGAGCAGGCTTGTCGTAAAACCAGCCGCGAACTATGTTCTCCGAGCGCTTCCCGGCTTAGCGGCCCCGATACGCAACACGTAACCCGTAGCGTTAAGTCGGGCCTGTCCGCCCACAGGCGCATTTTGGACGAAAATTAAACAAGTACCCCAAACATGCTCCAAACATGCCCAAAAATAGTCACAAAGTCGTCCCCATACTATTTTTTTTGTCTATTTTCGAACACTCCTCCTGTAGGGGGACAGGCCCGACTTGACCGTAGCGTGTCGACACGTAGCGCAACACGTAGATTGATCACGCAGGTCTGGCACGATAGGCTCGCCGGACTGCGGGCCAGCACGTGCCGAGCCAACATACCACATGTCAACACGGATGTCTTGCACGCGGTACGTGCTGCGTTTCACAACGAGCGTATCAGGGCAGCTCAGCTTCCCAGGGGGTCCCGATGGCGTCAGAGAAAAAAGCCCTGTGGCCCCACTCAGGCCCCATCCCTACCAGCGGCACTGGCCTGCCATGCAGCACTGTGCCACCCTCTTCCCTGGAACTGGACTTGGCAGAACAACGTGTTTCCTCCCTACCCGGGCTGGACGTGCAGGGCAGCGTGCCGGCCTCTTCCCTGAAACAGGTCTGGTAAGGCCGCGTGCTATCCTCTCCCCTGGGGAGGCCTCTGCATGGGAAGGAGGCGTCTGGGACATCTCCCCTCCACTTCCTTGATGTCTAGAAGGAGGCATCTGTGAGGTGGGGGGAGGGTTTCCCGGATGCCTCCCCACTGGAGGAGACCTCCAGGGTGCCTCTGGGAGACCTTCTCTTCCGCCACCCTTATAGACTCGAGCGAAAGGTATGCACTTGCCGTCGCTCGCGCGTCCATTCCCCGTGCAGTTGTCGGTCTCGTAGATATTTTTACTCGATGATCGAAGAGGCTCCTCGATGGTCGTGGCAAAGACAAAATGCGCAAGTCCGAGCGATACCAAGGGCATGTACGACAGCTCGGTCAATATGCTGTCCTCGTTGGATTATCCTGCTTCTGCTGCTGGGGAAGCTGCGGCCCCTGGGGGATCCCGACCACCCGAGCGACGCAAAGAAGGGGGGCCTCACGCGAGAGGACGCAGCGGCCTTACGCGGTGGCTTGCAGTCGGACCTGGGCCAGAAGAACATCCCTCAAGAACATGAGACCCTCCGTCGGCCAAAACCAATAAAATAGCCAAGGGTGCCCTCCCTGGGATGCACCAACGCATACAACAAGCACGGAGAGCACCAAGGTACCCTCCTCGAACCGACCTCGACCTTGTACCTCGGTCCGACTGTACGCGGGCCGCCAGCGGGGAACACCACGTCGGCAGGAGGGCGCTTGGTCGCGGCCTTGTACGGGCCGCTTGCGCACGATCTTCAGCACAATCGCCATCTTCCGTTTTTTTCAACCTCACCCAAATGGTTCCGCTCTACGGGTCCAGCGAGGACACTGCACACACATAGATCTGCATTATGTCATCTGTGTCGTGCCTTCCCTCCAGCGTGAGGGTAACACTTCCCCGCGCTCGGATACCCACTATCCTCTGCTCTGCCCTGGCATGGCACACTAGTGTGCACATGAATGCACACAAACGCACTCTGTCACTGTTTCCCTCCTACGCCGTAATAGATCACATTCTCGGGGTCAACACTGGCGGGTAACGCTAACGACGACACCGTCACACACAGCACAACTCACACAGACAACCAAACAAACACCAACAGCTGCACGTACGCACAAACTGACACAACAAAACGCAGCCACACAGCTTCAAGCACCCAGACATGAATCCACCAACACAGACACACAGCTAGAAAGAGAGCAAGGAGGAGTGTCATCAGCAAAAACATGAGCCCCCACCACATGAAATAGGGGAACAAGGGTCAGCGGTGGTCGCACAGCTGTTCAAGATGAATTCCAGGTGTGTGGAGACAGGTGTGTATGCAATAGCTTGTGGGCGCATTCTGATCTCATGGCCATGAACAAGGGCGAGAGGTGGAAGAGCTGCTTTCACCAACACACTCGTCGGACTCCGAGGAGTATCGCAGCAATTGCTTAGATGTCTGCTTCCGTTCAAGCTGTATAGGTCTGCGGCAACTTTGTTGATGTCTAATAATAAAAGTTGCAATCATCGCTAACCTAATCATTATTGCGACCTGTCTCCCCGACACATACTTTTTCGGTCGTGCGCCAATCCTGTGATCTGTCCGACGTCAGCAAGGATAAGTGTGCCGGCCGCCCAGACTGTGCAAGGGCCGCCGAAACTACTGGGCTACGACCTCTAATTTGCCGTTGCTACCGCGAGAACTTTGTTGCAGCAACCGCAGGATTCGGAGCAAAAAGTGCAGAGGAGAGCGAACGGGGGCATGGCCAGCCTCTGCCAGCCGAAGCAAGCACTCCGAGTGCGCTCACTCGAGGCCCAGCGGCGGCGGCGGAAGACCTGCGGTTAAACACGTCTGTGGCAGCGGTGGAGATGCGCTGCCGATAGCAACAGGTCGGTCGGGGATGTCCTCAGAGGCCGTCGCGTACTGGCAGGGAGCGGCCTCACCGATCAAACGACCCGTACCTGGCCATCTAGCGGGATACGTGCAGGAACCAGCGGTGCAATTCTCGCCATCGCTCCGACGTTCATTCCCCGTGCATGTTTCGGTTTTGTGCGTATTTTTGTGTTGCTTTGCAAGATGACCCGAGATGCTCCTCGAGGGCCCTCCGCCGAGAAAAAATGCACACGCCCGAGCGATGCCAAGATATGCGGATGTCTCAGGGCCGACGCCCGAACTGCCGAGATCTATGCGCACAGACCCTGCTTCGGCGACGCTCTCCTGTTCTCCTGCGCCGAAGGCGCGCTGGCGAGCACAGGGCGCGCTGGGCATGCGGACGTGGCAACGACGCGCGGGACCAGGCCGAGAGCCGCGCTGCTGGGCCCCAGGAAGGCGTGCACCGCCTGCGAGCCAGGTGTGGGCCCGATGGTGACCCCGTGCTCCTCGATCAGCTTCTGGAGGATCGCGGTGATGTTGCGCACGTCGTCGATCCCGCTGTGGTGCTTGCCGGTGTGCGTGATGCACAGGCCCTGCAGCATCCCCATCATGCCGACCTGCCTCGTGCCGAATACCCTCTCGTACATGTATCGGGGAGACATAAGACTCGGCTTCGGGGGACCCGGGCTGGCCTGACGGGGCCATCATGAAACTGACGAGACCCCGCCTGAAATTTGACGCGGGCTCCCGCTGCAAACATCCCACGAAATTTGGACCGTCAAAATCGAGGACTCGCTCGTGAACAAGCGTCGGCAAGCCCGAGTTCCGGAGTACTCGAGTCTTACGTCTCCCCGAATGTACTTCAGATTGCAGACCCTGCGGCTCCACTGCGGCGCCGCGAGCTGCTGCTTCTTGCACTGGCTCCTGAGGTGGTTCAGGTCCCAGTCGCCGCAGGACACGAAGAGGAAACTGCGCCGCCGCTCCGCGGGGACGGCGACGACGTGCAAGCAATGGTGCTCCATCCAACGGTCCAGCTGATCGAGTGCATCGCCCAAATCCAGACCGGCATCGACCTTCGCAAGCGATTTTTCTCTCCCAATCCTCGAGTTCCGCTTGAAAAATCTGGCCGTTCAGAAAAATGGAAGCCGTGGGATACACCCCAAGGGGGCTATTCGGACGCATCCCTATCGAGGATGGACGCGCACCCATCGTATATTCCTGGGTTGGGCCCCAAATTCCTGGTCCATTCGAAAACCTCCCAAAGCCTGGGATAGGGGTCGACATGTCCCATGTCTGACCTGCTCCTGGGTGACGCCCGTCAGCTCGGTGCAAAAGTCCGTCAGTCTCGGGTGGACCACGGGCTTCACGAAGCAGTGAAACACGCTTTCGACCTCAAGGGTGGCGGAGTTGAGGAGGGCCACGGGGAACTCGATGATCTCCTGCGGGGTGAGGGCCCCTTCGCCCCTCTGCTCCGCGTTGCAGGTTGCCTCGAAGTCCACCACGAGGAAATAATCGAAGTGCTGACCTGTCGCGTTCTCCGCGCTGCCAGCGTGTGCACCCGTGGCGCTGAGCTGGAGCGTTGCCTCGTCCGCGGGCTTTTTCTTCTTCCCCGTCAGTTCCTGGACCGCCTCGGGCGACAGGCCGCTCAGAAATGCCTTGCACGCGTGGCTGTGCGTCCTGGCCGCTTCGATCTCCTCTGGTGACGGTTTCCCCTTCCCTCTCTGCGGAGCAGATGCCTGCAAAGTCGCCCATTCCTCTCGCTGATCTGGTGTCGCCATCTGGACAACGGTCAGCGGAGAGGCCGGGATGAACGGCGGTTGGACTCAGATGGCCCCTGATGGCCTCAAATGCGCTGCGCTACACACGCGCACGCGACCCTCGTCAATCACTTGGTCTGATGGGTACTTCGCTGTGCGCGTTGTGCGCAGCCATTTGTGAGACTAGGTGCGCGCGCACGTGTGTGTGTGTGTGTGTGTGTGTGTGTGTGTGTGTGCGTGTGTGCGTTAGACGCGAGCGCTCTTTGCTGTTTTCGACCTTCTCCGCCCCGTCGCTGAGCGAGAGGTTGCGACGCCATATATATATATATATATATATATATGTGTGTGTGTGTGTGTGTGTGTGTGTGTGTGTGTGTGTGTGTGTGTGTGTGTGTGCGCGTCTCCCCCCGCCATCCAATCCAGAATGGCTTATGGCATCTCCACCACACCGTAAATTCGTCCTTTCACCGCTCCCCCCGTCATCCGCGCTCTGATGACTTATGGCGGCCAGCTGCTGCGGGACCTCGAGCGCTCCTAGTCGCGCGCGCGATTGCTGCTCTACGACTTTCTCCGCCCTGTCGCCGCGCGGAGGAGCGCGACGCCAAATGTGTGTATGTATGTATGTATGTATGTAGGTAGGTAGGTAGGTAGGTAGGTAGGTAGGTAGGTAGGTATGCATGTAGGTATGTATGTATGTATGTAGGTATGTAGGTATGTAAGTATGTAGGTATGGATGTTTGTATGTATGTATGTATATACGTATGTATATGTGTGTATATATATGTGTGTGTGTGTCACTCGTACACCATGGGTCTGTTCATCTTAGCGGGGTCGGAGCACGGCAGCAGCCAGCTCAGAAGTCGTAGAAGAGGAAGCCGTCGAAGACGACAAAGAAGATGTCGAGCCTCCCTGGCCGCATGGGTTCTCGCATGTCCTCGGCTCCTCCGCCGAATCTGCGACCAGGAAGGCTGGTTTAATCAGCTTGCAGCCGTCGATACCTAAGAACTCCACCTGAACCCTCTCTCCGACGAAGCCACGGACGCAGCCCACCAGCCCATTCAGAGCCGACGTAGCGAGGCTGTGCGGGCGCACCAAGTCACCCACCTGGAAATGGTCGCCCTGGCACTCGGGAAGGGACACGGGGCCATCGCCCTTGACCCGGTCACTCCAGGGAACTTGAGGCGCCACATTCCCAAATTTGGTCTCAAGAGCCTGGACCTTCCTCTCCAGTGTGTCTAGAATCTTCGCAGAAGCGGCACTCACAGCAGACAGACATTGGTCGCCCAGAGATCGCTGATGAGTCGTGAAACTGTCGCACAGCTCCTGCTTCAGAGTGTCCAAAGGAGACTGCAAAGATAGGCTGGCAGCGTCCAGAATGTGTGACTTCATTTCCTCGAGCTTAGGCGGCAGCCGACGGCTGAGCGAAGCCTCGACCGCTCTGGCGAGTTCAGCTTGCAGCTGGGTGACCTGCGCCGACACTGCAGCAGTTTTGTCATCCACGTAGGCCTGCAGCACCGAAAAAGAGATATTAGGAAGGGCCACCGTCCTCAGCTGCTCCAGCTCCTGGATCAACAAAGCAATCGTGTTGTTCTGAGCGTCGATCAGCTGTTGCACAGAAGAGTCCCCAGTAATGAGATGGGAGTGCCCCCTGCCCGCCGAACTGCCGCAGGGGCCTGGGCCAGGCTCAGCCAAAACACGACAAGGGCGTGCAAACTTATAACGAGGAGCCACAATCTTGCCACAATCACCAGTACAAGACAAGAACGAATTGTTGCCATTAGCGTTGCAAGCATCCTGAGGGACGAATTCAGTGACCAAAGGGTTGAATTTGGATACCGCTGGTGGCAAACCCTGCCCACAAGAAAGGGCGTCGAATATGCTAATAATGCAGGGCCCAGGCCCCGAGCGCTCAGAAGATGGTACGTCCACCACCGACTTACCATACCCACCTCTCTGCCGCCTGCGGCGCCGGCAAAACGATGGGAAAAAGCAGAACCACTGTGAATGTTTCGCGGCACCAGCAGCCGAGTTGACCATCATAGCCAGGCGAAAGATGGGAGCAGGAATAAGACCATGAAGAAACATAATCGCAGCACATGTTGAAGTAAACTCCCGTCCAGCAGCCGCCACCGCACACGAATGAATCGTAAGTTGCAAACCAATGATTAAAAGACGATATGGGATCGAAGAGAAGCCAGCCGCGATGCAGAGGCAGAAGGATAGCGCCACATCAGCAGCCCACAGGCAGCATCGCGGGGACACGAGGGGGACCATGCCGAGCAAAGATGAATTGCGCAGCGACATCTTGGCAAGCCTGGCTTGAGCCAAAATGGCTTGAGCCAAATGGCTACGGATGTGTGTGTGTGTGTGTGTGTGTGTGTTGGTCTCTGAGTGGGCAGGCCTGGACGCGCGCGTGCGATTTGCTGTCTTCCAACCGTCTACGCCCCGTCGCCGCGCGCAGGGCCGCGACGCAAATGTGTGTGTGTGTGTGGTTATGTGTGTTGGGGGGGGTGCGGCCTGCGTACGTCAGGACAAGTTGGGTGTTGTTTTCTGCATGCTGGCTTGCCTTGCGCAGTCCACCGCCAGCAATGCCTGGTGGAATTCATGCGGCAGCAAGCGCGCCTTGGTATGCGGAGGAGGGAAAAGTGCGGGTCAGCCCCATGGATGCTGCGCAGGAACACGTCACCACGCAAGGCGGTCGCCCCCACAGACTGCCGCGTCCCCAATGCTTCCATGTTGCACTCGGCACGCTACCGGCCGCCGCGGGGCTGATTCTAGTACGCTGGGTTCGCGTCGCATCGACGTCGGGGTTGGTTTCGGACACCGCGTGTAACGTTCAACATTAAACTCTCGCAGCCTTCCGATAGCGCAGATCGTTCGAAATCCAATGTCGAGCGATTCTGGGCCATTCGCAACGCTGAAGCTCGAACGCCCGAAGGCCGCGCTTGGGTCGCCGCATCTATTGGCGCGAACCTACCGTATGAAACAGATCTACCATCACGGAGTCCCTATGAGCTTGATTTTGCCCTCGTGGTGGTTCTCTTTGGATGTGCGTTCAGCTGAACCGATGTAAACTTGGTGGGCTACACCAGGAAAGGTATGGAACCTCAGCCAGACACACTGGGGTACCCAAACCAATGATATTTCGGCAGAAACATTGATAAGGTTTGCCACATGCACCTGGATACCGTTTACATTGTGCATGCGTTCTCACCTGCATGTGCGTGTGAATGCGTGCGTGCGTGTGCACGCAGCCGCTTTGCCAACTCTGCCTCGCCGTCGTTGCGACGGAGACTCCGGGAAAACGAAAGGATAACCGTATGTGTGCCCGCGAGCACTTTTTGCCAATGTGCAGGTTTGTGCGCATGCATCTAGATATACGCAACTATGACAATATCTTCCCTCGCATGCTGCTCTACGGGTTTGCCCCAAGTGCATCTCTAACAACACCAACGTGTCCACAATGCTGGGTGCGACGGTGACTTGCCGCATGAATGCGTCCTCGATCGATCTTCGTGCTGTTGTTAACCACGCCGGGACAGAACATAACGCGACGCGGCCGCTGTCTCCTGGAGCTCGTTCTTCGCGGCACCGCCCGGGGTCGGCAGCTGCACCACCTGAGGCTGCCAGGCAGGAGACGAGGAACAGACCGGACAGCTATCGTGCCACCAGAAGGAAAGCCAAGTGTTATGTTGCTCCCCTCGTACTTAAAGACCACATCCCAAACATAATTTCGAGCACCCGGAAAAGTGTCGAAAGAGTGTCGAAGCAGTGTCGAAACAATGTCCAACGAGTGTCTCCCAGGGCCCGACACGTGAAAACCCTCGAGTTTCGGTACTTTCTTGGCGCTCGAAATTCTTTCTGGCGATCAAGGCTACAGTAGGTTGGAACATCATAAGCCCAGTGAGGAACGAAGGGGCTTCCCTGACCACGGCTGGCCTCGGCCACGAAGGAGTCCCCCGACGCGGATTGGAAGTCACGGCCCGAACACCGGAGCCCCTCCCTGGGCCGAAAGGGGTCCCCCCGTCGGCAGCCTGGGCTGCAGCGAGACGCCAAGGGAAGGAGCACGGGGGGACGCGAGCCGGGACAGGGGAGGAGGTGGACTCCTGGAGATTTCGGCGCAGCCTCCCTATAGAGACCTCGACCCCTTTCTCCGGGAGGAACTTCTCGTCGTGGATTGTTTTCTGGCAGTCCTTGGACTCGACAACTGCCCCTGAATGCCGAGATCATGCAAAATAGCGCCCGTCGAGTTGTTGCGATGTGTGGAAGCCTGTCTGGTTCCTCTTCTTCTCCTCCTCACAATCGTCCCACGGACCACCCTAAGGGTAGGTTCTGACAAAGGTTCGGAAGGGGATCTAGCCGTGGACCCCTGGAGGCCCAACAAGGGGAAGCATGCTCCCCAAACATTTGTGTCCCTCTTTGACGCCGTTTTTTTGTTGCATGCGAGAGGAGACGTATCTCGAATCCTTCCGAGTGCAATGCTTCTCCTCAGGGCTGAACCTAAACGGTGTTTTTCGTTTTCGTTTTGTCTTAGTTTTCCCTCGCTTTTGCCTCGAAGCCTCCTTTGCCGCAAAACGAAAGCGAGACGAAAACGGCCCACGAAATCACCAACAACACCGTTTAGGTCCAGCCCTGCTTTTCATCCCGAGTCGGTTGCTGACGGCGACGAGGTCGGGCAGCGGCCTCCCACGTAAGCCGTAGAACAAAACTGCCCGTCGGGGCACGTCTGCAACGCGTTGGTCTGAAGTCCCTACTCTCGTGTCTGTGCCGGGATATTTCGCATTGGCATGCAGCCGCAGTGGTCAACAATAATATGTAGATCAGCATCACCTCATAATGATAAAGGTGCCATGCCAGTCAAACCCACTTCCACAATATTCAGAAAATTATCGCTTCGCACATATGTTAGCACAAAACCATAAGATCAGCGATCCATGGATTTGGCGCGCGGTCGCCAAACCCATGGATCGGGGGAGGTGCCCTCCTCCCCCAAGATGCGGCCGGTGCCGCCTCGCTCGGCGGCGGAAACCAGCGATGTCCCCTGGAAACGGGACACGTCGCTAATCCACGCCCCCTTGATCCATGTTTGCGATCGCCCGTGTGTGTGTGGGGTGTGTGGGTGGTCTGGCCAAAGCTGCGAGGGGCCCAAAACCGTCGCCACGAGGAGCCTCCAGGAGCCCACCTCCTCCCGCGCCTCCACCTCCCCCCCCCTCCTCGCGGATCCCTGCCTCCCCCTCCCTCGTCCTTCTCCGCCCTCCCCCTCCTGCTCCTCCCGCTCTTCCACCCTTTTCCCCTCCTCCCACGCTCCCCCTTCCTTCCTCCTCCTCCTGCCTCCTCCTCCTCCTCCTCCTCCTCCTCCTCCTCCTCCTCCTCCTCCTCCTCCTCGCTCATCAAAAATCCGCCGAGCACACCCAACAGCCAGTGTCCCCGAAGCTCGATCGTCGGCGGATGGCGGCGGACGGCGCGCAGCGGCATGGCCTGGGGCCCAGGCTGTCGAAGGCGCCGCCGCCGAGCGGCGGCCGGCGTCGTCGCCCCCGTCGACGGCGGAGATTTACTGCGGATTTCGTAATACGGTCGACCCGTCTCATAAGGATGCGCGGGAAGGATGCAAGGACTTGGAGGGCCATGTGAACGTTCTTCGAACGAGGTTGGCCAGCGAAAGTCGCTAAGGATGGGCCGAAGGGGGCTAGGATGCAAGGCACCCTTGGGGAAATTGTCCATCCTGACTATGCGGGCTGACTGTAAGAAGGAGGAGCCTGTTTTGAGAGGGGGGTCTGGCTTGAGTTGTCTCGGAAGGTTCCCAGGGGGAGTCTGGGCAAGAGGCCGCCCGTTCATGGCCCCTGGTCTGGGTGGGGGTCCAAAACTGCCCGCCTGGGAGAGTTGTGGCACCCGTCCCCTTTACAGCAAAAAACTGCATAAACATAACAGTTCGGCGCTCCGCGCGGAATTCTTGGGACCTGCGCTGACCCCCCTCACTGGCGCGCGGAGCGCACCAACGGCGGCGCCGGAGGCGCCGCCAGGGGGCCCAGCGCAGATCCAAGAAGTCCGCGCGGAACGGCGAACATTCATTTTTATTTTTATGCCGTGCTTTCGCTTTCGATTCTATCACGCAGCGTGGGGTGCCGTGAAGAAGTCGGGATCTGAGGGAAGCGGGTGCTGGGCACCGGGGCCTTCTCCCGTGGCCAGCTCCCGAGTCGATCTCTGACGGTCCCAGGGCCAGTGGAGGCCACCGATGTCCTGGGGAGTCGAGGCTCGAGTCGGCGGGGTTTCCTCGATGCTCTTTAGGACGTGTTCTTCGACAGTCCTCTGCTTTGATGTTCCCTGCTCACACCCCCTTCTCCCTCCCCCCTTCCCCGCGCCCTCCCCTGTCGTGTCGTCCCTTCGTCCGTCGTGGCCCCTGGTGGAAGTCCCATTGCCCTCAGGACACGCCCACTGCATGGCGGCCCCGGATGCTCCGTAGGCGCAGACATCCGACAATCTGATATTTCTTTTCAGCGTGCAGCCCCAAGGAGGCCCCGACCCCTTCCCAAGGGCTGGCTTGTCCCTCTGGATCTATGTTTCCTGACCCGGGGGCTCCAAAAGCAGACCCCAGAGGGCCGAACTCTAGGAACAACACCGGGATTGAAAAACTCCAATGCAATCAGACAGCCTCCTAAGCCCCAGGGAGGAGGAGGAGGAGCAGGAGGAAGATGAGGAGGAGGAATATGAGGAGGAAGAAGAAGATGAGGAGGACAAGGAGGAGGAAGAGGAGGAGGAGGAAGATGTTTTGGACGTCCGCTGGCAAAGACCCGTCAGAGCGGGCAGCATGCATCGGAAGTTAGAGGACTCCGATGCCGTCCCAATCATCGGTGACCCCTTTCATCTTCGGGAGGCGTCCTTTGCGGAGTTTGGACCACAATGCACTTCTGCGAGCGTTGTGAGAAGACCAACTCTTGTCTGCGGGTCCTCCTTCTACCTGCGCGGGCGCACGGGAGGAGGGTCGGGCCTGACAAGGGTCCCCCAAACCACGCAACTGACCTCCAGACGTGTAGAAGGAACACAGCTGGCAGAAGCAAATGAAACTTCCATCGCTGCAGTCCGCAACGATGCCCCAGTGCCCAGGATCACGCAGTCTCTGTGGATCTACTTTGAGCCTGCGGGCACACCTCCCTGGTGGAGGCTTTAAAACAAAACGAGAGCTCTTCAAGCACTCGATGTACTGCCAGAACTTGTCAACCCAGCTCCAGGAGTGCCCAGGAGGCCCAGACAGCGACGGACGCTACCAAGACAGTCCTTCCAGGTTGGTCCTGGGCGAGAGATCCAGCAGGTGGGCAGCAAGAGTGGCAACAGCCGTGGAACGCGAGACTAACAACAAAACATTACACCTGAGAAAATCCCAATCAATGGATGATTTGAAAATTAGTCATATGGATCTTGAGATCGATTGTGAGATCGATACTGCGATCGATAGGGAGATCGATCGCGAGATCGCTCGCGCGCTCTCTAGTGAGATCGCTTGTGAGATCGAATGTGAGATCGGTTGTGAGATCGATGGTGAGATCGATAGAGAGGTGGGAAATGATATCGATTCCGAGACCGATCGATAAGAAGATCGACCAAGAGGAACCTCGCCGCCCACCGAAATCGGCCTGGGAACCGGAACCCCTGGAACCCGGAACTGGGAACCCGGGAACCCAGCGTGCGACCAAAATCGGCGGGAAATTTTCGCCAAATCCTTTGACCTCCGCTAGGACCCCTTAAGTGCAAGCACTGATTGGAAAATCTTAAAGCATGCTGGGCGATAGGGGCTGATGAAGGTTCGCACCAACCTTGGCCGCTTCGTCAGCAAACTGTTGCCACGAATTGTTAGCCGCCCCTCCCACTCCAAGTTGGGATTTCCTTCGAGATGGGCCTACACTATGCAGACCCCATCAAGCCGACCATTCGCATTCGCCAAACACTGCTTCACAAGACCGCCGTACGGTCTGCTCGGAGATCATTTCTGGGCGAGAGGCAAAGCGATCTTATCGACGACTACCTTGCAGTCAGAAAGAAGCTCAGCCGTGTCTTTAAGAATGCAGGAAGTGGCAACAGGCGCGACGAATTCAGCAACCACATTCATTTGAGGATATACTTTGCACACGATACCGTACATGCGCACTGAGATCTGGCCCGGACGGTTCAGCCGCACAGCGCCCCATCCAGACCTAGAAAGTTCTCGCCCTGGGTGTTCGAAACAAGAGCCATCCATGGAGGTTTTACCCCGAATCTCCCTGACGCCTTCAGGGGGACTGGAAGTCTGGCGGCCTCGACGCTCCAGGAAACATGTCGAACACAACCGAATCCTACGATTCCTGGGCAGAGTGGGGGAGAGGGCCTCAGGGGACGGGTGGGGGAACAAGCCCGTTTCGCAGAGGACCTTGAACCCAAGAGTGGTGCCAGCGTCGAGCTCGCTGCGAACGCGGTTCAAAAGCTCAGGCTTGATGAGCCCAGAACGTTCAGACTCACAAGCAGAGTAATACCATAAGCGGAGATTGATCGTGCCACCGACAGTACCGCATTTAGAACAGACATCTTCCACATCGTATCCAAGAGCCTTGGCACGACTGAGGGGCCAGAGGCCTTGGCACGACAAAGTCCTAACGGCACCTTTTTCCCCACATCCAAAGCGGGCTTCTTGTTTTCTCTGCGCCCCCTTGCGCATGATCTCTCCTCCCCCCTCTCTTCCTCCTCCTTCTCATCATCATCACCATCACCATCACACACTCTCACACACTCACACTTACACACTCACTGCCCCTCTCCGCCTCACTCATGACTTTACCGTCTTATCGCCATCACTCAAACACTCACACACACCCACACTCACTCACTCACACACTCACACTCACCATCATGATCACCACCATCACCACTCCATCACTCATCATCATTATCATCATCACCATCCACTCACTCACCATCATCATCACTCACTCACTCCTCACTTCGTCGTGACTCCCTCCCTGGCTTGCATATGGAGGAAGTATTAAGCGAGAGCTTCGTCTGCGAGTGAATTGTGAGGAAGTCTCAGGCGGGAGCCCCCTCCCTATGGGTCCCGCACTTCATGCTGGTAATCCGAGCGGGTAATCCTCAACCCTGTAACTGTCCTCGCTCTTGGGTTCCTGAGGCCTCAATATGGAAGAAATCTCAAGCGGGAGCTTCGTCTGTGAGTGAATTGTGAGGAAGTCTCAAGCGGGAGCCCCCTCCCTATGGGTTCCGCATTTCATGTTGAGCGGATCATCCTCAACCCTGTAATTGTTGTCACTTTTGGGTTCCCCAGGCCTGAATTTGGAGGAAGTCTAAGGCGTGAGCCTCGTCTGTGAGTGAATTGTGAGGAAGTCTCAGGCGGGAGCCCCCTCCCTATGGGTCCCGCACTTCATGTCGGTAGTCCGAGCGGGTCATCCTCAACCCTGTAACTGTATCAGGCGGCGGCCTCTTTTGTGAGTGTATTGTGAGGAAGTCTCAGGCGGGAGCCCCCTCCCTATGGGTTCCGCATTTCATATGGACGGGTCATCCTGAACCCTGCAATTGTCGTCACTTTTGGGTTCCTCTGGCCTGAACTTGGAGGAGGTCTAAGGCGGGAGCCTCGTCTGTGAGTGAATTGTGAGGAAGTCTCAGGCGGGAGCCCCCTTCCCTATGGGGCACGCGCTTCGTGTTGTTAATCCGAGCGCGGTCATGCGAATTCTGTAACCGTCGTCACTTTTGGGCTCTTCGGGCCTGAAGATGCATGAAGTCTCGAGCTGGGGCCTCGTCTGTGAACGACTCGCGAAAAAGTCTCGAGCGGGTGCCCGTCCCTATGGGAGCCACTGGTACAAGTCTAGTACGCGCTCTTTTTGAGACGTGCTACGCACGCAGCAATTGGGACACGTACGTTATAGTACAGGCGCACCCTCTGGGACGTGCTCCGGCACGCACCCACTGGGACACGTCTAGTACGCGTACCCTTTGGGACGTGCTTGCACGCACCCATTGGGACACGTACGTTATAGTACAGGCGCGCCCTCTGGGACGCACGTACGGTGTAGTACACGCGCACCCTCTGGGATGTGTTCCAACACGCACCCACTGGGACACGTGTGGTACGCGCGCCCAGACGCGGGCCGGCGCCTCCTGAACGCCCCGAACATGCACAAAACGGGGGACATCTACGGCGTCTTACCAGCACACGTCGGCGTGGAGGTTCGGTTAACGGCCGTGCAGGAAGAACTGAAAAACAAATTGGAACTCGTGCAAGAGCAACGGGCCACCATCGTGTCCTTCGTGTTTCACCCAGGCGACAAGCGGGAATACGAGGAACGCGCGCCGGGCCAACTCTTTCGCCCCCGCTACCTGCCGCAGGGAATCCCGTTGCAGGTCCACGGTTTCAAGGGGCCCCCGATCTACAGGGAGGTCGCCGAGCTGGTTCTGCAGGGCGCCGAAGGCGTTGACGACGGCGGCGAAGCCGAGGTGCGGGCGAGGAAACTGCTAATGTTCAGGCCCAGCGAGCAGGAGCTCACGTGGCAGAGCTCGAAGACGCACATCGTGCGCCACTCGGGGTTCACCCTGACGCACGCGTCCTACCTGACCTCCACGCTGTCGCAGGGCCAGACGCTGCGCAATGGCGTCATCATTGACTGCGCCAGGGATGAGGACGCTGGGCGCGCGGGCATGTCACCCGATCGGTTTCCCGCGCCACGTGCATGCGGAACATGCTGATCCTGCGGCCGCCCCCGCGAGACATCCTGGAACGCGGGCCGCCGGCGCCCCTGCGGAAGGCGCTCCAGAAGTTCAACGAGAAAACGATGACCTCCGGGGATGAGGCCGAGCAGATCGCCGCGGAGCTTGGCTTCGTGCTGCCTCCCGCCTGGGCGCCGCGGTGCGCAGCTAGAGGCCCGCGGGGTTGTCCCAAGGGTCTGGCCCGCGGGGTTGTCCCGACGCCCTGCCCCCGCGCCCCAGAGGCCCGCGTGGTTGTCACAAAGGCATGGCCCGCGGGGCTGTCCCAAAAACTTCGTGAACCACCCGTCGGCGAACGCGCGCGCGCTGGCCGAGGCGGCGACGGCGCCGAGGAAAATCGATCTACTTGCCCCGACCAGGGGGAAATGGGGGAGCACATGGAGAAGAAGCAGGGGAAGTCTGAGGAAGGGGAAGGGGTAGGGAGAGGGTGATGATGAGGAGGTGGTGTAGAAGGAGGAGGAGGAGAATGAGGATAAATAGAATGAGGAGGAGGAGGAGAAATAGAAGGAGGAGGAGGAGGAGGAAAGGCCTGAGCAGAGGGCGAGGGGAGGTTGTCCGCCACGGCGAGGAGGGAAGGGCTAAGGGCATGCCAAAACATATGCTCATGTGGGGTACTTCCGTCGGAGTCATTGCTTCGAGGAAAATATTGGCGGCGCGCAGAGGGGGGTCGGGGGGGGGAAGGCTGCTTAGAAGGAGGCTGCTTTGAGGAGGCGCGGGCCTTACATCCGTAGAGACGGCTGGAGGCTTCTAAAAAGCAGAGGTGTTTCTGAGAAACCTCTCCCCTCCCCCCACCCACTTTTGCGCGTGGCTGAAAATTGCTTCGGGTTCAAGGACGTGCACAAAACGTCGATTCAAAGCCCGGAACCGCTGCCATATCTATCTCCAGCCTCACATTCAAGAGCTCTGGTAATCGCAGACCTACACAGCCGTTTGAGGAGGGCAATAGACGTGAGAAGGGGAGGGATGTCGATCCCACGGTCGTCGGTCAGGGTGTAGGGGTCCCCCATGGTCCATCCCAGCCTAGCCGCATTGAGTTACACGGCTCCCAGGGGTCTTTTAACATATCTCCACGTGCGAGGCGGCCTGTTCCACACCTTTTTCCAACCGACACCAAGCTGTGCCCATGTCAGCGTAAAAGCTGTGAAACGCATGCGCAGCAGCGGTAGAGGAGGGGGGCCACTTACCCATGCCAAGCTGGATCCCCGTCCACCTGGGTGGGGATGCGCAGTGAGCGGCCGCCGCAAACCGGCTTTATGGTGGAGGCGGCCATGCGCCTGACCTGCAACGACTCGCCGTCGGACATGCCGTGCACGTCCGCGCTTCATTGTGGGGCTGCGACCGCGCCAGCATAGAACTGGGAGGAGGAGGAGGAGGAGGAGGAGGAGGAGGAGGAGGAGGAGGAGGAGGAGGAGGAGGAGTAGGAGGAGGAGGAGGAGGAGGAGGAGGAGGAGGAGGAGGAGGAGGAGGAGGAGGAGGAGGATGAGGAGGAGGATGGGGGAGGAGGAGGAGGAGGGGGAGGGGGAGGAGGAGGAGGAGAAAGAGGAGGAGGAGGATGAGGATGAGGAGGAGGGGGAGGGGGAGGAGGAGGGGGAGGAGGAGGAGGGGGAGGAGGAGGAGGAGGAGCAGCAGCAGCAAGAGCGCACGTCGCCGGAGAGGGCGCGTCCGTCTGTGAGCCGCGCTACGGCGCGCCAGCCCCGCCCGACAGATCTGCGGGCAGCTTCAGGGCTCGGCGAGCGGCGACAACGGCGGTCGTCTGCTTGCTGTAAGACACCGGGATGTCGCAGTCCTTCGTGAGGTGGTATGTCCTGGTGGCCACGGAGAGCCTGGCTATGCAGTTGGGGACGCCGCTCCCGCCATGGAACGGCTCAGTCAGCTCGGGCAGGCCGAGCCTAGTCATGATGTGGGTGCTCAGCTGGCCGCGCGGCAAGCTCAGCTGGTGCCGCATCCGTTCGCATGTGAGGTAGTGCTGGGTGCTGTCGTCAGCGTGCGGGCATCCGAAATGGCAGGGGCGCTTGGTCGGGATCACGTGCATCCTGTGCGAGGCATCCCGCGCGCCCGTGAGGGCCTTCAAGGCGCTCCACAGCCTGGAGGGCGGCAAGGTCGCAAGGTGGGTGCGGAGGCGCGTCCACCGAGCGGGGAGATCATCCGGAACTTGCTGTACTTGAAGGAGATCACGATGTGCGTCGGCGTCGGCAAGTGGGTCTTCGGCGCCCATGTCGTCGTCGTCGCGGCGAATGTCGTTAGGGTCGGCGTCGGGCACCAGCATGGGCAGGATGTGGGCGATCCAGCGGCGTCGGGCACGGTGTTGGGCGGCCTCGTAGCTGAGCGCCGAAGTACGACTGCGTGGCGATCGGCTGCGTGGCGACTCGCGCTGTGCTTCTGGGCGGGTCGGGCGGTGCTCCAGGAGAGCGCGTCCAGGGCCGCTGGAGTCCCGCGCATGAGTGCACATGTCGACGGCGATGCGGCGTCGCTGGATGTCGGCGGTGCACGGCGGCAGGAACAGGTCGGTGCGGAGCAGCTCGCACAAGTAGGTGACGCACCACTGCGTCCAGTCTTCTCGGTCGTTGATGCTTCGGTCGCTCATCAGGTCAGGCAGCCAGTGCGCGGCCCATGAGCGCGCCCTGTTCAGAAGGCGCTCTTGGGCTCGTTCAGCTTCGCGTCGCGGTCCAGATGGCGGTCCTCGTGTAAGTTGGCGAGCGGGGTCCAGCGTAAGGTGCCGCGCGATCAGGCGGCGCTTGATGGTGTCGGGCATGGTGTCGACGTAGAGCCGCTCGTTCAGCGACTTCATGTAGGCTTTCTGCGGCGTGGTCTTGGCAATATTGCGATGTCGATGGCGATCGGGTTGTTGAGATGCGCGAGGGGCGTGGCGTTGAAGGATGGCTTGGTGTCCTGCTCTGGCGGCGCGCTTGTGGCTGGCGAGCATGGCGGCTCGCGCGCGGGGTCGGGGCCCAGCAGTGCGCATCAGGCGCTTGAGATGTGATCCTTTACAGTCGGCGAAGAGGGTCGACTTGATGACGGCCTCGAAGCGCTGGACGATGGCGGTCTTGATCTCCCAGCAATCGCTGCACCGCGCGCCTTGCAGTGCAGTGGTGACGGGAAGCTGGTCGTAGGCGGCGTCGCAAAGTTCGCGAGATGTGCGTCTCCACTCTGTCACAGTGGTAGACGCCGTTCTCCGGAGAGTGGCGGCCAGGTAGTTCCCGATGCCGATGGGGGCCTCCGCGTTCGTCCAGAGCGACGTCGCGAGGACGTCGGACTTGGCGACGCTGGAGGGGCGAAGCGCAGCAGCTTGTTGATGGCCTGCAGCCCCCTGCAGGGCGCCATCGGGCGGTTCGAGGAGCTGGCCGACGTAGCCCAGGCGCATGACGGCGGCGACGTTGTACAGCTTGATGTTTTGCTGGGTGGGGGCGTGCGAGGCGGCGAGCTTCTCCGCGCGGTCCCACCACTTCACTGCGGGGCCACGCCATTGGTCAGCAAGCGTGGCGCCTGGGCCCGCGTAGAAGCCAAGGTGGCGGGCTTTGGGCTCGATCTTGAAGTTGAACCATGGGGCGTGAGCAGCCGCGAGGGCGCGTCGCATCTCGGCTGCGAGGTCTTGCGACGGGAGGGCCAAAGTCGGGGCGACAAACGCGTCTTGGCCTGTAGCTGGAAGCCTGCTAGGGTCTCGGCTGCGATCGCGTGGGGGGGCGAGCGCGCTGATGTCGGCCAGCCTGGCGAGGATGATGCCGAGGTCGTCGGCGCAGGCGCTGATGGGCCCGCGGTGGATGGCGCTGAGCTCGCGGCTGATGGCGGTGATGATGGGGTCGAAACGAGCGCCCACATCGCGCCGCTCAATAGGGCACCCCTGAGCAACGCCAGGCGCAGCGATCAGGGGTGGGCGACGGTCTCTTCCCAAGTCGAGGAACGAGATGGGCCAGAAGTAGCATGCCTGGAGCCGTGGATGCCCCAGAGCTCCAGAACGTTCCACATCCACTGGTGGCCGAGGCTGGGGAACGCGGCTGCGATGTCCATGCTGGCGAAGACGGGCATGTCTGGGGAGGCTGGCTGAGAGGGGAAAGACAGCGTCGACGCGTGGCGGCGTCCACGATGACGACGTTGTTCAGAAACTGGCGGCCGTTGACGAAGCCCTGCTGCTCGGGGGGCGTCTGGGCTGCAAGGGCGTGGAGCTGGCGGTTGGCGGCGGGCGCCAGCAGCTTCACGTCCGATTTCTTCATTGAAAACGGACGAAGGCAATCGGGGGGGCGCGCGCGCTCAGCGTTGCCTGATGGCTCGTCGCCTCTCGCAACGTGGCCATGAGAGAGTAGTTCAGGTCGTGCGGGGTGTTGTGATTGGCGGCGATGTCGTAGCATGCTTCGGCGAGGGCGTCGGAGCTGGCGGGCGCGCGGAGCCGCGCTCGGTATGGGGGGCCGTCGGGGCCAGGGGCTGAATCCCTAGCACGGCGTGCTGGCTTCCCAAGAGCTCGCGCGTCGGGGAACGACAGATCTGCTCGCTGGCGCCGGGGGGGGGGGGGCAGAGTTGAGGCGGTCGGCAAGGCGCTTCTCGTCCACGTGCTTCTCGGCGAACACTGGGGCCCAGTGAGCCCGATCTCGGCGTTCTCGATCAGCGTCTTCGCGAGAGGGGCGTTCTGGCGCCAGACCGCGCGGGCGATGCTGCGCAACGTCGTGGCGCGGGTCTCCTTGGAGACGCGCGCAGTCTGGGACTTCAGCACGGCGGCGGGAATCTTGGTGAGCGCATCGGGTGCGCGTGCGGCTGCGACTTGCATCGTGGCCTTGAGAGTGCGCCATCTAGCAATCGGAGTGAGCGGCGTCATGTGGATGGTGGCGAGGATCTTTTTGGCGTGGGGCTTGTAGTGGCCCGCGTCGAAGATGTAGGCGGGGATGCCACGCCCGGTGGCAGGCTTGGGCTTGCGGAGGCGGGTGCGGAGGTGCATGGTCTTGCGGTCGCGAATCGTGGCCTCTGGCGTTCTCGAGGGGGGCGTCGTCGGCGACGTAAATGGTCTCCATGAAGGGCATGGGGTGGCTCGGGAGGTTGACGAAGCAGCGGTCGATCGTTGATTCACTCATATACCTGCGGCTCTGCGGGAGGTGATCTCGATCGTGTCACGAAGCGGCGAGACGAAACGGCACTGGCATCTCTGCGCAGCGGTGGCGTCGGAGTCGACGGGGGCATTGAGGGGCGTCGGGGCGGGGGGGGGGGGGGGGGCGGGGACATTGAACTCACCCGCGACCATGAAGAGGCGGTGTTGGGGCTGTTCGTCAGCATGCTGTCGACATGCTTGCCATTGGTCGCGAAGGTGGGCACGGTCGGCTGGCGTGAGGCCGTAGTTGTGGATGTTGAGGATGGTGACTTCGCGCTGGAGGCTGGCGTCCGTGGCGCGCGGCCAAGCGACGCGGCCGCGGATGACGACCTCGAACCTGGCTTGAGGCCGTTCAAGTGGTAGCTGATGTTCTCTCTCGTCGCGCGGGACGAGGGGGCCGATGCCGCCAGCGTTGGTGACGGGCGCGTCGTTGGCGAGCACGGGCGAGTGAAACGGTTTGCACGGGTGCTGGGTCGAATTGGCCAGGAGAGTGAGGTCGTCGAGGGATCCATGCGTTTCTTGAACCGCGAGAAGAGCGCGTTGGCGTAGGTAAGCTAGAAGCATGCGACGTCTGTCTTCGCGGCGTTGGTCTAATTGCCCCCGGGGAGCTTGGGGTGTTCTGAGAGGGTTGCAGGAGCCGCGGGCTCCAGCGGTGGCTAAAGCCACTGCGCTGCTGCAAGGGCGCCCGCGAAGTTGGAGGCGAACTCGGCGTTGATCTGTCTCTGCTTGTCGTCGGTGAAGCCGCGGTCGATGGCGGCGCTGGACCGCTGAAGCCCAGTGGATTCGTCGGCATGGGCGCCGATGAGCAAACGAACCAGAGCGCCCCCACGATGAGCAATGCAACCACGAGTCCTGTGCGCGCGGAGGTCGACGTCGGGGATGGCGTTCTGCATGGTTTTGGCGAGGCGTTTGGCTTGAACTTCTGTTCGGACGGCTTTTGGGCATTTGTAGGCTGATACATATAAAGGGACATGTGCACCATTGCCCAGAGCAGTAGTGCAATTGCGCCAATCCTTTCCCTTGCGGAGAGCACTGTGAAGACGCTGAGCACGTGGTTCTGCCACGACGGTGCC